>LR750292.1:343186-443634 GCA_902729485.2 Mus minutoides | reverse complement strand
GGGAGAGGGAGAGGGAGAGGGAGAGGGAGAGGGAGAGGGAGAGAGTGAGGGAGAGGGAGAGGGGGAGGGAGGCACGAGTCAAATTCAAAAGGTAGCAAAGGGTATTAGAACAAAGGTGAAGAAATGGACAAATCATTGGAATTTAACAGAACGTTTTCTATTTTAAACAGAACAAAACAAACAAACATAAACTCTCTAGCCTTGGAGGTTTCAGAATGAAGTGAAGACAATATTAAAAGTCAGTGACAGAGAAGGTTCCTGGGGTAAGACAGGAGTGGAGTATGAGGAGGAGGAGGGAGAGAAGGCAGAGGAGAAAGATGATGTCAAAACAATGATGATAATATGAAACATTTGAATGGGGATGGGAAGAATTTTAGGAGCCAGAGTAGAGGCTGCCAGAAGAAGAGGGACATCAACTAAACAGGGCTCCTAGGAGTGCATGTGGACTGAAGCAGAGATCATGGAGCCTGCGTGGGTCTGCAGTAGGCCTTCTGCACATATATCGTGCTTCTTTAGTTTGGAGTTTTTGTGGGACTTCCAACAGTGAGAGTGAAGTAGTTTCTGACCTTTGCCTTCTCTTGGGACACATTCCCTCATAATGGGTTGTCTCACCCAGTCTTAATAGGCGGATTTGTGCCTTGTCTTACTGTAGCTTGTTATGCCTTACTCTCTTGATATCCCTGAGAAGCCTGCTCTTTTCTGAAGGGAAAAGAAGAAGGAGTGGATCTGGGGGAGACAGTAGGTGGTGGGGTCAAGGATTAGAAGGAGTGGAAGAAAGGAAGTAAAACTACTGATTGGAAGTATTGAATATACATATATTAAAATATCAAATATGTAGAATATTTTAAAAAAGAAAAACACTGAATGGATCCCGGGACCTTGAAATGTTTCTAGTTGGTCTTGATTTTGAAATATTACCTAGATTCTCTTCTAGAGTTTGAATAATATGCAGTGCTCCAATATTTTTTGACTCCTTTCTTTACCTTCCTCTGCATACTGTGTTTACCTATGCACATACATGAATTTCAACTATTTATAAGACTTCTTTCTATTGATTCAGAGTAAAATCTATCTCATTTGGTATAGATGAATAAATGAGACCATATTTGCTGGTATAGGTATGTACTCTGTATCTTTTGAATGGGGACAAAGTTACCTATGTTATGATTGTAAAATCTGTGCAATGTTTTCTACTTCTTTCATTTCTCCTACCCTCTCTTTCTTCCTTTCATGCTTTTCTTCCTATTTCCATGCCCCTCTTCATTTTATTGATCAGTTTTTTTTAAATCTGTTTTATA
Organism: Mus minutoides; assembly: GCA_902729485.2. Classification (NCBI taxonomy): domain Eukaryota; kingdom Metazoa; phylum Chordata; class Mammalia; order Rodentia; family Muridae; genus Mus; species Mus minutoides. The sequence goes on along the minus strand of LR750292.1, from coordinate 442,336 downwards.
TTTTCAGACAATTGTCAGTGTATAGACTCAGGCTGTCTTGACTTTAAATCCTCCTGCCTCAGTTTCCCAAATGCTGGCTTTAAAGTGGGTACAGAAGCATCCTCACTTCTCTATGCTTTTCTGCATCACATGAAAAGGTAGTTTCCAAACCTCCATCTTTCTTCACTTCTTTTTTTTTTTTTTCTGGGAAGTGTATAATTTTACTTGCGATCACTTTCCTTTCTTTTATTTTTTTCAAAATTTTTATTAGATATTTTCTTAATTTACATTTCAAATGCTATCACAAAAGTTTCCTCCCCCCTCCCACCACCCTGTTCCCCTGCCCACCCACTCCCACTTCTTGGCCCTGGCGTTCCCCTGTATTGGGGCATAAAAATATTGCAATACCAAGGGGCCTCTCCTCCCAATGATGGCCGACTAGGCCATCTTCTGCTACATGTGGAGCTAGAGACACCAGTTCTGGGGGTTCTGGTTAGTTCATATTGTTGTTCCTCTTCTAGGGTTGCAGACCCCCTCAGCTCCTAGGGTTATACCTCTAGCTTCTCCAGTGTGGGCCCCGTGCTCCATCTTATAAATGATTGTGAGCATCGACTTCTGTACGAGACAGCTTTATCAGGGTCCCTTCAGTAAACACTTGCTGTCCTATGCAATAGTGTCTGAGTTTAGTGACTGATTATGGGATGGATACCCTGGTGGGTTAGTCTCTGTATGGTCCATCCTTTCATCTTAGCTCTAAACTTTGTCTCTGTAACTCCTTTCATGGGTATTTTGTTTCCTGTTCAAAGGAGGAATGAAGTATCCATGCGCTGGTCTTCCTTCTTGATTTTCTTGTGTTTTGCAAATTGTATCTTGGGTATTCTAAGTTTCTGGGCTAGTATCCATTTATCAGGGAGCGAATATCCAAGGACTTCTTTTGTGATTGGGTTATCTCACTAAGGATTATGTCCTCCACATACATCCATTTGCCCAAGAATTTAATAAATTCATTTTTTAATAGCAGAATTGTACTCCATTATGTAAATGTACCACATTTTCTGTATCCATTCCTCTGTTGAGGGACATCTGGGTTCTTTCCAGCTCTGGCTAATATAAATAAGGCTGCTATGAACATAGTGGAACATGTGTCCTTTTTACCAGTTGGAACATCTTCTGGGTATATGCCCAGGAGAGGTATTGCTGGATCCTCTGGTAGTACTATGTCCAATTTTCTGAGAAAATGCCAGACTGACTTCCAGAGTGGTTGTACAAGCTTGCAATCCCACCAGCAATGGAGGAGTGATCCTCTTTCTCCACATCCTCGCCAGCATGTGATCACTTTCCAAAGTATAAAATAGACACTCTGAAATATTCTACTGTCTTAAACAGAAAAGCTTTTTTCTTCCTATAAATATCAAATTAATTTATATGGTGAATTATTTATGAGGATATTATGAGCATATACAAGATATATATTCATTTATTTATCACTGGCAAAAACTCCGGTGGGGAACAGCTCTTGTTGGGATGACTTTGTAATTGCTGCCAGGCCATCTGCTTACAATGCAGCAACTTTTGCTCTCAGTCACTTTTAAAATAAATTGGCTTGTTCAATGAAACGACGGAATTCAAGGTCAGGCATAGAAATATCATCAGGTGATCTGGTCTTCCAAAATAATCAGGTTACCTGTTATTTCAAATATTCAGTTTTCATGGAAAATTATATATCTCTTTTATGTAGTTACTGAAGATTAGAGATAAAACACACAGGACTTCTAACTGGATGTTTGACTCTGTAGGCACACAGAGTTCATTATTAGTTTGTTATAAAATGAAGATTTTCAAGTTGGTAGTATCTGTAGCTTTCTGCAACATTTTCTTGAGAACATAACATCTGATATGACCACAGTAGTGGTCAAGGAAAACTGTGATGATGTTGGCAACAGAGATATTGAGACTAGATAATCATCTAACTGTAAATATCATGATATAAATTCAAAACAGCGAGTGCAGAGAATAATATACAGCTCTATGGAGTCTGTGAATCAGATGCAGAGTACGTTTAAAGAATTAGTAGCAGTTAAGCTACATTCATGTGTATTTTTGAAGCAAGAGACAAAAAAGAATTTTTGAAAAAAGGAGTTTTTAAAATATACTAGAATCTAACAAAATACATAGATTAACTAATTGTAGAGAAATTGGGGTGGCTGTCATCAAAAACCAATAAAATATAAAATAAAATAAAATAAATACAATAAAATCCTTACCTGGAATGTTAAAAATAGAAAAGTAAAGACAGTTTACTGGCAGTTGGTGAGGGCTTCTCATTCTCCTGCCTCAGACTTATGCAAAGTTCTTAGAACAATATTGTGAAAATATGAGCTTGCAAATCATCAGAGCCTCAAGGAATACTGGCAGCTGGCATTAGAGGTCTGAGAATTACCAGGGACTCTCCATTACCTTAAGTATATTAACTGCAAATATCCTCCAGTCTTTTCAGTTGGCACTCATAACAGAGCAGCATAAAGAGTTCCACAATCTTTATAATTGCACCATCAATCATTTTGCACAATGCTGTGTGAACACAATTCTGTATTGAATGCAATGATGTTTTATTATAAATATTACAATAAAGAATTGACTCAATGCAGGTCTCATTTTGTTCACAGGTACAGTTTAGGGGAAAGCCTGAAACAGAAAAATCTCATCACATACTTGCAATAAAAAATTACCTCTAATATTCTCTGAAAGTTCTCTTCTCATACAAAATGTTTACAAAAGCACCCAGGTGTCTTTATCTCCTTGACAAACATTAAACTTCTTGACAGGCTTCAAGAAACGATCATGAGTAAATTAGTTATGAAACTGGGCCTGTCATTTTCTGGCTGTTAGCAAACAGGTTTAAATTATTTTCTCATATTTTCAGTATGGATCTAGAATTAAAAATTGGGTGTGAACTTGAATGTGTAGAATAATTCAGGACAATCTCTGAGCATGTTACTAGTTTTGAGAGAAAAATTCTTACTTCAAGAATGCTGTCAAAAATGGAATAGAATTGAAGACACACAAATGAACCCACACACCTTTGGTCACCTTATCTTTGACAAGGGAGCTAAAACTATCCAGTGGAAAAAAGACAGCATTTTCAACAAATGGTGCTGGCACAACTGGCGGTCAACATGTAGAAGAATGCAAATTGATCCATTCTTATCTCCTTGTACAAAGCTCAAGTCTAAGTGGATCAAAGACCTCCACATTAAACCAGAGTCACTAAAATTCATAGGGGAGAAAGTGGGGAAAAGCCTTGAAGATATGGGCACAGGGGTAAAATTCCTAAACAAAACACCAATGGCCTGTGCTGTAAGATCACAAATCAACAAATGGGACCTTATAAAATTGCAAAGCTTCTGTAAAGCAAAAGATACTGTCAATAAGACAAAAAGGCCACCAACGGATTGAGAAAGAATTTTTACCAATCCTAAATCTGATAGGAGGCTAATATTCAATATTTACAAAGAGATAAAGAAGCTGAACTCCAGAAATTCAAATAACCCCATTAAAAATGGGGTACAGAGCTAAACAAAGAATTCTCAACTGAAGAATGCCAAAGGGTTGAGAAGCACCTTAAAAATGTTCGAAACCCTTAATCATCAGAGAAATGCAAATCAAAACAACCCTGAGATTTCACCTCACACCAGTCAGAATGGCTAAGATCAAAAATTCAGGTAACAGCAGATGCTGGCGCGGATGTGGAGAAAGAGGAACACTCCTTCATTGCTGGTGGGATTTCAAGCTGGTACAACCACTCTGGAAATCAATCTGGCGGTTTCTCAGAAAACTGGACACAGTACTACCAAAAGATCCAGCACCACCTCTACTGGGCATATGCCCAGAAGATATTCCAACTGGTAACAAGGACACATGCTCCACTATGTTCATAGCAGCCTAATTTATAATAGCCAGAAGCTGGAAAGAACCCAGATGTCCCTCAACAGAGGAATGGATACAGAAAATATGGTACATTTACACAATGGAGTACTACTCAGCTATTAAAAACAATTAATTTATGAAATTCTTGAGCAAATGGATGTATCTGGAGGATATCATCCTGAGTGAGGTAACCCAATCACAAAAGAAGTCACTTAATATGCACTCACTGATAAGCGGATATTAGCCCAGAATCCTAGAATACCCAAGATACAATTTCCAAAACACAAGAAAATCAAGAAAGACCAACGCATGGATAATTCATTCCTCCCTAGAATAGGGAATAAAATATACATGGAAGGAGGTGCAGAGACAAAGTTTGGAGCTAAAATGAAAGGATGGACCATCCAGAGAGTGCCCCACCCGGGTGGTCCATCACATAATCAGCCACCAAATGCAGACACTACTGCATACGCCAGCAGGATATTGCTGAAAGGACCCTGATATAGCTGTCTCCTGTGAGGCTTTGACAGTCCCTGCCAAATACAGAAATGGATGCTAACAATCACCTATAGGGCAGAACACAGGGTCCCCAATGTAGGAGCTAGAGAGAGTACCCAGGGGCTGTAGGGGTCTGCAACCCTATAGATGGAACAACAATATGAACTAATCAGAATCCCCAGAGTTCATGTCTCTAGCTGCATATGTATTAGAAGATGGCCTAGTTGGCCATTATTTGGGAAGAAAGGCCCTAGGTCTAGCAATGTTTATATGTCCCAGTATAGGGGAATGCCAGGGCCAAGTAGTGGGAGTGGGTGGGTAGGGGAGTAGGGCAGGGGGGAGGGTATAGGGGACTTATACAATAACACTTGAAATGTAAATGAAGAAATTATCTAATAAATAAAAAGATTTAAAAGAAAGAATGCTGTCAAAAGACATTCCCACAATGAGAGCAGATTTATCAAGCTTATATTTATTGTTTGTTCATGTATTGGGCTAAAATGAGTTGGAAAGAATAGAAATACAATAATGTTTACAAAGGTAGGATGTAGAAAAGGTTTAAGATTACAAAATGGCTAATTTGTCAACTGGAAAGTAACAAATAGTGTTATCATACTGGTAACATTTTTGAGGGGAAATAATTTTCATCTAAAATAATTTTGTTCTTGTAGTGATTTTATTTATTTGTTTGTTTGTTTGTTTATTGTTTTTTTTGAAACAGGGTTTCTCTGTGTAGCCCTGGATGTCCTGGAATTCACTCTGTAGACCAGACTAACCTCTAACTCAGAAATCCCCCTGCCTCTGCCTCCCAAGTGCTGGGATTAAAGGCGATTCTATTTATTTATTTATTTATTTTTATTTAAAAATTTTACTTTTGAGAATTTCATACATGAACCAGTGATACATTTATATTATTTCTATCCCTCTCGTTCTATCCTACAACTACCCCCGTGTCTCGCCCATTCCTCTCATAATCATGTCCTTTTGTTTCCTTATTGAAAGTCGATTCTTTTCTCACATTATATATATATATTAATTGCTGTTTCCCTCCCTCTACTTCTCCCAGTTTCTCTCCCTCCCCCTCCCATCAGATCCACACTTTTTCTGTCATTCATTAGAGAAGAAACATTCTTTGGGATATTGGTAGAATAAATATAAAAATAATAATAGTTATAATATGAAACAAAAATAACACATAAGAATTGGATGAAACTAACATGCAGAAGGAAAAGAGCCTAAGGTAAGGTACAAAACATAGACTTGTTCTTGTTCATATAGACAAGAATCCCCCCAAACCTCACAAAACAGGAAGCCATAATATATGTGCAAAAGACTTGTAGATGTAAAGGAGAGAATAACATTAAAAATAAGATAAAATTTAAGGAGGACAAATATAAATGAAAAGAAAAGCCCTGACATATCCTTATGAGGCAAGGAACCTTCAAACATTCATTTGAATTTGCTTTCTGGTAGCCCTCTACTGCTGGTCATGTGGCCTCTTCTTAATAGTACTTATTTTTCCCAGTGAGATTCTCATTTTCAATTGCAATTAGTTATCAGTTGGAGATTGATTCTGGCTTATCAATAGAGGCCTCATCTGTGCAGATGTGATAAATGATCAAACATCTGTAGTTAAGAGGGAAAAATGTTATTATACATTTTAAAAAGAATTATTTCTCTCACTATGTTTCAGGAAGCTACTAGAGAAAATGTATCAGTAAAATAATGGGGAAAATCAAGAAAAAAACAAAACAAAAGACCTTGAATCCCGATTTTGCCTTATTTATGTATCCATTTGCCTACTACAAGCTTATAATGGCTCCTGAGTTTTGCCAAGTAAAACAGAAAATAGTTAAAAATATTAGAATTGCTTTTAAACATGAAAACAAATTAGGGAAGAGTAGTAATAGATATAAAGTAAATGAAAAATATGAGATTTAATTTTTTAGGAAAAAAAATTACCCCAAAGGAAATTAACCTTAACATGATTTAATTCCTATGTGATTAAACATTAATAAATTAAATAGAAAAATCACACTACACACTGAGTAGTCAACTTGATGATAATAAAATATAGAGTGGATCACAGTGTAAGGGTATGAAACATTCAAAAATTAATAAGAATACTGTTTTTAAAATGTTAGACTTCAAGTAATTCTGCAAGAGATGATATCCAATTTATCAAATAGTAAATTACATTGCTCATGAGGGATTCAGATGGGCTGCAGATGATACTGATGATTTTTAACTTTTACAATCTTCCCACTCTTTATTTTCAGTTTCATAAGACAAGGCTTCATGTATTTCTAAGATGGTCTCATACTCACTTTGAAGACTTGGTTGAAATTGAACAAATTTTGTTATCTTCACCTACCAAGTACTTTAATTGTAGGTATGTGACAGCTTGTCTAGCTATTTAACTATAACTGCCTATAACTGCCTAGGCATGAGCGAAAATTTTGAAAGCTATAAGAATTTAATGTATATAAACAGCATAAAACTGTGACAGTGTCACCCATTGTCATTCAATGCTACAAATTTACTCATCACTTACAAAAGTTGCCTCTGCTCTTTCCTGTATGGTAAGAGAAGTTAACACAGGCTCTGACCTCTTAGCAACTTTTTAAATTCTAAAATACATTATTAATAAGTATGTATTGTGGGAAATTGTCAGCTATGGTCTTAGTCATACCATTGTAGTTATTATAATTTTAAGTTAAGTATTTGTAGGTACTGAATCATTTGATTTCAGCAAAATTTCCTTTGGTCATAATTAAAAGAGAACTGATTAATATATTTGAAACAGATCGGGATTCCACCATCCTTATAACAAAACAAAATGAAAATTGAGTTTATGATGTGTGTTAGGCAATGCTTTCAACTTCCTTAAACTGATGAGTATAATCAAGTTAATGGAGAAAGATCCAGTAAGGTGATGCAGTGGGTAATGGAGCTTGTCTCTAAGCCTGAGAACTTCAGTTCAGTCCTGGGAACCACATGGTGAAAGCAGACAATGGCTGGTTATCATCTCATCGCCATACATGTATTCTGCTAATCCCTCCCCCAAATAAGTAAACATAATTTAAACATTTAAGAAAAGCAGTGAAGAGGAAAATGTATAAATTAACTAATATATGTTGTATAAAAGAATAAAACAGTCCCAGATATTGGTAGAATAAAAACCAAAATATATACCTTCAAATTTACTGAATTCCAAACCAACAAAAGATGAAATGTGAAAGAGGCAATTGAAAACATTGAAACCATAGGTGAATAAAAGTAAAATGAAAGAAAGGACACAGCTTTTTAATTCTGACCAATGATTTATGTAGCCACAGACCTCTTCACTTAAGTGTGTGAGAACAAGGGGACTTAAGAAGCTGAAGGGGTTTGCAACCCCATAGGAAGAATGACAGTATCAACCAACCAGACCCCACCCCCCACCCTAGAGCTCTCAGGGACTAAACCACCAACCAAAGAGTATACATGGAGCTACTCATGGCTCCACCCACATATGTAACAGAGGATGGCCTTGTTGGGCATCAAAGGGAGGAGAGGCCCTGTGAAGGCTCAATGCCCCAGAATAGGGGAATGCCAGGGTGGGAAGGCAGAAGTAGGTGGGTGGCTGGCAGAGCACCCTCATAGAAGCAGGGAAAGTGAGAGGGAGAAGGGGTCTTGGAGGGGAAATTGGGAAAAAGGATAACATTTGAAATGTAAATAAATAAAATATCCAATAAAAAAGGACAGAAAATAGTAAAATAGCTTCTTAATGTTCCATAAGTTCCATAGAGTATATATAGTGTTCTCAAATCAACACTATAAATAAGAACAGAGTCATAGAAACACAGGCCAGATACAGACCCTAAGGGATTTAGGAGAATTCTCCCAGCCAGTGCTCAGTCCCACCTCTAGTCCAACCTTATGATAGGTGACTCTTTGCCCTAAAACCATTTGCTACTTGAGTGACAGTATATTTAATATTACTTCAACCTCCTTTCTTGTTATAAGTCTGTTTATATTCCCATGATTTAATTTTGATAGGCCACAGTGCCTAGATATACGTTCTAATATTGATTTTTTGTTAACATCATAAATAAACTACAGCTATATTTGCATGGTATGAAATTAATGTATATGATTAAACATATTTAGATTTTATAAAATGTGGCATAAAATAAAAAACTCCCACCTGTAACTCATTGACAGTCATTTTAAAATGTCACTATTTGCATGGTTATATGCAATTAAAATGTTAATCTACTATTTTGTTTTTGAAATGATCTTGCTTGTAAGCATTTATGCTTGATTGTTAAAAATAAAAGGTCCTAGTCTTTTTTCCATTAAGTTTAAATTTAATGGACTGGAAGGCTTGACAACTTTCATTGAATTCTAGATGATTCTTGAATCTTGAAAGATAAGAAGTTTAGATCACATAGAACTAGCTAAATGAACAAATAGATATGAAATAAATTGCTTAAGATACCAAGAAGGAATGAACCCTTTTAATATATATCTGTGAATATATTTAACCCCTAACCACAACAACTCCACTCAGAAAAAAATTTATGCTAGTAGTTTGCTTCGAAGCCAACCATAAAATATACATACTTCCATGAGTTTTTATATAAGTTTTAGTAAACCTAGTAACATTTTAGAAACTGATCAATATAAACAATCAACACATGACATTTGTAAAATATTTTCAGACATATATTTCCCATATGCACCCGCTTTTGGCCAAAATGAAGAGCTCCAATTCTTGGGTAGATTGCATCTCACCTGTGGTGATGATAGGAGATCATATCCTGCTGTAAGTCCAGAGTTGCTACATATCTAACCTTTGGATAAATGTTAAAATTTAAAGTAGTTTCTATTTGAAGTGTTCTTTAGGAGGGAAGACAATAGCTGAAGAGACTGCAAGGTTGATTGTACTAATGCACTGCCAAGTTTAGATATAATTTCACACTTCTGTAGTTCCTGATGAAGTATAGCAAGAGCAGGTTATTTAGCTCTTAATGTACCAAATGTTTTTTTTTTTTTTTTTTTTTTTTTTTTTTTAGATTCAAAGTGACTCACCCTAGAAAGGACAGTGGTCCATTAGGGTCATGATGAAGCTTGAATATAGTAAAAATTCTTCCTGGGGTAGTAAAATTGCTCATAAGGAAAACAAGTAGACCACGGGGATTAGCTATAGACAGGTATTTTGGAAATTGATAGACCCCAGATGCTTCCTAGCTATTCAAAAGATGTATAAAAAATTAGATTTTTGTGAGTATTTGAGTAGATAGAGATGTGGGCTCTTAAATCATGTAGAACACAGTTCAAGCCACAATGCTACCTCCAACTAACAGGCAATGATAACAGTTAAAGAGCTCTTCCTGTAAAGCTTCCCACTCTATGAAGCCTTCTGTCCAGTGCCAAGCTCCTCCATCCACATAGAGCAGCTTTCCAGACTCCATCAGTAGCTACAAGTAAACAGGCTCATTCTTGCATTAGCTACCAGCCACAAGGTTCCATTCTTCATGACTTACCAAGAATAGGAGAAATGCTGTTGGTACCACAATTAACTACATTATTGGAGGGTGAGTGGATAAAAATCCCAGTCAAACAAAAGAATCCAGCCACTAATCATTTAATTTTGATAAATAACTTGGGGATTATACAGAAATTATGAGGAATATTCAGAGTCAACTATATCTCCAAAAAAAGAGGCAGAGAGAAGGACAACCTTACAGTTGATTCTACTTTTACCCTTGTGTGCTACACTATATCACACAAACACCAGAGCGGGGTCAACCAGGTAAGAACTATTATTATAGTTATCTATTAAAATCAGAGGCTAGACTTGCTAATGAAGACTAGATCCATTCTCCAACACCCTTTAAATAAGGAGGGAAATGTTGGCTTTGTTTCAAAGCACTTTTATATAATTTTGCCTGTCTTGAGAGGCTGACACAAGATTAAAAGTCAACTGAGGGTTTTGGGTTAGAGTGACTCTCCAATATCGTGGGGAGGATATTTGACTGATCACAAATTAGACCTGTGAGTGGAAGTCTATGCTGTGTATTCTTGTCAATATACTGTCTGTTTTTCCATTGTCACTTGATTAAGGTATTACGGCTGTCTCTTTTAGGAAACTCTAACTTTAGGTTTCTGGACCCATGCTCAGCCTCTTACCAATATGTTGAGGCAGCCCAGTGTAGAAAGACAAAGGTATGTTTACGGTTTCCTGTGCCAAGAGGGTTTCACATTGGAATCTGGTTTCTATAGGAAGACTTCAGCCTTTGGCCAGCTTAAACCACACTCTCTTTTAGCAGGATTAGTGATATAGGTACACACTGTTAATGCAAGGCTGTCCTGTTTGCTTCAGAAGAATAGGAGGGGTGCTTCCTGAGGAGCATAAAACTATTCTCTTATCACTGTGTAAGGCTAGAGAAGTAATGATGTTTGGGTATATAAATTCCCTGTTAGAGTGGGAGTCTAATGAAGCCACTGTTCTCCCTAATAAACTGTCATTCCTTTGTGAGAATGGTTTGGTCTGAGGCCCTAGCAATTGTCATAATTTTTAATGCTGTTTTCATGCCCCATGTCTATAAGGCTTAAGTTTTGGAGTTAGCATGTGGAGGCTATTTTGTTGAGTTGACTCTTGCTGTAACCTCCTCATATTTTATTGTCACATCTCTCTTTGAAATGTGTATTTCTAGACAGTTGTTCAGAATCAAATCTATATGTGCTTTGAAATTGGGTCTGACTGTTGCCGTCATTGCTATTAAGAATTGTTGAAAAGTGCTTTCTGGAAGATATCTCCTGTACTGGGAAATGGGCACAAATCCCACTGAGATTCCTTTTATTACCCTGTCCCCACCTCAGGAGAGAGGTATCCCTTAATCCTTTCTTCTAAGATGTAAGGTACACCTGAATAACACATGGCCTTCTAACATGAAGGTTTAGGTGTTTTTCCAACCTAAGCCCTATTTTTAGATGGTGTCAAGTAGGTGTATTGTTTTCAATGTGTTATGATAGTAAAGAGAAAGAGAAGCACAAGTCTTAACAAACAGAATGAACATTCAAGACATAAGAGGTAAATTTACTCAGCCAACTTGGTTACCTCTAAGTCTGGGGAAAATAGAAATGGAGTGGGTTCGCTGTAAGAGAAAATTCTAAAATCAGACAAGCATTGTAACTTAAGAAAAACTAAAAATGAGAATATGGAAGATGTGCATATTGAAGGGTTCAACAGCAATGGGCAGGTGAAGAAGTATATCATTAATAGAGCCAATTTGATCATACAAAGGAAGAATATAGGTAAAAAAATAGAAATTGCTGATAAAATTTGCAAAGTCATTCAAGTTTTAAAAGATGATGTCTTTCAGAGAGCAGTCATGCTAGGCTTCTGTTTGTAAGCACACGATAGCATCAGTAATAGTGTCAGGTCTTGGAGCCTCCCATTGAGCTGGATCCCAATTTGGGCCTGTCACTGAAACTCCTTTCTCTCGGGCTCTTCTCCATTTTTGACCCTGCAGTTCTTTCAGATAGGAACAGTTCTCGGTCAAAGATTTTGACTGTGGGATGGCAACCCCATCCCTACATTTGATGCCCTGTCTTTCCACTGAAGGTGATCTCTACAAGCTCCCTCTCCCCACTGTAAGATATTTCATCTAAGGTTCCTCCCTTTGAATCCCGAGAATCTCTCACCTCCCAGGTCTCTGGTACATTCTAGAGGATTCTCCCACCTCCCAAATCTCGAGGTTGTCTGTTTCCTTTCTGCTGGTCCTCAAGCCTTCAGTCCTGTTCCCCTACAATACATGATCATGCTCCCCTCTTCCCCTCCCACCCAGATCCCTCCCTAGCACAACTGCTCTCCAAAAGGTCCAACAAGCAGCTGAAAGAGTCAGATGTAGATAAAGCTATTGACCCCTGTAGTTGAAATAGAAAAAGCTGGAAGAAGCTGAGGAGGACTACCATATAAGAAGACCAGCAGTCTCAACTGCTGGACCTCCTAGATCTCTCAGACACTCAGCCACCAACCAGGCAGCATATATTAGCTGATATGATGCTCCTAACACATATGCAGCAGAAGACTGCCAGGTCTCAACTCAGTGAGAAAAGGTGCACATAATCCTCAAGAGACTTGAGGCCCAAGGGAGTGAGGAGGTCTGGTGAGGTAGGGGTTGGGGATAGGAGCATCCTCTTGGAGATGTGCAGGGAGGAGGTATGGGATGTGGAAGAGTCATAGGGTGGATGACGAGGGTGATAAAGACTAGACTGCAAATCCCCTATACCGTCCTCCCTGCTCCCCAACCCACTCACTTCCACTTCTTGGCCCTGGCATTCCCCTGTACTGGGGCATATAAAGTTTGAAAGACCAAGGGGCCTCTCTTCTCAATGATGGTCAACTAGGCCATCTTCTGCTACATACACAACTAGAGACATGAGTTCTGGGGGTACTGGTTAGTTCATATTGCTGTTCCTCCTATAGGGTTGCAGACCCCTTCAGCTCCTTGGGTACTTTCTCTAGCTCCTCCATTGGGGGCACTGTGTTCCATCCAATAGATGACTGTGAGCATCCACTTCTGTGTTTGCCAGGCACTGGCATAGCCTCACAAGAGACAGCTCTATCAGGGACCTGTCAGCAAAACCCACAGCTCCCACCTCAACAATATACTTGAATTATCTTTTTGAGAATTTCATATATAAAAATGTCATGTTTTCATCATATTGATTCCCTACTCTTTTTTCCCCCCAAGTCCTCCAGATCCAGCTCAACCCTCTCCAAAATCTATATTCTTACTTTTTTTAAAAAAAGAAAATAATAGCTCCCTGATTCTAGTTTGTGCTATACATTCATGAGAGTGGAGCTATCTTCTAGACTGTGACTGGCCTACCAGGGTTATAGCCTCAAAGAAATTGACTAATTTTCCCACAGAGTGATAATAGATCATTCATAAGGCTGATTAATGCTAAAATTCTGGCTGGCTTGCTTTATTGCAGCTCTGGAACAGAAATCTATAGCTGTTCTGAGCTTGCCAGTACAGGGAGCCTTTAATATTCAGAAGACTTTTTTTTTTTTCACTTAATTTTCCCAACCTCTTTTTTTTTTTTTTTTTAATCTTTCTCCTCCCAACTCCTCTATTGTCCCTGATCATTAAAAACAGGGTTGAGAGTGTTATATAGATGTCCCATTTGTGGCTGAGTATGACACTGATACTTACTCTCTACACATGGATCAGTTATGAGTTTCTAAATTATCTGAACTCTAGTACAAAAACAAAGGTCTCAGATGAAATCAGAGGGCTTCAATAATGGCTTAGTAAAGAGGTAAAGCTTTATATGGTGATTCTCCTTATGTACATTCAGTAAAATAGTATTAGTAGGTTGAAGCACCTGGGACTTATTTTTTTTTTTCAGACATATACAAAGACACCCCATGTCTGTTAGCTACAATATGGAGAAATCAAGTTACTACTGACCAGGAACTTCTTCCCTATTGACTATCTTTCATCTGATGCTACTATGCAAGCCTCTGGCACGGTGCATGTATCATCAATACTCTTACCCAGCTGTGAATCTAGCGAGCTAAAAATAACGTCCCGCATGGCAAGTTATAATCGTGAGAAAAAAAAAAGGTAGGTTTAAGAATGAATATTATTCAGTTAATCAACTGCTTTCTGTTTTGATTTAAAGTAAATTGAAGAGGATGGAACATATCCCTGTTACTGAAAATCTGAAAATAAAGGCCTAAAACATATTTGTCTAGTGTCTACTTAAGTGTTACAAGATCATTAAAACGAGAAGACTGGTAACTAGTATTCAAATAAAAAGCTTGACGGCTTATACCAATGAGGTAATAATGTCTAAAAAACAGAGAGAATTTTGGTCTTAGTCCTTCATGGTTAGTTAAGACACATGTGGCAATGGAACCCCTTCAGTGGTGCTATATTGTGGTAAGCCCTACCTATCCTCTTCCTCATAGGGGAATCCCAAAGACTGAAGCATAAAGGGTCTTCATCCTGGAATTCTATCTCCAGAAGAAACGACATGGTCCACAAGACACATCTTTATCCCAGTAGAGACCGCAACTGGTAGAAGATTCTTCCTGGGCTTCTAACAGAAATCTCTTAGTAGTCTTGACTGACTTTGACATCAAAATTGGTATTGCCTCACTACTGCTTCGTTCTTTAGAATTCAACGGGAAATATAAAAAGCAAAATGAATGTATAAAATATAAAATTAGAAACAATATATTACAAAGGAGGGATGGTTTTCTATATAAATACTTTTCCCTTGAAGAACTCAATTCTAACCCTGAAATTAGACATTTGTTTGCTAATACTTTCTCATAAAATTAACTGAATCATTTCTGACAAACATAAAGAAAAACATTGTGATAGAGTGGCGGCCTTAAGAACAATACTGCCTTTGTGGTGACACTCTGGTTGAACACACCTGTTTTCTCTCTCAGAGGAAAGATATTTAAGTAGGGTACATTTTACTATTACTGTGTGTATATTTTACTATTACATTTTACTATTACTATTACTAGTATTTACTAGTTATACTATGTTGGCTTTTAAATGCTGTGTAGGCACAGAAAGAACTCTGTTGCAATTCACATTTGAGTTCCTAAAATGGTACCTTGGTCTGTTAATTTGATAATGAAAACAGAAGATATTATAAATCAAAGCAAACCCAGGGACATGACACCTACACAATAGGATGGAGTAACCATTGTATTCATTTGTAAGACTGATTGCCAGAACACTGGTTCTCAAAACAGTTGACCTCATCACCATTAGAGCAGTGATAAAAAGGTATCTCACATAGAGATGCAAAACTCACAATCAACTATATTCTAGTTTATATTAAAAAACCATAAATATCATAGATCCAGGCCAATAGCATGGGCCTTAGCTCTTACAGCAGACACATGGTGGTGTCTAGACTGAAATCTTTACTGGAAATCATATTCAGTCAGATCAGGATTTTCCCTTCAACCTTTCCCCCATGCTTCAGGTAACTTAGAATTTTTTTTTTTTTACAAGAGACAATTTTTTTCTTTCTTTAGTCATAAATAAAAGGACAGTCTGGAAATACTTAGGGGAGTCAGGCACAAGGGTCAGTTTATTTATGTCCTTAGTTATTTTTTTCTAAAGTCTAGAGGAAGATTTTGACACTAAAGATATTATTTGAGGGAAAAGGAAGTTTAAGCAGCAGATATTTGGAGAGTGTTTAAGCAGCAGATATTTGGAGAGTGTTTAAGCAGATATTTGGAGAGTGTTTAAGCAGCAGATATTTGGAGAGTAGGTGTTTTTCTGTAGAAGCTCTCCTCAGTGTGTCATGAGACAGGAACTGAGCACAAAGTTGAATTTGGAGAGGCTTGCAGATGGGCCCTCTCAATAACAAATTATTTAGAGAAAAATAAAATGAATGTTATTTTCTGCCTGCAATTCTCCATATAAACATTAAAGTTCATTATAATTAAGCAGTTAGTCTGAGTAAAAAACTGCTTGGTCCTGGAGAATTGTTTTTTTTAAAAAAAATACTATTTATATGTTTAACCAAATGTTGTTTAGGATTAATGAAACCCTCACAGCTTTAACTGATCATTAAGCCCAAGATGATGGAGACAGCCTGTGTTTGATGTATCCTATGACCTCCCTGAAAATCTTGGTAGCTATATTGGTAAATAAACAGTCACAAAAGCCAGAACTATCACTCCCATTTTTTTCATCCATGCTTGTATGACATATGAATCCTTTAAGAGCTTGGTGAATCACAGCATAACAATCTAGGAAGCAAATTTAGACTTTGTCCAGAAGTCAGCTCTGATTTGCCAGCTCATGCTTACTCCAAGGTGTACTAAAGTTATAAGAAGTGTCTCCTCCTACTTGTCTGCAATCAAACACTCCAATATACCCTCAAAACCTCAGAAATAGGACATTATCAGTATTCTCATTGTTGTGGAAGGTTTTTACTTTCAAATTGTCTTAACCTATTAAAACTTCATAAGGGAATTTAGTATTTAAAAGAGAACAAAAACATATATGCACATTGTTGATCTCTTTAGAAGTACAAATAGAATTATCAAGAACCACAATGTCATCATTTTCCTACAGAAATGCAGACTTGCCCAAGATTCTCATAGAGATTCTGCATGTCTCTGAGATTTCCTACTGTAGCAAGCCTCTCGGGGGGCGGGGGGGAGTTTTTTTTGTTTTGTTTTGTTTTGTTTTGTCTGTTTTCTGTTTTGTTTTGTTTTGTTTGTTTGTAAGATGTTCAGGAATGAAAATGTTCTGAATGACACTGTCACAAAGCCAACAAGAGCTGCATAAGTGGGGGCTAGTTTAGAATAAATGCCATTTCACTGAATTCCAACCTTAAATGTATGAAGTCAATTTTGTATCTCATTTTTCTTTATGATAACTTTTAAAACTTCCTCAGAGATGGTGCATTGGTTAGACAGGGTGTGTGATTATAACTGATGCTACCATCAAGGAAAATTGTTACAATGTCCAGAGCCAACCATTTCTATAAGATAGTTCCCTAAATCGAAAATGAATGAAGCACAAATAGAAAAAGAAAAGTGTGTGTGTGTGTGTGTGTGTGTGTGTGTGTGTGTGTGCACTCACACATGCACAGGGCCCCTTCTGATGATATCTATATTCCTAATATGTCAATTTTAAGATAAGCCTGGAAATGAAAATAATGAGAATTTTTTTCATTATTAAATTTTAAGTCACAACTAAATGTGTCACACACATTGTAGTTCTATTACAATTCTACACACTAGATATTATTTTCATGTCATACACACACTGACAGAGTTAACAATATTCGGGTTGTAAGTAGTAAGTGGGGTATTAAGGTGCAGGACAAAAAAGAAAAAAATACTATAGATCAAGTAACTGTTATATTGAACTAACAGCTGATACTCATTTTCTTTTGTAGATGGATAGCTATCCTCCCATCTATACTGGTTTCCCTAAATAGAATGAGCATCATCAGTGATTGAATTTGAGTCACAAAAATATTGTTACAGAGTTCTCCAACATCAGAGAATATTTATGTCTTAACATAGGATGATTATGTTTTCTGAGATTCCAAGACAAAAAGCTACAGGCAACTAATGACTTTTAGGACACAGAGAACTAGCCTTTTCCAGGAATAATACTGATTGATGATCTTTCAATTCAGAGTGGTCAGTAACAATTTTTAAAGGATATTGACTTTACTTACAAAAACAAAAAACAAAAAACTCCCCAAATGGCACATTTGGTTCACAAATTAAATAATTTCCCCACAAAGAT
The DNA here is from genome assembly GCA_902729485.2 of Mus minutoides. NCBI lineage: Eukaryota > Metazoa > Chordata > Mammalia > Rodentia > Muridae > Mus > Mus minutoides. Next base: position 424,625 of record LR750292.1, on the reverse strand, counting down.
TGGGCTTTCTTCATCTGGATCAAGAGAAAAAAAGGAAAAATCGCTGCCTTCACATTGCTAACTATCTGTCCTGTCCAACAGAAGAGAAATGGAATACCACAGTGGGAATCAGTGCAGATGTTTCCCAAAGAGAATTTCTAGTCCATATGATCTTGACAAACCATTTTACCTAGAAGGATGAAAGTCAGCTTAATGAAGTATGCATACTCATTAAACTTGGCATTATTTACAGTAACCAAGCCATGGGATCAGTCTATGTCCTCACCTATAAATGGATAAGATTATGTTGTTTACCAGAAGTGAAGTTTAATAAAACAGTCTCAGAAACCCAAATGTTGTTTGTTTTCTCTCATATGTGGAAGCTGAGAGTGGGGTGGTATAATATGACACTAAAGTACAAGTATAACACGCCGAAAAGAGGAAGGGCAAGAAAAGAGGGATGAAGTGTATAAAGATGATTACATGATCAAAATACATTGCATTTGTGAAAATATGACAAAGCCCCTCAATTATTATATTTAATATAGGCTAATTAAGAGGAAGGAGGATAACAGAAGGGAATCAAGAGTCTTCATATTATTCATAAATTAATATTAAAAGTAGATAAACACTTTTCTAAAGGTATTTATCTAGTGACAAAGGCAAACCTAAAATCCAAGACACCAAACTGTCAGGACAGAATTTCCATCAGTTTAATATACACTGTTCTCAGTTAAACACTCCCAGGTCCGCTTGTCTTCCTCCTGCTTTCAAAGTTAAAATATCTGATTCTTATTGTGAATTATATTTTCTTAGCAGGTCCCATCCTAGAGAAAGAACTAGAAACAACAAATGACTGTTGAGCAGAGAATTTGCCTCTCCCAGGGATGAACCACTTAGTGGTTATTCAAATCAGAGTGGTCAGCCTTGTTACCATATACATGCAAACAACACAACCAGACTCAAAGGTTGTATCTATCTATATATCCATGCATAAGCAGTCAATATGTGTCTGTATGTAGCAATAATAATCAGAGAAAAACAGGGGGTCAACCTGAGCGTACGAAGGGACATGGGAAGGATGAATGGCCAGGAACCTGGAAGGGTTGGAGGGAGAAAAGCAGATGAAAGAAAGTGATATTTTAGGAGACAAAATGAACTAGAACCATTTAGATAAAAGTTAATCTTGCTTCTTTTTTGTTCTTCCTTTTCTTCATGTTTACCCTTTCACTAATGGTAATTTTTTTGTGTGCCAAAAAGTGAAATTAAAAAAAAAAAAAAAGTCTCATGATGCACCATAAAGGAACACAATGAAATGCCATGGCTTGTACAGTTTATCACTCTTTTGAACAATGACAACCAGTCTCAAAGTTGAGAGGCTTTTGCTCTTTAACAAACAACATTTATATTCTCACATAGTAAGATATTTTGGGGGGACATTTAAAGTTTCAGGGGCCCCAAAGCATTAAAACATAACAGTATGAGACAGTTTCAAGTTTTCCATATCTTTCTTTTTTCCCATAATATTTATACATGTTTAATGAGACAAAGAAATAAAACTTCTTGAAGTAGTTTTTTTTTTTTTCCTTAGAACACTTTGAGCTTAAATAGAACTTCACAGGAGCTCAAATTCACCTACCCCCACCGTCTCTCACTTTATATCCAATTCCAACATGCAGGATTCATGCAGATTACAGTTCCGGATGGGAAGTTCTTTCAGCACAATATGCTGCCTGAAGAATAAATCTCTACTAGGTTATTCTGGGGGTATCCAAAGGTTTTTTGTTTGTTTGTTTGTTTGTTTAGAAACAAAGCCAAAGAGATACCTTAAAGCAGTCATTTGGAGAAAGAATATTAGAAGCAAGATTTCAATAAATTTTTATATCAGTGCAATGAATACTTGAAAATTACATATTTTGATGATTATATTAACAAATACATTATAATTACCATTATTCATTCAGTAAATGGCATTAATGTTAAATAACTGCATAAGATAATCCAATTTCCAGAATCTATGTCAAAGAAATATGTGCTTTATGAAAAGCCATTTAAATAAGAAAGCAGAACAAAGAGTGATTAAAAAAACATCTTGATCTGACCATGCCCACGCAACTAGTGAAAATTTTGTAAAAGCTAAACGGTGGTCTGAGAAGTTCCAGGAAGACCCAAATACACATAGAAGTCGGAAACTCATAATAAACGTGGGGTCAGAAGATAAAGTTTTCCAAGGAAGTTATATCTGAGACCAGTCAACCGCTGGGATTTTTCCACGAATGCATTTATTATACAATTTTTTAAGCTCAGCACAAGTAATAAACTCTGCTCTTGTGAATCTTACAGGGTACTAGAAGCGCATACTGAGGCAAATATCACCCAAAATTTCACTCTTCAAACCGAGGGGTACTGCAGGAACCTTCTCTGTTTAAACAATTCACTGCAATGCACTGAAGGAGACTTAAGCGATATGAACAAACAAGTCCTGACATGACAGATTCTGTTCCCTCCCGGGCGCTGTGCGGCTCCGGATGTCAGACTTATCTCCGTTGCAGGATAAAACATTAATAAAATGGGGTCCTAACTTTACAGAGTTCCACAGCTCTTCAACACAATACACGAGTGAAAAGGATGTTTTGCAAGGAGATGCAGAGCGGGATGTGGTGCCTGCAGGGAAGAGAGAGAGAATTCTCACTGACCTTTTTGCTGTTTAAAGGACTGAATGGAGCCTGAGTGGTGGACCATTTTCACTCTGTGCGATCCAACGGAGTTGAGGAGCTGTTGAAGAGGGATGCGGAGGAATTGCAGCCAGACTTTCCAGAGACACTCCTGGGGCTCTGAGTAATCCCAGAGCCACCAAGCTCATCGCAATCTGACACCTGCTTTAGCCAGCACTTAGCTCTGAAGGCTGTGTGCCCGCCAGTCTCATCGTCATAGCAACGTGGGAGGGCAGTCCATGGCCGGCTCCCCTCAGTGGCTACTTCTGAAATAACCCCACATCCCGGCTGTTTCTCAGTGCTGCAGTGAGGGTGGGTGTTGTAAGGGGTTTGGTGCACGTGGGAGAGGAAGAAATTTCTTAAGGACGAGGCATAAATCGAAGCATTCCTTTAGAGCTATCACTAATGCACTCATTTTCAAGCTCTAAATCTCCTTATCACACCCAGGCACCAGTATTAATTTCCTCGAAGTTGGTCTGTAAATAAAGAAGGGTGAAGCTGGCATCTGTCCTGACAAGAGGATACTAACAGATGTAGTGCTGTTTCCATCCCTCCTTCTTAAATATTCATGTGGGGGAGACCACAACATCCATGATCTGTCTTAGATAAGCAGTAAGTTCTAGCATGCAACGTTTAAGTTCTTTTCTGCTTCAGCTACTTCGATTTTAATTTTTCGTGAGATACTGAAAGGTTTAATTCTTCCTAACAGATGCTAAAGAAATATCAATGATGGTACTCAATAGAATCATAATTAAAAAGCCATAAAAATAATCTTATATTATAAAAAGAACCTGAAGCTCACAGCAACACACAAGTTCCATTATCACACACATGGAAACAGTGTTTGGGAACACAAATTGGGAAATAAAGATACGTAATAGCCAAAGACAGGAAGCAATCATGGCAGGACCACATGCAGTGGTTAAATATGCAGCTCAAAATGGTTTTCAGTCTCTCTCTCTCTCTCTCTCTCTCTCTCTCTCTCTCTTAATATAATTATGGTTACCTGATCCCAAACCCCAAATTCCCCAAGAACAAGGTACGTAAGGTATTATTGAACAGACATGCAACAATGGGATCTGTTGGTTCCTAAGTTTGAAATTGTGTAAGACCAATTAATTTAGAATAAACTGAAGGTCCAAATGAAAGTAGATTTTAAAATGATAATGAAATTTCACAATTTTAAAAATCTCAAATAATTTTAATTTTTTGTTAAATTTTCTCTGTCTTCATACTTGTTGAATGATTCAAAGATGATGAATGTAGTAATAGCAGCTTCAAGGAAAAAGGCATTCCCATTATTCAGAGACATATAGACCCCAGAAACTTAAAATTGTAGTTAATTCTTATTTGTAATGGTTACTTATACAGTAGATAGATTCAATAAGGCAGTTCTCTGGGTACTTTTTATTTCATTAGTAACAGGATGTGAGGTCATCTGAAACAAGAAATGGAACAGGAAGGAGGAAGTCAGAGACGCCAGAGGTTCTACTGCAATGTACCCTGAGTAGAAAGAATGTCAAAGACTATGCCATGATATTGAGCAGTGAATCTCACACACACACACACACACACACACACACACACACACACACACACACGTGCATGCACGCACACACACACACACACACACACACACACACACACACACGGGGCTTAGTGTGCCTACTGTGAAATGAAGATCTATCAAAGACCTTGTCTATTGTCTCCAAAAAGACATGGTAGGTGGCTGAACAGATGTCAAGAAGGGTAAAGAGAGCTAACTGATCTTTTAGATAGACTAGTTATGGCCTCAGCATCCTGTTGTAAGGTCAGAATCTTCTTTAACTCTAGTCCCTGGAGATTATTCTAGTCTTTGAGGACACTGTACACATGTTATATATACATGCCATGCACGCAAACCAGCATGCACATAATATAAATAAAGATAATTTGTTAAAAAAGAGTACAAGTCCACTGGATACATCTATAAAACAAAACAATTTTCACACCTATGGCTCAGGAAACATTGCTGAAAAAGGGGGAAGAAAGACTCTAAGATCCAGAGGATGATAGACTTTGTTGTGAGACTGAGTCTGTCTCCTGGTAATGTCAGAAATTACACCCATAAAGTCTCAGTGAACATAGCTAGACAAACATGAACTGAACAAGGACAATACCAGTGGGCATGCCAATGGACAGCATCAGTGGGCATACCGATGGACAGCACCAGTGGGTATGCCGATGGACAGCACGATGGACAGCACCAGTGGGCATGCCAAACTAGATAGAGGAATCCCAAGAGGACTCAACCCTACAAGCAATTTAAAAATGCTGAGAAACCGTCTTCCTCTGAGAATGAACAATTGGTTACCCAAAACCAAAGAGCTGGCCCTGAAAATATATATGCAAGTAACATTACACAAACTAAACAGGTTATATTAGAAAAATATATTTATATACAGACCTATATGCATATAAAAACAATCAGTTTTCAAAGAGAGCATGAATTTGGAAGAGTGAAGCAAGGGTGTATGGGAGGTTTTGGAGGAAAGGAAGGAAAGGGAAAATGATGTAATGTATCATAAATTCAAAATAAAAGAAAGTAAACAGAAAAGCTTTTTTTTTTTTTTTTTTTTTTACAGTGACTTTTCAAGACAATTACACCAAATCTGGAATCAACAAATGATCATCTTGAGATTCGTTTTATATCATCTAAAGTGAAAATAATAATAAAACTGAATTCATTGTTCATTTAGATGCCACAAAACTAAAGTGATTCTAAGACAACCCCACCTTCTTCATAAGACTAAAATCAGGTAACATATTTTAGAACTAATTTATACCAAAAAAAAACCCTAATACCCAATAAATCCTTGTCTCAGTGACTTGATTAGAGTTTTGATTTCCTTTTAATAGTTTCAAACTACTAAAACAAGAAATAACTTAGGGATGCAAGCATTTAATTTAATTATCACAAGGTTCATAGAAAAGAATTAAAAGCCTGCTTCTAGAAGATTCTTCCAGGCATAGGTATAGCAGCTTACTTAGCCTTCTAGATCCACTCCTGACTATCACTAATTGTCTTCACCTAGTATTCAGACTAACAGCCAGCAGGAGAAAAGAAATGATGCAATGGTTTAAACTGTATTTGAACTAGATTTTTTTAAATTGATGTGATTATTTCTAAGCAACACTTTTAAAACAATCTCCCTCTTCTCTGTGTTACAGCTATGATTAAACATACCTTTGCATACACTTGGTTACTTTTCTGTTTAAGAAAAAAAATCATTTGAAGTTGTACTGCCAGATTGATTAGCAGGGGATTTAAAGAACATTTCTGCTTGTTTTGAAATCAGTCTTTTAGGGAAGGTTGCTAGAGAAACAGCTTTGTGAGGGGCTGGGGAAATTTTAAGCTCCATCTGCTTGATAGGAAAAACATTGCAAAAGAGAAGAAAAGTAAGTGTGTGTGTGTGTGTGTGTGTGTGTGTGTGTGTGTGTGTGTGTAAACAGAGTAAAGAGTGAACAAAGAGGAATTGGAATTGGAGCTCAGAGCAAAGACCTTATTTAAAAGAAATCTTTCTTTGATCTAGTAAAGTATTTTTAGACTGTCAACTCCACTGTAAACCATTTAGCAGTGTGCATTAAGTTACCTTGATAGGAACACTAAACTATGTTAGGTTGGTTTTTTTTTCATGCTGCTTGGGTTCAAAACACTCATCAAATTTTAATGCTTTAAGAAAAACATATTTTAAGTAAATGCAATGAGTAGTTGTATGTGCAGTAAGCTTTCAAATATGTTTAAAAAATATATAAAAATAATTAAAGAAACAGGCCCAGATTTCCAGAATAATTACTTAAGGAAATTGTGATTTGGACATATATTTTCAATATATTCCTTTATTTTTCTTCTGTTTATGCCAATAATATTCATAAATCATATATACATCTTAAACCTCTCCCAAACTTTATTGTTTATCTTGATTCAATTTCAGTATTTTAAAATTTTTTCTTTAGTCAATGACCCAAGGAACTGTTACTTCAGCTCTTGCCTTTGGGAATGCTCCATTTGTCTCTGTCATTCAGTAATCTATCAGCCCCTTTGCCACCTTCAAATCCCAGAGTGTCAAATAATTCCTTTCTTTACATAACTCACAGGAGTTTATTTCTTTGAATGTTGCAACACTGCCATAGATATTTGGTGTTCGATCTTTGTATCCTATGCTCCATCAGGGGAATGAAGGGAAATCTGACTGTCTGGGTTTTGAATCACATCTCTAATTAAGATTAAAGCTGCTTGCTGATTCTCATTGCCTAAAGAGTCACAGAAATAGAATCTGCCTTTGCAATGTTTCCCTTATAGAATTAAGTTATTTAGGGCTTTACTGGGTAAATGAAGCCACAAAGGTACTCTGTAAAGCATTCATCCACAAACATCAGGGAATAAAAAGAGAATTCTCACACTAGGAGATACTAAAGAGAAAGATAGTGTCCTTGAGGGCAAATTGTGTATTGGTTAGTAAATTATCTCTTTCTTCATAGACCAGCCAATGTAGTTCCTTATCCATAGGTTTCATGGATGCTTATAAAAGAAAAAATAAATGATTTAAACCATAAAACCACTTCAGAAATGTACTTATTATTTCTAATAGCTGAGTAGTACTCCATTGTGTACTCCCAAGGAAGGAGCTAGAGAAAGTACCCAAGGAGCTGAAGGGGTCTTCAACCCTATAGGTGGAAGAATAACATGAACTAACTAGTTCCCCCTACGCTCATGTCTCTAGTTGCACATATGGAAGAAGATGGCCTAGTTGGCCATCATTGGGAGGAGAGGCCCCTTGGTCATACAGACTTTATATGCCCCAGTACAGGGGAACGCCAGGGTCATTATGTGGGAGGAGGTGGGTAGGGGAGCATGGCGGGGATGCGGGAGGGTAAGGGGAAATTTCTGGATAACATTTGAAATGTAAATGAAGAAAATATCTAATAAAGAGAAAAAAATTTCAAAAAAAAAAAGAAATGTACTTATTAAGTGGCACTAGTTACTACTTCTTTAATCAAAGAATAAAATATTTATATGTGTATATATATGCATATATATATGATAGATAGGTAGAAAGAAAGAAAGAAAGAAAGAAAGAAAGAAAGAAAGAACCAATAAAATGTTATTCTTATTTCCCTCTGTATTTTATTAGAGACACAATTCAAACCTTTGAAAAATCTTTACAAGCGTAACAGAAAGGATAAAGTGTCATGGAACAGTCACTTCTTCTGAAGACTGTTGTCCTGAATTTAGGTACAGCATAACATTGGAATAAATCAAGCCAGTTCTTTGGTCTTCCTTCTTCTTGAGTTTTATGTGGTTTGAGAATTGTATCTTGGGTATTCTGAGCTTCTGGGCTAATATCCATTTATCAGTGAGTGCATATCATGTGAGTTCTTTTGTGATTGAGTTACCTCACTCAGGATGATATCTTACAGATCATCCATTTGCCTAAGAATTTCATAAATTCATTATTTTTAATAGCTGAGTAGTACTCCATTGTGTATATGTACCACATTTTCTGTATCCATTCCTCTGTTGAGGGACATCTAGGTTCTTTGCAGCTTCTGGCTATTATAAATAAGGCTGCTATGAACATAGTGGAGCATGTGTTCTTATTACAGCATGGAATATCTTCTGGGTATATGCCCAGGAGATATATTGCTGAATCTTCCAGTAGAAGATGGCCTAGTTGGCCATCACTGGGAGGAGAGGCCCTTGGTCTTTTGAAGATTATATACCCCAGTACAGGAGAATGCCAGGGCCAGGAAGCAGGAGTGGGTGGCTTGGGAAGCAGGTGGGGGGGGGGGTATAGAGGACTTTCTGGATAGCATGCAAATGTATATGATAGTATGAAATGTAAATGAAGAAAGTATCTAATAAAAATTGTTTTTGTTTTGTTTTGTTTTGTTTTGTTTTTTAATCAAGCCAGTTCTGCTGACACCCAGACTGGTGCTTAAAGCATCATTCAGAAGTGACAAGCCTAACAGATGTTACCAAGGGAATGCAGTGGAGGAAAATCAATAGCCTCACCCTTGTCTGAGTATAGCCTCATGAGGTTTAATCTTTACCCAGCAGTTTAGAGAACAGAAATGATTTTCTGAGAAAATAACATAAAGAAAATGTAGAGAATTAGAACAAAGCATGTGATAATTAATTATATGAAAACTTATAGTTCATGGTCCTGCTCGATGCTTTTTCTTTAAAGGTGCCCATACAATAAATAAGTACCCTTTTTAGTCTGTCAACACTCACTTTATCTACAACCTCAATTATATGATGGTAACATACGTTTTACACATCTTCAAAGAACTGTAGCTACACGCAGATAAACTACTCTAACGCTCTTTCTAAAAGTACATCAAGATAATGGCTTTCGTCTTTACAGATCTCTCTATGTTTGCTGCTCTATTTCTTCCAATTAGGATGATATTATTTAAGTTTTTTAATATTTTTCAATTCTTATTCCTCCTTTAAGGCACCATAGAATGTCATTTCTTGCATGAAATTTTCCTCACTTAAGAAACTATACAATGTCATTTCCTGCCTGAAAATTGCCTTCATCAATATCCCTTCACAGTGAAGTATAGTATTCTTTTATTAAAAGATTTCTTTCTTTATTTTATGTATATGAGTACACTGTAGCTGTTTTCAGACACACAAATGAGGGCATCTGATCCCATTATAGATGATTGTGAGCCATCATGTGGTTGCTGAGAATTGAACTTAGGACCTCTGCAAGAGCAGTCAATGCTGTTAATTTCTGAGCCATCTCTCCAGCCCGAAGTGTATTATTCTTATCAATATTATTATTTCATGGTATTTTTGCCATGTTCCCACCATGAGTTGTATATATCAGATTTTACACATAAGTTTTGAATAAACATGTGCTTTATTCTCCAGTATGGAATAAATCATTTAAGGCATATTTTAAATTGCCTTGATTTTATGCAACTCTGTCTAATGAAAGTAGTAACATGTAAAGCATGATTGTAAATACTGATGAATTAATGCTTTTCTTCTGATCTTTAAAAACTGTTAATTTGTCAAAAGACTCTTAACAACAAACTTTTAAATATAAGCCTTGTTTATGAATTGCCCTTTGAGATTTTTAGATTATCTTAGGCTTTGCACAGTTCTACCATATTGTTTCTGTCAGTTAGATCTCAAATCTCACTCCCTTTTGCTATAGTTCTTTTTTTCCCCCCGAAACCTAGTGGTGTAGTAACTGTGAATTCATTTTCTCTGATTGTATATCTTCATTAGTTTTAAAATTAATTAACTGATCATAGCAACAACACTACCACAATTTGGATGGTTTCCATGGTTTGGTCAAAATTAGGACTTGGCTATGCTAGCTGAGGGATAGCTGATGTTTGTACATAGTGGTTTTTACAATAGTTTTGTCTTTGCCTGGCTGGTTCAAAACTCTGTTTAACTGTTACCTAAAAAGGTGGGAATGGGAACAAGCCCAGTATCTAAGGAGTAGTTGGAGAACATAAAACAAGCTCTATGTTTTTACTGTGTTCTTTCTGTTTAGTTTTTGGCCCTTTTAATCTTACTGTTTTTTGATACTTTTTCTGACAGTGGAGGGGTGGGGGTACATAAAGTTGGGTAGGGAGGGAGGTGGAGAGGATGTGAGAGAAGATGGGAGAGAGTAAACTAGGCATGATCAAAATATTTGTTTTAAAATATTTTTTTAAAAACCGACAGAGTTTAAAATAAAAATTTAGAAAGCAGATTTTAAAATTAACCTTTAGTTTTCAGGGATAATATGTGATTGATCACTGAAAAAGGAAATACTTATTGTGATCTCTATTTAAATATGAACAGCCAGTCATAAGAGTAATACTGTAATACTAATTAACCGCTTGCAATGTTACATGTAAGAATATTTATTTACTGAGAAAATATTCTTGATAACTATTGATAAATTTAGACAGCAAAAAATACATTATTTTTACAGAATACATATCTATAGTACTATCTGTAGTACTAATTACAAAATATAGAGCTAAGTTTTTCTGAAGGTAACATGGGATAAATGGCTCTATTTTCTTTTGGTTAGTAATATTTTAATCTTACTTTCTCCAAGTAGATGAGTAAGATATCCTAGGTTGCCTTTGTTCTAGTGTAATTATTAAAACCCTCAAACTTTTTAAAAATTATTAGGTTTGTTTTTTGAAAAATTAGTTATGTGGTCTTTTATTTTAATCAGGATGTACACTCTTAGCTCTTTTCCAGTACCTTGCCTGGCTGTCTTCTGCAATGTGCCCTATCCTGACATCCATGAACTCTACCCATCTGACACTGTACATGCCCAGAATCTTATTGTCACAGTCTTGATATTTTCACCACAAAAGAAAGTTAACTAGGATGTTTGCTTAACCATTCCTTAACCTCCACATTGTACTGGGGGAGACAAAACATTGATTCAGTATTTGGGTTGTTTACCAAAATACTATCTAACTGTGGGAAGATCAGAAAGCTTCCTGGCACTTGGGTATTTTACCTATAATAGGATTGATTGGGCAGATTCCATTCTTTCACATTTAATATTTCTGGTGCGTTCCTGGCTAGTCCTGCCTTATATCACAGGACCTTTAAATACAGAGGCATTCCCTTTGGGGGAGGGGCACAATAAAGATCTGATCCTGTTATTTTGACGTACAACAAATTGGAATACACTTGGATCAGTCACCTTGGGGTACAGAATAAAGTGAAGTCCAAATATTAAGTGCTGCCATTGTGAAGCTGACCTAAGGCTGCACCTCCAGTAATCAAAAGAGCCAAATGGAAGAGCTGGATGTGATTTTTAGCAGAATTGATGGCTTTGGTTTAAGTCAGTACTAGCAAAAGAAATGGAAAAAAGCAAGTGCATTTTATTGAGTTGAACTAGGCTTCAAACACAGTTTTGAGAAGTTACAGGTTATCCATGAAAGTAAATGTAAAAACTCTTAGGGAAGCTGGATTCTCTCCTGTAGGCTAAATTTGTGAGACAGATATCATTTAGATTTAAGCAGTGAGCAGTTTTTGCAAGGATGCAATTGTACCACCCTTCATCTATGTCAACCTATATTTGTTCATATGTTATTAGATTTACTATTTAAATAATAGACTATTTAAAGTAAACACTGTACTTTTAACCTTAAAAATAAATAAATAAAAAGAAATAATTCTGGTTACCTCAAATGATTTTCATACCAACTGACTTCAAGAATACAATACTTGTGGTCACTTTGCCCATCTTTTTATTACATTTAACAAGCGTTCAATTCCATCTTCCAAATTCATCAAAGAAATTTTAGTTTTTGCAAACTTTAAACTAAACAAAACATTAAATCTTTGCAATTACCTTAAGAATAGCTAGAACATAGTTGCATAAGCCTTCTGGAGTCCTCAAAGCTCCAAAAGCTTCAAATGACTGGGTAGAAATTACCACTAAGGAAAACATTCCTACCCTATGCCTGGCTTTCCCCCAATGTGGTTGTCTCTGATAAGAGGAGAAACTGCAGATCAGGGTTTACAGGGCTCACAAAAATCCTAGCGCCTCAGCAGTGATGGCTGCAGAAGGGTCCCACAGCTTTTGACACATGGAGCTTCTAGTGAGATTTAGGTGGGACAATCAAAACAGTTTGCAAAGACCACCATAGTCTTCTTATAGTCATAACTCTTTTGTGATTAAATGCATAGTTTTAAGGATCCAGCTAAGCATAGCCTAGCAGATTCTCAATAAATTTGGTTCTTCTCTGGTTTTAGACACATTTTTTTCCCCCCGTATGGAACTCAAAGGAGAAGGATGTGAAGCCTTTGGAATGAGCTACCCCCTTAGTAAGACTTGCTGGCCATCTTCCCATGTCTGAGGCTTCTACAAAGGGATCAGAGTTTCCTAACCACAAAGAAAAGTTCTCCCTCACTGAGACTTCTGCAGTTTTATGTTAACGAGTTATTTCTTGTCATTTCCATTCTGTCCCCTCCCCCCGCTTAGATATTTTTTTTTTTATTTTCATTTCAAATGTTATCCCCTTTCCTAGTTTCCCCTCCAAAAATCTCCTATCCCCTCCCCTCTCCCCCTGCTCCCCAACCCACCTACTCCCATTTCTGGTCCTGGCATTCTCCTATATTATGCCTTAGAGCCACAGGACCAAGGGTCTCTCTTCCCATTGATGACCGACTAGGCCATTCTCTGCTACATATATAGCTAGAGCCACAAGTTCCACCATGTGATTTCTTTGATTGGTGGTATAGTTCCAAGGAGCTCTGGAGGTACTGGTTAGTTCATATTGATGTTACTCCTATGGGGCTTCAGACCTCTTCAGCTCCCTGGGTACTTTCTCTGGCTCCTTCATTGGGGACCTTGTGCTCTGTCCAATAGATGACTGTGAGCATCTACTTCTGTATTTGCCAGGCACTGGCAGAGAGCCTCACAGGAGATAGCTATATCAGGCTCCTGTCAGCAGGCTCTTGTTGGCATCTGCCTAGTGTCTGGGTTTGGTGGTTGTTTATGGGATGGATCCCCAAGTGGGGCAGTCTCTGGATGGTCGTTTCTTCAGGCCTTGCTCCAAACTTTGTCTCTGTAACTCCTTCCATGGGTATTTTGTTCCCCATTCAAAGGAAGTATCCACACTTTGGTTTTCCTTCTTCTTGAGTTTCATGTGTTTTGCAAATTGTATCTTGGGTATTGTAGGTTTCTGCTGTTCCCCCTCTCTTAAGGGTAAGATTGCCTGTGACCATGAGTGGTGGGCTGACAGGGGAAGCAGTTGGGGGTAATAAGACCTCAGATTGTATATGAGCTCAGAAAAAACAAAACAAAACAGATTCTAGGGAGACAGAGTTCAGTGAGACAGCTCATTTAACTGGGGGGAAACAAAGGCCATTTAAACCTTAGGAGTATGAATAGGGGTTGTGGGCTGAGCATACATCATTGGCCAGAGCCAGAGTGCTGGAAACACCTCATTTGCATAGGGAGAAATTCCAGATGTTACTGGGCATGACCTTATAAGGAAAAGAACGTTTAACCTGGCTATTGAGCTACATGACCTCTTCTGGTGGAACCAAGGTGGAGGCACTGATCTATGTGCCCTGGTACATGCAGTCTACTGTCAGACATAATTCTACTCCTGCCAGTCTCTGGGCTTTGGACCCACTCTGACCCCAATCTTGAACCAGACCTGCCTGCAATAGATCCATGGATTCCCTGGCACCACAATTCCTGCCTCAGCTACTAGATGCCTGCAATTCCAGTGTTTAAGATCTTACAGATAGGAGACCTACACTTGCTACCTCTGCAACTGACCTGCAGGTTACAGTACAATGAACCACTCAAGGCTGGTACCTGAAAATTCCTGATTGCTTTGAGCTGTAATATTTTCCTTAGCTATAATGGCTTATAGCTAGCATTCTATTGCTACCCACAGTTAAGACTTGTTTCATTTAAATTCCTCAAGGTATTCAGTTTTAAGTTGTCTTACCTCCTTAAAAGTTGACACCAAGGTACTTCTCATATATATTCTTTGGTGTCTTCCTGATCCATTCGTGGAGGGAAGTCAGACAAGAATCTAGTTAGAGGTAGGTGACCACCATTCATCCACTCTTGAATTCTGCATTGGCCCCAAATCAAGGAGAAGTCATCATGATCATTGCAAATCAAAGTAACCTCTTCTGAAGCATGAACATTATCAATCTTCTTTTACCTGCTTCTATATTTCAGAGCATATATGATCCACCACAATTTTCTCCACAACATTGGTACTCTTTCTGCTAGTTACAATCATCAGCATGACTATAAGTCTTAAAATCTCAGTAGTCAAGCTTTCTGAGGTAGACAGGAACAGCTCCTTACCACCTTTGCTTCTAGGAAGAAAGGTTCTATTCCTCTTCAGTTTCCTTTTCCAGCAATCTGTTTGTCCTCAAGTAATTGAAGGTTTCTGGCTAGGGCACCACCAGCTGCTACAGGAAGGCTTTTGAATTGCATCTGCTACTCTTCTTCCAGTTAGGTTAACAGTGGAAAAGTTCATTCTGTACTATCAACTATCTTCATTCTGTCCCCCAAATGAGATTTTACCAAGGACCCTGCCTTAATGTATGCCCCCCCTCTTGGGATATTCTTGTTTTTGTGCTACTGGCATCCAAGTCATAAGCTATGGGGCATGCCAAGAACTTGGCATGTTGGTGGAGATGGGTATGCTGTGGCCCTTTGATCTGGCAGGCAGTGATTTGGGGAGGTTTCTGAATGTCATAGGGAGCATCAAATTGAAAGCTGAGATTGCTGGAGAGGAGCTGCCTTTGTTTACCTTGTGATAGAGTTTTACTGTGGCATTAGTGATAATCAGCAAAGTGATACGAGGATGCAGTGTTAGGACAGAAAAGGAAGGAATGGTGCAGGTTTGGGTGGATGTTTGGCCATGTGTATCCCTATCAGGCAACAGATACATTACTGTTCCCACTGCACCTCTATCCCACTTATAGGATGGGATTGTTCGGGACCTTGACAATTGTCAAATAAATATTTTCAAATGATTATGACGTCCTTCAATGTTCTCCTTGGTTTTAAGCTTATACAATTTAAGTTTTAGGTTAGTTTGCAAGGTTTTCTTTGTTTACTTGAGGCTGGTAAAGATACTGGTGTTTTCTCTGCCAATGTGAGTTGTTAGAATATTGCTCAGAAGCCAACAAGTCACAGTGTCAAAACTGGGTCTGTCAGTTATCTTGGGGACAATTAGAATAGAACCTAGTTTCTGTAGTACTTTTAAAGGTGGTTTTGAAGAAAGACATTTTCCTCTGTGTAAGTGAATAAGAAATATATCCCACTGATGTTCCCTTCATCATTTTTATCATGGAGATGAATAGGTAGTCTTCCTCTAGCTTTCTCCACTAACAGATAGATGACAGTCCTCAACAGTCTATACCATGATAATCTAGCAGATATTTTTGTTTTCATAAAAAATTCCCATATTTAGGTGGTAATTCAGGCTTGCATAGAGTTTCAGAGGCTTAGTACCTTATTATCACAGCAGAGAGAATGAAGGATCATAGACAAACATCATGCTAGGGAAGTAGCTGAGAAAGAGTTCTACAGGCCGAACATCAGGTAGCAGGAAGAAAGGAAGCCACTGGGCCTGGTTCTGGCATGTGAAACCTCAAAATCTACCCCTAGTGACATGCATCCTCCAACAAGGCCACATCTACTCCAAGGTCATGCCTCTTAATCCTTCTGAAGTAGTTCCACAGCCTGATGACTAACCATTGCAACACATTACTCTGTGAGGGACATTCTTATTCAAACCACTTTTGTAGATCTGTTTTCTGTGAACAAGTTTTATAGTTAAGGACAATAGAAATATAAGTCTAAGCAAACAGGTAGAGTCAAGGCAAGTAAAATAATGTTATTGAGGTATGCTGATTACCGCTAGTACAGAGACGAGTAGAAACGAAGTGAGTTTTTGTTAGAGAACTCTCTGAATTCAGAAAACTTTAAAAGTAAGCAAGACAAGGAAAAGCTAAGGCATGGGAAATGTGCATAATGAAGAATTCCTCATAAAAGACACAAAGGATACATCTCTAAAGAAACCTCCTAACAGAAAAATGTGATGGATTAAATAATTATAAAGAATAGAAAGTGCAGTAGAGTTTGAGAAATATTTTTAATAGAAACATAAATAAAAGTAATATTCATGTAAAAGATGAATGGACAGGGAGCCGCATAGTAAGAGGATATGTGTAGAGTATAGTGTATCTCTGGTAATGAAGGGACATGGCATAAAAAAAGCCTTTTTCTCTTAGGATTGCTGGAGTCTCCCAGAGTGAAATGCGATGGTAGGAACAAAGATAGGAAGATGTAAGCATTCTACAGAAAGTTAAAGCATATTGTAGAAGGTCTGTGAGGGAGGGGCCTTGGAAATGGTGTGATAAGGCTATTAATAAGGGGAAGAAAACTTCATTACTAAGAAAAAAAGGAATGGAATGTTAGTGTAATGGGAAAAACTAGAAAATAGAAGATAGAGTACAAGAGTTGACAGATCTCAGAGCCACCACAGCTAATAATAAAAGGTATTAGTGCCAGAACTTAATATCAGGGCAGTCAGTGTTCATGGTATTTTAAAGAGTTTGAAGATGAGAAAAGGGGATTATAAGATGGCCTCAGGTGAGGGGTGTCTAACTTCTGTTGGCTCAATTAATAACTGAGTGTCAAGAGTCATGATGACAGTAATTCTAAAGGCCTGGGGATGCCACGAGCCAAGGGATAAAAGAGAAAGAACTGAAAATATGTCCGTAAACCATGAGCTCAGCTAGATTATGTGAACTGAGTTTCCATTTACATCATACACAAATAATACATGTTACATGAAACACACAAGAATGGAAATACTTAAGAACCAAATTTTTCATTTTGTATCCTTTACATAATGTGGTATAATATACATCCTCTTAAAGGAATACCTTTGCCTTCTCTTTTCAAAAGGATCTCAGACCCCTCTCTACTCTCAGCTTGAGTGTATACTGGGACTCTGTGGATGTCTTGATTCTCCTACCTTGCAATGAAATACTAGGTAGATTCCTGCAGCACTATTTGGTCTGATGGAAATTGAAAATTGAGAAAACCTGGCCTTCTGGCAGAAATATCAATCATGCTATGATTCAGCCATTAAATGGTTTCTGTTCTACTGCAGGGCAATAGTCAGACATCTTCTGCGTGCAGGCTGTCTAGACTCTTTGTAGGACAGTGCTAAGCTTTTCCAGTTATGTAAAAGTGACTCAGCTCAATTATCAGTGTTGGCCTAGAACACTAATCCTGAGCCCACAGGACACAAACCCTTCCTACATAAAAGAGGTTAAAGACCCACACTCCAGCACGGTATCCTTTCCTCTCTATTCATGCCCTTTTCTGGCCAAAACAAGCATCTGTGTTACTTCCTTCTGTAAAGAAGATGAGCGGATGCAGTCCCCTAAAAAAGTGCAAGGTTTTATGTTTATAAGACCCAAGGTTGATAATGGGGGATTAATAAAATTTTCTGATAATGATTGGAAAATTGAGATTTTTTTCAGATTTGAAATTCACTGACTGATGTAGCCTCTGATACCATCTTCCAAACTTATTCAACAACAATAAAATTAACTGCCAAATCACAGGTTGTCAAGCAGTTTTCCTCATCATTAGAGAAATGATAAAACTGAAATAAAGGAACAAGGATCTGATTTAAGAACAGAGCTTGGGATCAGAGTATATAGATTTTTGTTTATCACTGGTGTTTGGGTAGCTCTGGGAATAATGATTCAGGGAAGATAGTCCATAGGGGAACTTAAGGACCTGGTTACCAAAGATTGCCTATGAGCAATGGCTATATGTCCTCCTTGGTCTAAGAAGCCACAAGTATAACTTTACAAATATGATAATTCATTTAGCCATGTTTCTGCTCATGGAAGGCTTTCTTTATTCATGTCATAAGATGAGCATAGCTCTTAATACCTAACCTTGAACTACTTTTGAATTATTGTTAAATATTCTGGCTGTATCCCATAGGATGGAAATATTGTACATTGAAAACTTTCTCTGTGCTTCCAGATTACCCTTTGAGAAGCCTTTTCTCCCACTAACCTCACAACTAGATGAACTCTTATTTATATAATAAGAGTTATCTTCCATAATGCTTTGAGTATTTCCCATTCTATCTCCTTTATTAAGAAGAAAGGAAAAACACGAAAGGAAAGAAAATCAGTAATAATTAAAACAAAAACCATAGAACATTTATAAATTACATTCTCATACTCTAATCTACCCAAAGAAAAATGATTTTCAATAGAGTAAAACATGCCCCTACTAGTCATAAAAACATACAGTAAAATAATAGTTGTTTTTGAGAATTCTAATTAGTAATGAAGTAAAAATGAAACCATGGTATTTATTGTTTTATAGATATTAAGGAAAGTATTATATATGCCTTAATTGGAACTGAACTGAAAGTATCCGCTTTAACCAAGAATATCCTGGAAGACTATATTATACAAAGAAAACAGCCAACAAATAATGTCTCATATGCCAGGGTGTCTGTTACATCATTGATTGTGATAACAAAACATTGAAAATATTAATGCCCCTATATGGGGTGATTTATCCCATGTTTATTATACCATGATATTTATCAAAGTATTCAAATGAGAAGAACATATATGTAGCTGCATACTATTTAACATATATGGGTATATAAATATGGCTGCAGAGAAAAATATATGGAGAGGAAAAGCCAATAAGAAAAAAAGAAAATGACTGAACATGCAAAAAATTGCATCACTTTAATTATGACTTCTGTAAACATGTATGTATGAAACAAATCTGAACATTAAAGGCATCTCATCATCGAGTCTAATGATTTATTAACCAGATATAATCCTATTTTTCAGTGAGATACTTGGTTTGAATATACATACATACATACATACATACATACATACATACATATGTATACATATACTCACATATGTATATATTATGTATTCACTTCTATGTATATACACTATACATTAAATAGACAAAATGTCAACATTGTCTTGTTTCCTCTTTTAAAAAGGTTTACATTGAAAATTAAAATATAATTATATCACTTTCCCTTTATTTTTCTTACTTTCAATCATATCTATGTATCCTCATTCTATATACATATGATCTTTGTAGATTATTCTCCACCTGCTGCTCAATAGTGAAGCTCTCCAAGGCATTTTCTTGTGTGAATACACTAGCCCACACAAGATGTCTTCTGAACATCTTTATCCTCGCTAGGAAAGTTAACACTTAATTAAATCAAACCATGGGTTCTTCTTTATTCCTTTATGCCAGTTAGTCATGTCCCCTTAAGTATTAATCATGTGCTAAGTTTTCTATTTCTCCTAGGAGATGTGTCACTAAATTACACCTTTAGTGTAGTTATATATAGTATAATTCTTAGTCTCTGGATTCTAAACACAGATTCAGCTGAGAACATAGGCAGTCTTGACCTTAAAGAATCTCAGGAAATCTTATGCCATGCCTTCCAAGAGTATTCATGTCACTAAAACGTATTTATCTCAAACTTTGTCTCAGTACCTGTAAAATTAGATATTTGAAGCTTAAAACAGTATTTAATTATTAAAATAGTTCCAGCGTTGAAGTCAACTACTCTGTCATGAGACTGGCTGGGTTATTTCATATAGCATCTCACTGTTGTTTATACAACCACATACCCACATCTGTGTAATTTTTGTATGTCAGTAGCTAAGTCAGGCATTACCCAGTACTAGTGTGGCCACATAGCTTATTTTTACTTAGGTTTTTCAATTTACATTTCACTTATACCAAACCTATATATTTCTTGCTAAACATATGCTACGTTATTGAGCTATATCCCCTTAGTATGAAGGGGGTCACTATCAATAATTATTCTCCATGTAACCCACAGGTGAGAAATAAGAAGCTCTTTCTTGTGAACTTTGATATCTCTATCTACAATTCATGCTGAAACACATGTACTCTATTTGAGTAGTAGGGAATAAATTTATTCTCAGTTCAGGCCTGTTTACATATTTTCTCAGAGTGAAAAGACAGTGAGTTTAGTAAATCTGTGAGGAATGGCTACTAGTTATTTAATGACAGTCAGGAATATCAAGTCCACACAACAGAGACATATAGTTGATACAAATCTTAGCTTGGAGTTACTTAATCAGGTCAGGTCTACCAATGTTTTATTTTGTTAAAAGATTTGAAAACAGTCAAATATTTCAGCTTCTTTTGTAAAAAAAAAAAAAAAAATAAGACCTAATGATAAAAAACATCATAAGAGGACTTGAGGAACTGACAGTCAATATCTTCTTGGCACACTGTCTCCGACTGATCAAACTTCTCAAGTGTTAGCTGATTTTTTTTTCTTTTTAAATTTCTTTTGTTGTATCAGGGACTGTCTTTGCAAGGACTGGATATTTTCTGTTTCAGGTTGATATCTGTCTGGAAACTTGAAAAGAAGACTTCAGGACAGTGTGATAAACAAATTGAAGAGAAGTTCCAAAATTGAGGAAAATTTAGTGGTGAAAAATGGAATCTATAAAGAGGTGGAGTTTGAGATGCAGTACTAAATTTGATCTTTATGATCAGAGAGATAATAATGTTGAAAATAACAGATAATACATGTACATTTATGGACTTATTGCTAATTAGATGAAATATTCCAGAAGCCATATGAAAGTATGACTATCTATAACTTTCTTTTTTTTTCCCAGTAGCATAGTTACAAGCTTACATAAGATTCACAAAAAAGGAACAAGTATTATCTGTAAAATATAAAAAGAATAATATGTATTTATGATAACCTGAATTTAGTTCAAGTAATGACTAGTTATAAAGTCCAAACAATTATACCATGCTGAAGAGCAAGAAGAAATAGAACAGGCAGAGTAAGTGGTAGAAGAGGGAGAAGGAGGAGGGAGAGGAGGAAGTGCATGAGGAGACGAGGGACAAATGCTAGTGGTGATGTATTTATGTCACTTGATATTTTGGCATTGAAGATAGATTAGATAATATAACTTTTATGTACTTCTTTGACTCATTGTTGTCACTGAAGACTTATTGTTAAAAATGGATTTTAAATGAAGTAATTATGTAAACCTCTTTGAAGAAATTTAATCAAAGTCTTTTCCAATGAGCCCTGAAGCCTTGGATATCAGGGAGAGGAACGACCAGTATAATTGAGCCT
This sequence comes from Mus minutoides, assembly GCA_902729485.2. NCBI lineage: Eukaryota > Metazoa > Chordata > Mammalia > Rodentia > Muridae > Mus > Mus minutoides. Next base: position 403,194 of record LR750292.1, on the reverse strand, counting down.
TGGAGATTCAAGATATGAGCTTTGGAAAATGAAGAAAGTAGTTCAAATGAAGACTGAGAAAGAGAATAAGAATCAAAAGGTAGATGGTGATGCCCTCTTTCCATTTCCATTATAACAGGGAACCTTCTCACATTTCTGCACAGTATTCCAGACAACATTTTTTTTAAAGAAAGAATTAATTTTACTTGCAATGCCAGGTTACAGCTCAAGATTATGAAGATTCAATAAAGGAACTCAAAACAGGTAATCATAGCAAAGCAGAGAGAGAGAGAAAGAGAGAGAGAGAGAGAGAGAGAGCATGTATGCTTCCCGAACAGCTGCCATCTCTACTCTTACACAATTCAAGAGGCAGACATAAATTGATACTATGCACAATCATGGTTTGCCTTCTAATCTTCTCCCACAACTGAAAAAAAAAAAAACTAGCAGGAATGCTCACAGGCAACTTGCTTAGGCCATCCTTCATTAATAATCTCTTCCTGGGTTATTTTAGGTTGTGACAGACATACAGCATGGCTTTAGACACTTTGATCTGATTGGAGACACTGAAGGAATGATGAAATTTCACACACACACACACAGAGAGAGAGAGAGAGAGAGAGAGAGAAACAGAGAGAGACAGACAGAGACAGAGAGAGTAACAGAGACAGAAAGAGAGAGAGAGAAACAGAAAGAGGCAGAGAGATTGATGAGTAAACCTAAGCAACTTGAGAAGTTCAGTGTGAATTGTTTCTTGGGTAATCTAAGTTTCTGGACTAATATCCACTTACCAGTGAGTTCATATCATGTGAGTTCTTTTGTGATTGGGTTACCTCCCTCAGCATGATATCCTCTAGATCCATCCATTTCCTAGGAATTACATAAATTCATTGTTTTTAATAGCTGGGTAGTTTTCCATTGTATAAATGTACCACATTTTCTGTATCCATTCTTCTGTTTGAGGGACATCTGGGTTCTTTCCAGCTTCTGGCTATTATAAATAATTTGCAAAACACATGAAACTCAAGAAGAAGGAAGACCAAAGTGTGGATACTTTGTCCCTCCTTAGAATAGGGAACAAAATACTCATGGAAGGAGTTACAGAGACAAATTTTGGAACTAAGACGAAAGGATGGACCATCCAGAGACTGACCCACCTGGAGATCCATCCCATAATCAACCACCAAATACAGATACTATTGCATATGCCAGCAAGATTTTGCTGAAAGGACCCTGATACAGTTGTCTCTTGTAAGGCTATGCCATTGCCTGGCAAATACAGAAGTGGATGCTCACATTCAGCTATTGGATGGAACACAGGGCCCCCAATGGAGGATCTGGTGAAATTACCCAAGGAGCCAAAGGGTAATAGGGAATAGGCAACCCTATAGGTGGAACAACAATATAAACTAACCAGTACCCCCAGAGCTCATGTCTCTAGCTGCATATGTAGCAGAAGATGTCCATTTTGGCCATCATTGGGAAGAGAATCCCCTTGGTCTTGCAAACTTTATATGCTCAGTACAGGGGAATGCCAGGGCCAAGAAGTGGAAGTGAGTGGGGAGGGGAGCAGGGTGGAAAAAGTGTATAGGGAACTCTCAGGATAGCACTTGAAATGTAAATGAAGAAAATACCTAATTAAAATTTGGATTAAAAAAAAAGTTCAGTGTGTGTATTATATATGGTTGGACATAGAGACAGAGTTATTGCCTACAACTTAAAAAGAAATGGAGTTATTACATGCAGATTAAAAAAAAGGAAACCAGGTTTATGGTACACAGCTGGATCAAGGACAGGTTTAGCTAATATCTGTAGAAGCAGTCTTTGTGAGAATAGTCTTTAGACTGAAAATATCCATAGGGGACAGGGATGGTGAATATCTTCTGTATATATAATCAAATCAAAACTCAGACTAGCAGGAAAAACTTTAGCATTTCTCTCTGGGTCTAAGGCTAGGTTTCTTGATATGGACTTTTTCATGTCAGGACCTCATACCTAGGGCCATAGACCCGTAGCCAGAAAATCTATTTTAAACAAATGAACATTGGATGCTATGGCATAAAAATAGATATTATAATAATAAATATAATGACAACTAACAAAACATTAGTACACAAAGAAGCTACTTCAGTTCTGATACTAGGGTCAATGTAGCTATTCAAATTTCCAATGAGAAAATTAAGGAAGTGGAGGAATAAGTTATGTAATAAATATTATATAACTGGAGTCTTCAAAGCCAAGATTTCTACATGCATAATGTCAATCAAAAAACCTCAAATATTAAAAGAAAGGCCATTTACATGACCATGGTCATAACTCAATAAGCATCTGCTAAAAGGGCATGTGTGCCAAAGCATGTGTTATGATTCTATTTCCATGACACTGTCAGTTATTTTGACAATGTCCAGTTACTAAGATATACTGAAATTATGCTTTACTGTAAGTCACAATATCTCTTCTTGGATAGATAAGCATATCTTACATTTTATTATAAAAATTTATTGCTATGCCTCAGATAAATTTTTATGCCAGAAAACACAGGTTTTCTTTCTTTCATTCTCTACTACATACACAAAATTTTAATTATTATATATTACATTATTTCTCACACCCTTTTCTCCTCTCACACTCTTCCACATATTCCTCCTTGCTCTCTTTCAAATACATGGACTGTTTTATTCATTAATTGTTATTGCTTACATATAAGTATCTGTCTATACACATGTTTCTAAATACATAAATACAATCTACTTGTTTCGATAACTCTTTCTAAACACATAGATAGAATCTGCTTGCTCTCTAATTTTTACATATTCCCTTTAAAAATAACACATGAAGCCGGGTGTGGTGGTGCACGCCTTTAATCCCAACACTTGGGAGGCAGAGGCAGGCGGATTTCTGAGTTTGAGACAGAAACAGAAAGAGGCAGAGAGATTGATGAGTAAACCTAAGCAACTTGAGAAGTTCAGTGTGAATTGTATCTTGGGTAATCTAAGTTTCTGGACTAATATCCACTTACCAGTGAGTTCATATCATGTGAGTTCTTTTGTGATTGGGTTACCTCCTTCAGCATGATATTCTCCAGATCCATCCATTTGCCTAGGAATTTCATAAATTCATTGTTTTTAATAGCTGAGTAGTATTCCATTGTGTAAATGTACCAAATTTTCTGTATCCATTCTTCTGTTGAGGGACATCTGGGTTCTTTCCAGCTTCTGGCTATTATAAATAATTTGCAAAACACATGAAACTCAAGAAGAAGGAAGACCAAAGTGTGGATACTTTGTCCCTCCTTAGAATAGGGAACAAAATACCCATGGAAGGAGTTACAGAAACAAATTTTGGAACTAAAACGAAAGGATGGACCATCCAGAGACTGACCCACCTGGGGATCCATCCCATAATCAACCACCAAACACAGATACTATTGCATATGCCAGCAAGATTTTGCTGAAAGGACCCTGATACAGTTGTCTCTTGTAAGGCTATGCCATTGCCTGGCAAATACAGAAGTGGATGCTCACAGTCAGCTATTGGATGGAACACAGGACTCCAAAGGAAGGAGCTAGAGAAAGTACCCAAGGAGCTGAAAAGGTCTTCAACCCTATAGGCGGGAGAATAGCATGAACATAGTACTACAGGAAGATACAATACCTCTACTGGGCCTCTACCCAGAAGATGTTGCAACTGGTAATAAGAACATATGCTCCACTATGTTCATAGCAGCCTTATTTATAATAACCAGATGTCCCTCAACAGAGGAATGGATATAGAAAATGTGGTATATTTACACAATGGAGTACTACTCAGCTATTAAAATCAATGAATTCATGAAATTCTTAGGCAAATGGATATATCTGGAAGATATCATAGTGAGTGAGGTAACCCAATCACAAAAGAACACACATGATATGAACTCACTGGTTCTCTTTCTTTCATTCTCTACTACATACATAAAATTTTAATTATTATATATTATATTATTTCTCACATCCTTCTTTCCTCTCACACTCTTCCACATATTCCTCCTTGCTCTCTTTCAAATACATGGACTGTTTTATTCATTAATTGTTATTGCTTACATATAAGTATCTGTCTATACACATGTTTCTAAATACATAAATGCAATCTACTTGTTTTGATAACTCTTTCTAAACACATAGATAGAATCTGCTTGCTCCCTAATTTTTACATATTCCCTTTAAAAATAACACATGAAGCCGGGTGTGGTGGTGCATGCTTTTAATCCCAACACTTGGGAGGCAGAGGCAGGCGGATTTCTGAGTTCGAGGCCAGCCTGGTCTACAGAATGAGTTCCAGGACAGCCAGGGCTACACAGAGAAACACTGTATCAAAAAACCAAACCAATCTAAACCAAAACAAACCAAACCAAACCAAACCAACCAACCAAACAAAAAAACCCCCATGAACTATAATGACATGAAACCTAATTCAACAACATAAACCTCTTTGTTATGATGTAATAATGAAAATGCTTGGATATGATTAAGTTGTTTGTTATTAAATGACATGGTGCTCACATATAACTTACATTTATATATATATATATATATATATATATATATATATATATAGATAGATAGATAGATAGATAGATAGATAGATATAGATATAGATATAGATATAGATATAGATATAGATATAGATATATTGATATATTGATATATTGATATATTGATATATTGATATATTGATACATTGCATGTATTGTTCTGACTCAATATTCAGCTTTGAAGTCTGAGTCTGATATTCTTTCAGTGTCTTCCTGTTGAGTGTCATTAAGCTCAGTGTCTTTTGAAAAGAAGACCCACAGCAGTGGTGTGAATATCACCCCTAAGTATATAAGATTACTTCTTTAAACATATTTTAGGAAGGTTTGTTACTGTTTTTGTTTAAAAAAAATGAAATGGCTAACATAAAGATTGAACTTTTCTGGACTCTTCTAGGAATAACATGAAAAACAGGAAAAAACAACTTCTGATTTGGAGCTATGAAATTTAAATTACACTCATAAGAATTATGAATTATAGCTCAGAGTCATGAGTCCTAGTGTTCTACAACACAGCAGGGTAACTATAATTCGTAACAAGCTATTACATATTTTTTTAAAGTAGTAGAAGAACTAAAAGCCTCAAAATACAATGGAGATAGCAACATGTAAAGATATTGTAGTGCTAATTAACCAGATTAGGTTGTGGCATGTTGGCTACTAGTATAGTAATATACTTCATATATACCATAAATGTGTATAATTAGTTGTGCAATCTTAAAAATAATCTAATGGAAAGTATTCATGACCCATTCAAACCTGAATTTACTGAAAAGGCAGATGAAAACTGTATTATTTTTCTTATTATTTACAATATTCAGAATAATAACAGGTGTTTTAAAGGTAAGGAGGCTTTCAATAAATCAAGAATAGTTTTAAATCAGACTCTCAGAGTGTCCATGTTACTGGGAAGATACTTACCTGGGTTCAGTTAAGACATGAAGACATTCAGTACCAACTGAGTCAATACATGTTCTTCCAACAACTACAGTCGCATACTTTCCATAAATGTTGGCAATTTTTGAATTAAAAAAAAAACAATTGTCATTGGTAAGTTGTCTTTCTTCCTTCTAGTAATTCACTCATAAATATATAGGAGGTTATTGACCTTTCCTGTAAATACAATTTCTCTTGCATAGGTATGAGGCAAAATAGAAGTCCTCCATTTTAATAATTTTAATTTTGGTTTCTGAGTTTTGTGGAGATTTTATATATCACAAATGTCAAACGATCATGCCAATACTATGCATCTCAAGTACTTTGTCTCTTCGGGAGAACTGAATGGTTTAAAATAAAGAATGGAGCTCCTGTAAGTGTGGAATTGGCTATGTAACAGGGACCTAAATCTAAGTAGCCTCCAGATCTTATCACAACTGACTCCATGATGGAAGTACCATTCAGACAGTAAAACTCAGAATGTAGACAGCACCACTGGCCATAAAAGCAAATAAAGACCTAATCAATTGAAGTGTATACATCTGAGTAAGTCTCTAAATGTACCATTCTTTTTGCTTATGTAGTTCTACTTGTAGCTAACTGTTCCTATTAACTGAAATGTGCCAGCCAAGAATATGGGATATTTTTATGCTTAAAAATCTCACCCTGAAAAAGGCTCTATGCTACACTGGCTCCCAAACACCCAGTTAAGTTATTGTCCAGCTAATAAAGACTTCTTATTGGCATATCCTTATGTTTGAACAGTCTTCGCTACAGGATACTTCACAATAGCTAGAGCATGGGTAATTTATTTAACATAACTGGTCCTCATTAATACAAATAAAAGTGTATTATCAATATAAGCCTCATATATTAGTTAGGAGGATTCAATGAATATATACAAAGTGCTTTTGAGAGAATAAAAATCAATGTTTGATACACACAAGCAATTAATATGGGACCTTGCAAATATTATCTTTAGACTGTTCAAATGCCTGTTTTTACTTCTATAATTCTTTCTCACATCACCATTTCTCTCTCATAATTTCCCTCTCATCATCCATCAGTTCTACATCTGACAAAACTGCTGGTTTTAACCTTTATGCACTTCTAACTAAAGGAAAACTACTTAGGGGAAAATAATGAGTGATAAAATTTTTTTTTTCTTTTTTGGTTTTTCAAGACAGGGTTTCTCTGTGTAGCCCTGGCTGTCCTGGAACTCACTCTGTAGACCAGGCTGGCCTCGAACTCAGAAATCTGCCTGCCTCTGCCTCCTGAGTGCTGGGATTAAAGGCGAGCACCACCAAAGAAGAAAATCAAATCTGGTCATTGTGATCCATTCCTGTAATCCCAGCCTGCTGACTGAGTCAGGAAGAGCAGATAATTCAGGTCATCCTGGAGTTCATTACTATTAATCTACACTACCACCTTCTCATATTCAAAATAGTAGAAAAAATAATACACCACACAAAACCTAGTTTGGAAGTTACAGAGAGGCATTCCAAGGTGGCTTTTTATCTCATGCATGATAAGGCATTGATTGTAAACTATAGACTGAAATATCTGATTCTGGAAAACAAAAGAGACATTGTTACAAAAGTAGAGAACTAATAGCCAAGTTTGCAGGGTTTGTTATTCATACCAATAAATTACTAATAAAGTAATTTTATGACATGTAACATAGTACTTCAGGGGTACTAGCAGTCATACTTTGTACCAAACACATATATTGTCCAAACACACATTACAGGATGCACACTGGTGTACTAGGAATATATATATATATATATATATATATATATATATATATATATATATATATATATATATATTTTTTTTTTTTTTTTTTTTTTTTTTTTTTTTTTTTTTTTTTTTTTGAGACAGGGTTTTTCTATGTAGCTAGCCCTGGCTGTCTTGGAACTCACTCTGCAGATCAGGTTGGCCTCAAACTCGTAAATCTGCCTGCCTCTGTCTCCCGAGTACAGGGATTAAAGGCATGCACCACTATGCCCAGCATAGGAATATATTCTTATCTAAAGTCTTTGATTTCTGAGCAGTGGAGGTGCATGCCATTAATCCCAAGACTCGGGAGGCAGAGGCAGGCAGATCTCTGAGTATGAGGTCAGCCTGGTCCACAGGAGAGAGTTCCCGGGTAAATAGGGCTATGCAGATTTCTCAACAAACAAACAGAAAGACAGACAGACTTTGGACAAATAAGAATCAAGGGTAGTTAAGTTATCCGTGTGACTTGAAAAGCTGACATTTGGCTTTGTCACATGTACGCATTTTGGTTTGCTGTTTAAACAGTGGGTATTCTTAGATTATACAGGTCTGTGAAATATTTTACTCACAGTGATTGTCAATGCTTGCCTTTCTGCTTTCTTTTCTTAGTTGAACTCTATTACTTTAAAAATAAAAGACTTATTATGTTTGTTTTAGGTACATGAGGTTTTGTCTGCATGTATGTACATGAACAGGCATTCGATCCTCTGGAACTGTAGTTACAGATGCTCGTCAGTCACCCTCTGGCTGTTGGTTACTGAACCTGGTCCTATGGAAGCGCAACAAGTGCTTTCAACCACCTCTTCAGGCTCCTCAACTCTAACATTTGAATGACTTATTCTTTAGTTTTAATAATAATCAATCATTTTGTTAGCTTGTAGAACTGGACTTTCTCATTTAAAAGTTGTTGACTATCACATATGCTTTTAATTAATATTGTCTTAGTTTCCATGGGTTTTTTTTTTTTAATAGTTAACGTTCAAATATTTCTTAGGGAAATTGAATCTTTTATCTATAGATACTATGTAGTCATGTATATAAATTATACCAGGACCTTATATAATTTATATTATCTAGTATTAAAGTCTATAAACATGTACATATCACATGATTTACATAGAATTATTTGCTGATTATTAATTACTGTAGAGTCATGATATTGCTATATAAGATGTAAAAGTCTAATAATGAATATACCAATAGTATGTGCATTAGATCTTGTATTAAAGATTATAAGTTCAGAAAATTACTTTTAGGCCTGGTATAAAATAAATAAACAGCAAGCATGAATTTGTTTCACAAACTACCCTATAAGCTCTAGAGTTTTACATATATGTATATATGAAAACAATGTTTTATGTAGCAGGAACGTTGCAGCCACCTATATGTAAATGCTGGGTCCATGCAGTCACAGAAAGCATCTCCTTCAGGAGGACCTAATTGAGGACTGCCTGAGAGAACAAGGATTGCTGATGCAGACAATGCCAGCCAATCTGGAACTGCTGTTTAGAGGAGGTGCTTTCTTGGGACCAATGGGGCATGGGTGAAGGGAATTAAAGGAATTTTCAGCAGTGTTCAGTTGAGCTTGCTGTGTTGTTTCTCACCTGCTCCTGGAGTCTGTGTCCTTGACTCTGTGTCACCTCACTCCAACCCCCAAGGGCAGGTAAGGTCAGGCAGGGATTAGTCCAGAGCACACGCAGCAGTTTCAGAATTTCATACTGAATGAAACTTCTTACATTACTACCACATTATATTGGAACTTTGAGTTGGTGGAGGCGCCTACAACGTCAACCCCAAATCTTACCTTCATTGTATTTGCCTTGGGCTGCCCACATACTCTTCTCAAGTCCATGACAAGATGAATACAACTTCTGCACATCTGTGAGAGGGAACAAAAGAACAAGATAAAAATTTCTCCCAGATTCATTAGACCAGAAAGAACAGAAAATTACCAAGCCAAAAAACCAAAAAAAAAAAACTTTTCTATTTATTGTTGCTGTAATAAAACTACTATCTGGAATGGGTTGAAGTTACTCTGAAGAAGTGTGTAGGAAGACACAACTTTCAGTAAATTGCATTAAAAACTAAGCAGTGGGTACATTCTCCTTTGCTGTTATGTAAGCTGATTTAGCTGTCATCTCTGAGAAAGCATAGGGTGGCCAGATTTTCCAATTATATTCTCCCAGTGTGAGTAAGATTCTCTTTTTGTATCCTGCACACCCAACCTTGAAAGCTGTATGATTTTCCTCGCTTGAATTCTCCTTTTCACAGCCTTATTAAATCATCAGAATTCTGTAACCTATGCTTCTTTAACTCCAGTTTCTTCTGATTCACTCATCCACACTAGAATGTTCTCTTTGGCCACAAGGTCAGCAAAATCTACACTTTAAAACGCAGCTCTAAGTGACTTTTCAAAGCCAATTTCTTAAGTTAAATTAATATTTAGTGATAGTCACGGATTAAAAAAGAGTTTTCAGTGTTGGTAGATAAATCAGTTCAGCAAAGTGATGCAAGTACTAAGGACTGAGTTAAAATTCTGTAAATATGTTATTTAATCTATTGCCAAGTCTGTCTTCAGCAGGAGCTGCATGCACTCCAAACATTGCAAGGGAAGAAACATCATTTCTAAAAGATGTTAATTGAGAAATTGAAACTTTTAAATATTTCCTGAAACTACTCACTGACATGGTGAATGATGGTCTTCAAACTAGACTGAGTCACACATTATAGATGACAATACACAGCCTCGCCCACAACTGTTTTTCATGATTAAGGCCAGAGCTGTCAGTGTGCAATATTGTTTTTGTTTCCCATAGAGTGCTAATGAGTCAGTTCAGACTACAAGTGAGTCATAGTTAGTCTCACTGGGTAACCTTGAGGAAGTTCCCTTCTCTTAATCTCTGTTTCTGAAAAATAAATGGATCGAACTTGATTTTATAAGGTACTGAATCGGAAGAGTGGACCAAAGCATTGTTTTCATCAAACCTCTGCCCCATGAGTCCGTAGATCCATAACATAAATGTAGTATGAAAATGTAATGTGATATAACAAGTACAGTAGTTATGTGAATATTAATTTCATATGAAATGGATTACACACGGAAATGAATATAAAATTTATAAAATATGAATGAATTTCTTCATTTAAGAGAGAAAAACAGGAGAAATATGGAAGAGAGATGGTTTGCTTGCTCAATGATAGAAATGTGTGTTATATGCAATCATATAGGAATTAGCGTGCAATGTATGGAAAGCATAAGATGACCTCAGAAGTTTTTGTGCTTTTATGTGGTGCAAATGAGCAGCTCAATTTTACTCTAGATCTTGTTAGTGCACTGAAAGGCTCCCATAGATCAGCACATCCTCAGGCTGCTAAGCATGTAGCTATAGAATTTGTAGGAGTGCATTCTTGAGATTATTGTCAGACTATAACTCAGTAAAATTATAAATTAGTTGTGGGAATTTTATAAAGCTCAATAATAATTCTTAATATAAGAAGAATAAAAACAATTGAATTGGCATCATAGTTTCACATATATAAAAATTATTCAAGGAACAAGGTATCAACACTTACTACTAAATAAATTATTTTTAAAAATATCATTTATCCAGCAAGTTGCCAGAATTTCTAAAATCACATATAATAACCAAAGTTGATAACATAGAGAAATGGAGTGTATCTTACATTATTGTCAGAGAAACTGGCATCAACTCAATCTAAAAGTATAAATTCAAAAAGATCTTTACTATAATCTCCTTGATAAAACACATACACAAATAATTAATCAAAGGAGAACGTTGTTTGTTGCAATTCTATATGCAATACTGAAAACTGAACATAAATTCTGAAATAACTTGATGTACAAATGTAGGGAAATGAATGAAGAAGTGTTATACTATGGATGCATGAAGACATGACTACTTATTACATGGGAAAAAAGTTTTAGAAAGGTAAAATGACCATTTATAGCCTCACTGTTTTTACTTATCTATGCTTTACAAAAAGTGTTTGGATGTTAACCTGTAAGAATAGTTATTTTAGGAATGGCTTTTTAACTAGAATTGAGTAGAACTTATATTTTTATTAAATATATTTGAACCTTTTATAATCAGTGTTTATAGCCTTATAAAGTTAATATTTCTATTCTTTATTTTTGAGACTATAATATAATTACAACATTTATCCATTCCCTTTCTTCCTTTCTAATGCTCAATATATCCTGCTCCACTGTTCTTCAAAATCATAGTTTCTTTTTTCCACCAATTGTTATTGGATGCATACATGCATGTGAGTTTATGTACATATACAATCCTACAGGTAAGCTGTTTATATGATGTTGTTTGCACATATGTTTTCAGGGCTGAGTATTTGGTACTGAACTCTTATTTTAAAAAGTGCCTCTCAACTATAACTATAATACGAATATGGCATTAATCAGAGGACATTTTGAAAAGTCTACAAAACATATAAAATCCTTTTAAAATGAGGCATGAGGTGTGTGTGTGTGTGTGTGTGTGTGCGTGTGGTGTGTGCACTTTTGTTCATGTCTGAGCAGATAATTTACAACTGTTTGAAAAGAAAAGCTAACAATGAGTATATTAAAATTCATATAGAAGACTTAAAGCATTGATGAAGGCAGAGCAGTAGAGAAATATATTCCACAAACACACAACCACACACGCTTTTTCCTCTCATTTACCTAGAGGACAATTTTGTCTTAACTTTTCAAGTCTTTCAACACCTCCTCTTCAAATCTCACTCTCAGCTGATGGCTTTACTTCCTATCTCACTTAAGTGATTTAAAGAAACATCCAGTCCCCACACATCTGCTCACATATGTAGTGATATATACTCCACCTTCCCACTGCTTTGAGACCAAGTAACTGTATTCTTTACTAAGGCCAATTCTTTTGCCTGTGCAGACATCTTCATTTTTCTCACCAGCCCCAAGATATCAATTCACTGATTCCCATTCTTCGTCTCTCTGCCTCTCTGCCTCTCTGCCTCTCTGCCTCTCTGCCTCTCTGCCTCTCTGCCTCTCTGCCTCTCTGCCTCTCTGTCTCTCTTTGTCTGTCTCTCGTCTCTCTCTGTCTGTCTCTCTCAAATCTACACAACCACTGCTTTAAAGCAAAGCCTACCACTGTATCACCTGCTTTTAATCAATTGTATTTGATACTTCAAGTATCAAAACACACACAGATATGTTAAAGGTTTAAAACTTACTTCATTTTCCCATTTTCCTCCTTTTTTTTTTTTTTTTTTTTTTTTTTTTTTTTTTTTTTTTTTTTTTTTTGTCTTTTCAACCCCTGCCATGTGCTCCCTCTTTCAGATTCATGACCTCTGGCCTCTTTTACTTCCGTTATTTTTCCACATGCATGCACAAACTCACACAAAATTTCTAAATATACAAATCTAGCCCTCCATCTCTTACCTTTTATTTTGTTTTCTTATTTTTATTTTGTTTTCAATGCAGAATAGCAAGAGGTTTAACTGACATATTCATAAACTTTTTGGTAAATTTTCTCCTCTGCACTAATCCCTATGCTCCGCCCCACTCCTGCTAGTTACCTTCGTCCACTCGGAAGCCATATTATTCTTTCATGTCAAATATGCTCCGGTACCCACTTTATTTTTCTCCTAGACTGTTTTTTAGGATACTTTCCCCTATGAAGGTACTCTTCCTAAGTTTATAAATCTCTCTCTCTCTCTCTCTCTCTCTCTCTCTCTCTCTCTCTCTCTCACACACACACACACACACACACACACACACACACACACACACATACACACACACACAAACACTGTGTTTGTGTTTGTGTGTGTATGAGTGTATATACGCTAGTCCTGATAGTCAAGTACATATATTTTTATACAAATATATGATAGTTCATATTAATAGTCCATCAATCAGTGGAGTCAATGAACTATAATTATATATAACCCAAATCTACACAACCACTGCTTTAGAGCAAAGACTACCACTGTATCACCTACTTTTAATAATTATGTTTGACACTTCAAATATCAAAACACAGGTATTTAGCCACAGCTCTCTAGGCTTCTTATGTTTTCATTAGGAGTGATTTAACATAGACAATATCTTTGGCCTGCTTTATGTCAGAGGAAAGCCTATTTTATTTGAATTTGAAAAATTCGTTTGTGCCAGGGCCAGGAAGCAGTAGTGCATAGGTTAGTGAGTAGGGGGACAGGGGACAGGATAGGGGAAGCGGTTTTCAGAGGGGAAACCAGGAAAGGGGATAACATTTGAAATGTAAATAAAGAAAATATCTAGTTTAAAAAAAAAAGAAGAATTGGTTTGAAAAAATGAGGACTTCGGAATGTTGAATTTGGCAATTTTGTTTTTCTGCTTTATTTTTTTTCCATTCTTTCTAGACATGTGATATGAGGAATATAGCCTGTGGATGGATTGGGTCTTCTGAATGTATGTTAGCTATAGGTAGGCAGTTCTATCAGATCCATAAGTAGGACAGAAAAGTAGGTAAGGTCATTGGGTCAGTTATTTTAAACTCACCTCATGTAGCTTTCATCAATTAAACAAGTTGCCTTTAAATATCCATCCCTATTCCTCTTGTATTCTATTTCAAAACTGTTTAGCATACAGATGATGAAAAAGAGTCACAATCTATTTAACCTGTTAAAAATCCCAGCACCATTTGGTTGGCGATTTAGTCCCTGGGAGCTCTGGGGGTACTGGTTGGTTCATATTGTTGTTCCTCCTATGGGGCTGCAAACCCCTTCAGCTCCTTGTTTCCTTTCTCTAGCTCCTCCATTGGGGACCCTGTGCTCAGTCCAATGGTTGTCTGTGAGCATCCACTTCTGTATTTGTCAGGAACTGGCAGAGCCTCTCAGGAGACAGTTACATCAGGTTCCTATGAGTAAGCACTTGTTGGCATCCACAATAGGGTCTGGGTTTAGTAACTGTATATGGGATGGATCCCCAGATGGGACAATCACAGAATGGCCTTTCCTTCAGTTTCTGCCCCCAAATTTGTCTCTGTATTCCTCCCATGGTTACTTTGATTCTCCCCTTCTAAGGACTGAAGTATCTACACTGTGGTCTTTGGCCTTCCTTCTTCTCTGTTTTTGTTTTAGTTTTGGATTTGGTTTTAGTTTTTGAGACAGGGTTTCTCTATGTATCCCTGGCTTTCTTGGAACTCACTCTGTAAACCAGGCTGGCCTCAAACTCAGAAATCCTCCTGCCTCTGCCTTCCAAGTGCTGAGATTAAAGGCATGTGCCACCACTGCCGGATGGTATCCCTTCTTCATGAGCTTCATGTGGTCTGTGAACTGTATCTTGGATGTTCTGAACTTCTGGGCTAATATCCACTTATCAGTGAGTGCATATCATGTGTGTTCTTTTGTGATTGGGTTACTTCACTCAGGATGATACTTTCTACTTCCATCCATTTGCCTAAGCACTTCATGAATTCATCATTTTTAACAGCTAAGTAGTACTCCATTGTGTAAATGTACCACATTTTCTGTATCCATTCCTCTGCTTCTGCCTATTGCACATTGAGGAACCCATGTCTCCAGCCAAATATGTAGCAGAGGATGGCCTTGTGGGACATCAATGAGAGGAGAGGCCCTTGGTCTTGTGAAGGCTTGATGCCCAGGGTAGCAGAATTCCAGGACAAGGAAGCAAGAGTGGGTATGTTAGTGAGCAGGGGTAAAGGGGGTGGGATAGGGGAGTTTTGGGAGGGAAAATGAGGAAAGAGGATAAAATTTGCAATGTAAATAAAGAAAACATCTAATAAAAACAGATTAAAAAGAAAAAAAAATCCCAACACATTCAAAAGCTCAAATAATGGTTGCCTTACATTTACAGCTATAGTCTGAAGCCAGGAGGATATCTGAGGAATGAGGCTCTTGTGGATATAAGTTCTTGTGGATATAAGTTTTTGGAGGGAAAATGAGGAAAGAGGATAAAATTTGCAATGTAAATAAAGAAAACATCTAATAAAAACAGACTAAAAAGAAAAAAAAAATCCCAACACATTCAAAAGCTCAAATAATGGTTGCCTTACATTTACAACTATAGTCTGAAGCCAGGAGGATATATGAGGAATGAGGCTCTTGTGGATATAAGTTCTAACATGTATGTATATACATCATATACACATACATACATATACATTTATGTGTGTATACACATAATAATCTGTTGCAAAATAATCAAGCTTTTTGATTTCTTGTAACCTCTCTCCACAAATCCATTTAAGTATATGAATAAACACCTCATTGGTTTGTTACAGAGTGAAGAGGAATAATGTCCATAGAATGCCTACCAGGAAACTTGGTACAAATATGCACAGAAAGAATTATTGCCTTCCCCTTTGTGTCAGCAACCCACTGAGCAAATAACTGAAGTCAAGGAGAAAATGGTATTTAGAACCTACAAGCAACACTTTGCAGCAAATGGCCAGTTTTAAATTTTGAAAGGAAAACAACGAAAATTATCTACTCTTGCAATGGCAGTAGAAAAGTGAAGCAAAGCTGATGTCAATCTGTGCAGACTGTCTACAATAGTTGATGTGGGTGTACTTAAGGGGACCTAGATTTTTCCAGCTCACTACTTATATTTTGCTTAATTACAGTTGCCTATGCCTTCCACAGCTGCTTGCAGACTCTTGAAAGAAACCAGATGTTTTCTGTGTTGGAACCCTGACACCTACTGGTTATTTCTTATACCTATCAACATTCTCTTTCTTAAAAATGAAATTCCTCAAGGTTTATAATGTTCTGGTTTTTAATACATGAGTAGTAATCCATTGTGTAAATGAAGCACATCATTTTGTATCTATTCTTTGGTTAAGGGGCCTTTGAGTTGTTTCCAGCTTCTGACTATCACAGATAAAGTTAAGTATGAACTTAGGTGGAACACCTGTCCTTGTGGTTTGGTGGGGCATCTTTTGGGTATACGCCCAGGAGCAGAATAGCTGGGTCTTCACGTAGAACTATTTCCAATTTTCTGAAGAACTGCCAGATTGATTTCCAGAGTTGTACTAAATTGCATTTTCACCAGCAATGGAGGTGTATTCCTCTTTATCCACAGCCTTGCCAGCATTTGGTGTTGATTGAGTTTTTGATCTTAGTCATTCTGATTGGTATAAGGTTAAATCTCAAGGTTGTTTTGATTTACATTTCCCTGATGACAAAAGACTTTGAACATTTCTTTAAGTCCTTCTCAACCATTGGAGATTCTTCTGCTGTGAATTTCCTGTATAGCTCATTTTTAAAAAATGAGTTATTTGTTTTTTGGGTGCTAACTTCTTGAGTTCTTCATATATTTTGGAAATTAGCCCTCAATCGAATTTAGGGTTAGTGAAGATTTTTCCCCCAATCTATAAGTTGCCGATTTGTCCTATATCATCATGATGGAGGTAACCTGAACCCAAAAGGACATGTATGGCATGTACTCACTGATAAGTGGATATTAGGAAAAAGGACAGAATACCTAGGATACAACCCACAGACCATAAGAAGCTTAACAACCAGGAAGGCCCAAGTGAGGATGCTTCAATCCCATTTAGAAAGGGGAATAAAATAATCACTGGATGCAGAGGCAGGGATGGACCCGGGTGGATGATGGGAGGGGAAGGGAAAGGGGGTAAAAGGATCAGGTATGGTGGAGGAAGCAGGAGAGAAACCCAGAAAGCCAGGACAATGAATGGAAATATGTCCCTCTAGCATTGGAGATGGGGGGACTCGCTAGAAAATACCAGAGACCTGGGAGGTGAGAGTCTCTCAGGACTTAATGGGGGTATCCTTAGCCAAAATGCCCAACAGTGGAGAGAGGGAACTCCAAGAGCCCACCTTCAGTAGATAGACAAGGCCTCAAGCAGAGGGGCAGGGTTACCAACCCACAGTCAAAATTTCTGACCCAGAATTGTTCCTGTCTAAAAGATGGCAGGGACAAAAATGGAGAAGAGACTGAAGGAAAAGTGGTTCAGCAACCAGCCCAACTTGGGATCAATCTCATGGGAATGGGGCACCAAAGCTTGAAACTATTACTGATGCTATGGTGTGCTTACAGACAGGATCCTAGCAAGGCTGTCCTCTGAGAGGTCCTACCGGCAGCTTACTGAGACAGATGCAGATATTTAACACCCAACCATTGAACTGAAGTTCAGAACCCTTTGGTTGAATTAGGGGAAGCTGAATGGGAGGGAAATCTCATAGGAAGACCAGTAGTCTCAACTAACCCAGACCCCTGTGAGCTCCCAGAGACTGAGCCACCAACCAGGCAGCATACAAAGGTTGGTCCCAGGCCCCACTGGAACATATATAGAAGAGGACTGCCTGATCTGGCCTCAGTGGGAGAATATGTGCCTAATCCTAATCCTGTAGAGACTTGATGCCCAGGGAAGGGGGATTATGGGGGGAGCACCCTCTTGGAGGCAATGGGGGAGGAGGAATGGGATGAAAAACTGTGTGAGGGAGGAACAGGAGGGAGTAATGACTGGAATGTAAATAAATAAAATAATTTTAAAGAAATGAAATTCTTCATAAGTGGCTGTTTACAATAATCCTCATGAATATCTTCAAGGTAAAGTTGGGATTATCTAAGAGTAGGGACATGGAAGGTGATGTAAATAAAGAAAACAATTAATTAATAAAAATTTTAAATAAGCACATATTTAAAAGAGAAGAGAAATATTAATAAATATGGTTAATATGAATTGTCAGTAAAATGGAAATGTTTGACAAGTAAGAAAATTGGTCAGTTATTTCTCCCTCCAATTTCTACTGAGTAATATCAGATCTTATCACTTAAATATACTTTAGATGTATGTAAATCAATAACTTCAATGTATGTAAACCATATCTAAATTAATAGAACTTGAACAAAACTGTTGATCATGGCTCCCTGGTATTTCTGGAGATGTCCAGTGGATGTTGTAGGTGATATGTAGGAACTTAAATTTCTGAGCTCATGGTGTGCAAGTGCCCAAAGTAAACTTGAGATTATGTGCCTACAAAGGTAATATCTCTCATAATATAAGCTGATATCACTAATATACACATTGTGGTGATATATTTAAAGATCCTACTGGATTTAAAAATGTCAGTGTTTTCTAAACCATTGCCTTTGCTACTATCCATCAATTCAAATTACATACTGCAAACATTTATTAGAAGTATCTATAGTTTTCCATATATGAGAAAATGTTTTGTCACCCATACAAATGATAGAGTAAGTTACTCTATAATTTTTCATAATTCCTCACCTCTTTAAAAACTTCAAGTTTCATGATAAACAAATCATGGTTAATGAGGAGATCAATCTACAAAGCTAGTAGAAGCCTGCTCTAAAGTCATGTTAATTTGGAAGGAAGTTAGTCTCTCCTTACACCATATGGAGCCCAAGATTGGATTAAGGTTATCAAATATCCTTTCCTGCTGAGCCATCTTGCCAACTGTTAGCTTTTATGCCCTGTATTAAAATTATGAATATAAGCATGATTTGATTGCCAATAACTTAAAAAAGTTTGTATTTTTAATTAAGCAACTGTCAAAGCACTAAATGGAACGATAGGTTTTCTAAGGCCAAGAGTTACCAGAGCATCTCATGCAGACATTTTACCACTTCCACTTTTAAAAAAGCTTCATTCTGGGACTCATAAAGCACTTTACAACTTGAAAAAAATCACCAGGTTTTTTAATAAACTCATATTGTAATGAGAACACATTTACCTCAGGAACCTGGAGTAATTTTGTACATAAATCACTGCACATAAAATAAGTTGCCTACCAAAAGGAACAACAACCTTCTTTTAATACCAATTATTAAGGATAATATTTTAAATTAATTTATTTATGTGTGTGTGTGTGTGTGTGTGTGTGTGTGTGTGTGTGTGTGTGTATTTGGAGGGACTGGTCAAGCAAGTTATATGTGCACATGGAAACTAAAGGACAACTTTGAGGAGTCAGTTCTTTCCTTCCACTATGTTGTTTCCAGAAACAGAGCTCAATTTCTAGAAGCAATGCTTGTCTTAACAATTTCCAGTATTTGTCAAAAGCTTAGTCTTAGTAGCTAAGAGAAATAATAGACAATTGATAATATCAAAGAATATAGAGTTCTGACATTTTACCAACATGGTGTCTGTCTTTGAGAGGAAAGCCCACCCTCAACCACCTCTCAGGGTGATGTGTTAACAACAGCATTTGCATTTTCTGAGCATTTGTTCAGATATAGACTTTCATGTCAGAACTAATGAATTGAAATGTTTTATGAAAATACCTCAAAGTAATTTATCTAACTTAAGGTTTTGGAAAACACACACTTCACAAATTCTCAGTCTGTTGCACATTTGGATGAGTTGGAAAACAAGAGGAAACAAGGCTGATGTCTCAATTTTCCTTCTAGGGGCTCTGACTTGTTTACCTGAGTATCTGAGAGTTTGAAAATGTTCCAAATGATTTTGTCATGTGTCTAGATTTTAGAATCACTGAGCTAACTACTGATGAATCATGTCCCCTTTATAGAAATGTAGATTTTTTTTCACATGTTCTATATATAAAACATGTTGAGAGAGGACAAAAACCCATCCCTTGATGTTGATAATGTTTTCTTCTTGACTGTTCTATTGCATGTTCTCTGTATGCCAGAGCTTTGCTCCATTTCAGGGATGCTCGGGCTTTAGAGGACTCACTTGGCTGTCTCCAGATGGAAAGCAGAGCTCCCAGAAGACTCAGGGACTGGCCATCTGTTAGGATTAGCAGGTCCTAAACAAAAGATGGTATTTGCCATGTTTAGAGGCAACAAATAAGAAATATCAAGGCCTTTCGGAACTCACAGAACCTTGTGTGTCAGATCCCCTGCTGGAGGATAATCCCAAATTAGAAACACATGCTTCACTGAAAAACAATTCATCTGGCAACACCTTAGGGGCTCCATTTTGAGTGATGAGGGCATCACACAGACTATAGGACACTGCAGCTTCTATCCAAGTGCACTTGCAAATAAAAGGGACTTGCAGGACTTCCTCATGTGCCCTTTATGCATCACATTGGAAACCCATACTCCCACATAATAGACATGACTAACTGAGATTGCACATGTAAAATCATAAGCTTGACACCAAGAACTTGTTCCCCCTTTATGCTCTTTTAAGAAAAATAGATTGGGAAGTAACACAAGCTAACTTTTAACTATTTCAAAAAAAAAATGGATGCTCCTTTAAAATAACTACAGCATGGTAAATAAGACACATCCAATAAGTATATGAGTTGTTAAATCAATGGTGGTGGTCCCATCAAGTTTAAAAGGACATACATTGCTTAATAACACATTTTTAGATTGTTCCTCTATCAGTATTAAAATTAGTTTGTTGCCAATTATGAACATTTTGAAAATATTTTCCTCGTATCTTTTTTTTCTCCAAAAAGTTTGAAATCTAGATTCTTGTCTAAAACATGCTTAAAATTGTGTAAAGTATATATATAAAAAAAATCTGAACTATACTAGAATAACAACTGTGAGATAACACCATGAAGGGAAGAGTATTTGCCACTCTCTTCTTGAGTTGTTTAGGCACAAGAATCAATCACCCAGGTCCTAGTTCCCATAAAGCACATGTGAGTGGCGTTCCTGTTGCTGTACAGTAAAAGGTGCTGCTGCATGATGTGCCACAGATAATCCGTGCCGGTCCCTTAGAGCAGCATGGGTGATAGCAGAAGGCTATGTGTTCTGGGGGATTAGGAATGCTCCTGACAAATGAATGTGATCTCAGGACAGTCTAGATGCCTGTCCTGTTCTGTGAGACAGGAGTAACAATAAAGATACTTCACAATTTCTCATGTCAGCACTGAGGGGAGTAACTGCATTCAGGGTTGCTGTGGCTGTTCAATGTAGCTAACATCCTTGTGATAATGCAATAGTTCTCTCCATATCTGGAGTAAGCAGTCACAGAACTAGAGACATCTCCTGTTGCCTCCAGTCATATTAGGTAGAGACTTGAGGCCCCATGGAAGGGTTTTGCTGGGAGTGTGGAGTGAGCACTGTCTCAGAGGCAAGGGGGAGAGGGAATGTAGTGAGGAACTGTGGGAAGGAGGACCAGGAGGGGA
Source organism: Mus minutoides (assembly GCA_902729485.2). Lineage (NCBI taxonomy): Eukaryota > Metazoa > Chordata > Mammalia > Rodentia > Muridae > Mus > Mus minutoides. The sequence continues at coordinate 381,836 of LR750292.1, read as the reverse complement.
AAGGGCATGGTCGGAATGTAAATAAATAAAATAATTAGTTAAAAAGGTAACATAATGCCTAAAATGTAAAAAAGAAATAGTAAATAAAAATAAAACAAAAACAGAACAAAACAAAGAGAGTTAACAACTGGGAAAATCATCCTTGAGAATACTGTTCTAAACACTCTTGTGGGAAAGGTAGACATTGTGTAGGTCTCTGGGAATGAAGCAAAGATTGCTGCTCTCCATATGGAGTTTATTCTCGAGGAATAGCTGAATTCACTAACAACAACAAGCATTAGCTGTTTTTATTTACTTTGTTCCCATCACATGTCCTAGAGCTCTATAGGAGCTCACTACCACTGTGAAAGTCTGTGTTGAGCAATCCACTAATGGAGAACAGTAAATTTGTACACCCTCCGCCCCTGCCCTGCCCCTAAGGACTTATCCCCAGATACTACTCGCCATTTTAAATCTAATGGCTCTTTAAAAGATTCTATTTTCCCTTTCAGGTTATCTTTATTTGCTTTGATTTATAAATTACACAAAGCACAATGGGAAGCGGTGGGTGGCAGGTATCTTTAGACAAGCTCATTGTGTTGATTCCTCTATTTTGCATTAGTGCTTATTCAATCACTTTTTGTTTCATTTGTCATTTAGTCGGTGGCTTATGTGGGTTATGAGTATATTTTAGAAGTGAAACTTATAATTTTTTTTACAGTTTTGTGTCAGTGAAGCTATCAGTTCAGAGAAACAATATTAGGATAAGGCATCTGTTTTCTGTATGGTCAAAAGCCTAAGATCTGTGTATGTGAAAAGTCATGATAGCTCCTTGGGTACTTTCTCTAGCTCCTCCATTGGGAACCCTGTGTTCCATCCAATAGCTGACTGTAAGCATCCACTTCTGTGTTTGCCAGGCACTGGCATAGCCTCACATGAGACAGCTATATCAAGGCCCTTTCAGCAAAATCTTGCTGACATATGCAATAGTGTCTGTGTTTGGTGGCTGATTATGAGATGGATCCAAGGCTGCAGCAGTCACTGGTTGGTCCATCCTTTTGTCTCAGCTCCACACTTGATCTCTGTAACTCCTTCAATGTGTGCTTTGTTCCTAATTCTAAGAAGAGGCAAAGTGTCCACACTTTGGTCTTCATTCTTCTTGAGTTTCATGTGTTTTGCAAATTGTATCTTGGGTATTCTAAGTTTCTGGGCTACCCTATAGATGGAACAACAATATGAACTAATCAGAACCCCCAGAGCTCGTGTCTCTAGCTGCATATGTATCAGAAGATGGCCTAGTTGGCCATCATTGGGAAGAGAGTCCCATTGGTCTTGCAGACTTATATGCCCCAGTACAGGGAAATGCCAGGGCCAAAATGTGGGAGTGGGTGGGTAGGGGAGCAGGGTGGGGGATGGGGGAGGGTATAGGGGACTTTCGGGATAGCATTTGAAATGAAAATGGATAAAATATCTAATAAAATTGGGAAAATGTCATGATAGGAGATAAGAAACAATATTGCTAATAGCTGAGTTCTGAGTGGCTTACTTAATGATTGCCTGTACACTTATACTTGAGCTTATTAGCAACATAATCCACAACTCAAGAATCTATAGATGGGAATCAAAATGGTTTCTTTAATATTACATATATTGAAGTGTTTCATCATAATGGGATCTATCTATCCAAAAGCTTGTCTACATTTAAACTTTGGAAAGTTGCCTTCAATGCATCTTTCTCTTACCCTCTCCTTCCTCTCCACTCTGCTCCCTCCTCTCTTTCCTGGCTTTCCTCTCCCTTCTCTGGATCTTGCCTTCTGTCTGCATTTCTCTTCCAACTCTCCTGTTCCTTCACTTCATCAATTTCTATTTTTAAGTGAGACTTTATTTCAAGATATCCAAAGTTATTCTAAGGAAAACAATCCAACTACAAACAGTAACTTAGTCAAACTGAGAGCCATTTAATTACCTTTTGTGTGCATAGTCAAGACAGGAAAAAAAAAAAAAAATCCCTGCTGTGCAAACTGAAGGTCGGCCACTAGAGGGTAGGGTTGCTTCAGATATGATCAAGTGACACAGCTGCTTTAATTTACACAGCGCTACAATGGTATTTATGTCAACACTGGAGAAAATATTACTGTGAAAGGAGAGGTCAGTGTGCCAAGTGACAGGGGAAACTTCATGTGCACCACTCACAAGCCAACTCAAATAGTCCTGCCCATGAAATCCCACAGGGAAAGGAACATTAAATATGTGAAGATTGACATTTTTTTCTCTTTATTAGATATTTTCTTCATTTACATTTCAAATGTTATCCAGAAATTTCCCCTTACCCTCCTGCATTCCCGCCCTGCTCCCCTACCCACCCCCTCCCACGTAATGGCCCTGGCGTTCCCCTGTACTGGGGCATATAAAGTCTATATGACCAAGGGGCCTCTCCTCCCAATGATGGCCAACCAGGCCGAAGATTGACATTTTATTGGAGAATACTTCCAGAGTGACAACAGTAATGGGAAGGAATCCAGTAAATTGTTTTATCTTTACATCAGAGAACTGTGGGCATACACAGCTATGCGACATAGACTTTGAAAGTTGTGATGAATCTGTTGTATTGCTGTCAAAAAGAGTAGGCAGTTCTTATAGACTTCAGGAAAGAGCTATAAGTTATGCTGTTTCTGTTTGGAATAATTACATAGCTTTTCTGTTCTTTTTCCTACTTCCTACCTCTCTCATCTCCCTTACTCCATCTGCAACTGATGGCCTTTTTTTTGTTTGTTTGTTTTTTGTTTTTGTTAAATCTTGTGTTGCTACACACACACACACACACACACACACACACACACACACACACACACAAAATGTAGTCCATATAAATATAACCTGCTGAGTAACTTAGCATGACTCATATGTATGTGATTTCAGTGTTGTTTGCTTTGCACTGGATAATTACTTTGGGTGTTATTTGGGGGTAGAAATTATTTCTTACTCTCTAGAAAGTAATTTGTTACATGCAGTTCTTTGTCTAGGAGTAAGACCCACGGAGATTTCCCCCTTCTGCATTAGCATGTCAGCTGATACTTTCATTGCTTAGATTTTGTTTAGGTAGACATAACTGTTATAATATCATGGTTGTAGCTTTTCTGTCCCTTCTGGGAGATACAATCTCACTGGAGACATCTGAGTCCTCTGCTTTTCCAACTTTTCTGTCCCCAGTTCTTCAGTGCTCCCTGAAATCTTCTTCTGTGCAGATTTAAGGTAGATTCATGAGTTGGAGCTACACATCTTAACTGTTTATCTTTGCATTATGACCAGTTGTGATTTTCTGTAATTGTCTCAATTTGGTCTAAAGTGAAACTTTGTTGATGAGAGGTGAGAGCTACACTTATCTGTGTATATGTGGGTAATTTTAAAATGTAGTTAGGAATTATTATTGTCTAGTAAAGTGGAAGCAGTAGGTTCTCTTCTAAGATTTGATGACCAGTAGTTGACCAAGTTTGTCGTAGCAGGTATGATTTCCCATCCATTGAGCAAGCCTTAAGTAAAATTAGTTATCTGTTAGTTACCACCTAGATATAAGTGCCAATTCCAAACCTTTATAGAAATCTTGTGATATTGGTACTTCCTGTAGGCCATAGGTATCACAGCCTGATAGTTCTACTGATTATTTTTCTTCCTTGGCAGCTTGCAGAATACTTTCTGATTTATGAATGTGGGAGAGCAAGAAAGAGGTTTCCAGGTTAGATCCATATGAAATCTTATTCCTGTGTCAAAATATGTTGTATCTTTAATACTAGACATCTACCTTCAATGTCTGAGAGGTAACCAGTGTTTGAGGGCAACAACAATAGCAATCATTGTTTGGGAGCCAATAGTGCTGACTAATACCTTGAATGGAGGCTTCTTATGCCAGGTACTTGAGTTTTTGTTAGTCCATGTCTCTTGAGCACTGTCAGCCCAAGTGGTATAACTTTACGTAGGACACACACACACACACACACACACACACATCTAGGAACTAATTTGTAAATATAATATGTATAGTTCAACACACATCTTTTTGGCTTTTGATGCCCTCATATGTCATTCCTTGGCTAGTAGTTAGATGTGAAGAAGAACACTATAACAGCAAGGGCAGGCAAGAGAGAACAAGCCAGTGAGCAGCCCCCCCCCCCCCAGGGCCTCCACCTCCATTCCCACTCTGCTTCACTCCTTGCTTTGGCCTCTCTGATTGACAGACAATAATCAGGACGTGTAAATCAAATGAATACTTTCCTCCCCAAGTTGTTGTTGATCATGTTCTTTATCATAAGCAAAACCAAAAGAAGACAAGAGAAAATTGCTGAGGCTGAAATTTTATGATATTTTTCTTGATAGTATAATCAGTTGTCTCACTGGGAAATAATGTTTAATGCATTGCATTGGTTTACAGATGTGTTTGCACAATTTTATAAACTATGAGTTCAGCATTTAGAGTCAAAAGAAAACCAGGAACTTAATGTTTGTTTTAAAAAGATGCAGTGAAAAAAATCAACATTCTCCAAACATTATTTTAGAGTTTTAGTATCCTCTAAAGAATTATATTTTATTCTTTGAGACTGTAATCATGAAATACTGCAGAATATAAATGAAATATAGTGTTATTCTTCTCTATTTTTTCTTAGTTGATTTGGCCATTCCCATTAAATAAAACATTTTGGAACATTGTATTTCATCTCAGTAGCCTGCATCAAAACATGTTCATTTAAAGTTAAATACAGACTTATATTTTTTTTATGCTGACCAGTCTCAAAACTATCATGAATAAAGCTTAAAATCGGAAGTATTATCATAAAGATAACTACTCAACCATCTATGATTATGTGAACAAGTAAATATAAATCAGAAAATTTCCAAATCAATTCTTTGGTTTTTATATTACAGGACTAAGGAATTTTATGAATAATAATTTAAATCATATTTCTTTAATATAACTTTCCTTCTTTTCTTCCTCTGTCTCCACCCTTTTTTCCTAACAATGGCTGACAGTTTAATTTTTTGTTTAATATCTACATAAATGAAGNGTGTGTGTGTGTGTGTGTGTGTGTGTGTGTGTAACAATAATTAATAAATAAAAGGCTGTGAATTTGAAAAGAGCAGGGAGGGTAGGTGGGAGAGGTGGAAAGGGAAGGGAAGATGGAAATTATGAAATTTAATCTAAAAAGGTAAAAGAAAAACATCAGAGAAACTGACAGAGGGACCAAGAGCACAGAGATGGCATAATATTAAGTCATTCACACACTATATAGTTCAGCCATTTAATTGGTTGTTTGCCATTTGCAGCTTGTCTTTGAAAACTTTCCCCTTGTTTCCCATTCTTCTAAACAAGATTCTAAATTTGCATACAAAAGACCCATCTAAATGACAATGATATTAAGCACTAGGGCTAATAACTCTAGGAGAAAAAGAAACATCTTCAGGCTTAATCAGTAATTTCTCTTTCTTCAGATAGCATCAGAATATGAATTAAAGTGATGGGCCACTTCAGGATCAATCATGAGATATCCAGCCATCTGTGGTGACTAGAATACACTGTCTTAAACTTTCCTAATATTACAGTGCTCATCCATGATTTTATGAAACAAAATTTCAATGTGGAATATATGAGTAAAAGATTGTTTATGATTTAAAAACGATTTGGAACATAATGTCGAATTATATTCATTTACACTCTCCTCAATTAAGCTATATTCTCATATTCCTGAATAGTTGTTCATAATTGAGTTTTAAGTTCTAAGTAAACATATTGATGTCTAAGGAAAATGAGTAACCACAAAATGTAGCTGTACTCTATTCTATTATAACCCATTTAGAACATGCACTGGGATGAAAAGGATGCTGATTGGCTACAGTTGTTTTTAAACCTTTTACATTTAAGAGGAGTCTTGCAACTTGCTCCACTTACAGCAATTATAAATCACTCTCAGTACATTTGAATTCTATACTATATATGAGAACACGCCCAGTGCTTTAGAAAGTTTCTCATATTTGTTTCCAGGAAAAAGCCTTATGGAGTAAGGGTGTGGCTAGATTTTATCATCCCACGAATTCCATCATAAACATTTATTATAAATGTACTCGTCTTTCTTTCACCGATTCATGAAATAACCAAAATCTGTCTCTTTGCTTGAAAGGAAAAAAATCTCTGCATCTACACATTTAATCTGTGTGTTTTGTGTGTGGATATTAATGTGTAATTGTAGGTTGTACCAAAGCTTATATGTGGAGGTCAACAGGAAACTGAGATGATTATCAGTCCTTGCCTCCATTTTAATATAAGGTTTTTTGTTTTGTTACTGTTCATGTAAGCTAATTGGGTGTCAGTCTTTGGGAATTCTGTCCCAACTCCCATCTCTCCACAAGAGCTCTGGAATTATAAACCAGTGCTACTCTAGCTGTCCTAATATGATTCTAAGGATTCAAATTCAGGCGAAGTGTTTGCATAGCACGGACTATATAGTTATCTCTATCTCTATCTCTATCTCTATCTCTATCTCTATCTCTATCTCTATCTCTATCTATATCTATATCTATAGCTATCTCTGTACAATCTGTTGAACTTCACTCAGGTGATGTCCCATAATATAATAGCCAAAACTTGCTTTAGCACTTGGTTGTAGCTACCAGAAGAGAACATATTATCTTATCACTATGAATGGATGCATTCAATTCAATTCTCAGCTGAATATTTTCTTCAGGCATTTAACAAATTGATGTTTGTTGGGAGTTAATTTCACTTTACATTCACAGCATCACTTTGGTATGAACATATTATTTTACCACAGCACCCAGACTATGCATATTATGTAAGCTAAAATTGCTCTTAAGAGAGAATGGGTTTAAGAGGTGTAGAGAGAGCCATTAGAAGATGTGCTGGATTTTAAAATGCAGAGAAAGTAAAGGGTTTCATCAGTAGACACAGTATTTTAAAGTCATATGAATTGCAGATAATTGATTGATTTCTTTCAATTCTATTGTTCTCTGTAGATTTCTCCATGGGAAAGAGAAATAATCTATACCTCTGATACGATGAAATTTCATTCTTTGCTGGAAGACATTAAACAAAAGAAAAAGAAATATAAAACCTAAAGATGACATAATGGTTTATAAAATATGAATCCCTCTGTAGTTAACATGTAAATAGAAATGCTCTCTGGCTAATGTCTCAATGGATATCTATAAATCATTTATGTGTTTATATAAAATCTTAATAGCTAAAAGGCTACAGCTGAGTATATCTATTACCAGCAGAAATTATCTAGAGAAAATAATCTATTATTTAAATATTATTGCAGACAGTTCTTTCTGCTTAGCCAATTATGTCTACCAGAGCAGCCATTTTCAGACTTTTGTGTAGTTAAATATAACAAGAAAAATGGAAATTTCTAAGTTCTTCCAGACAATATGCATTATATGTGCTCTAAAATCTGATACCAAAATGTACATATGATGACTATAAACTGTTCATCTTGGTGAATGCTGTCCAGGGGCCATGTTGCGTCTGAAAAAACACCAAATCAGGCACAGATTCAATATAAACAGATAAGTCATGCTCTAAGGATCTCTGAGAGTTAGGAGTCCTGAATACTTCTATGGGAACAAAAAGTTGTTTATGCAGTGGCTCTTAAGTCAGACTTTGTCTTCTGATTTTTAGTTAGTTTAATGTGCAGTTTTTATTCAAGGGTCATAGACTAGAGTCCATACTTTGGATTTATTTCTGTATATTCTTCAAAACTTTGATACAATCAAAGAGTTGTATTTAGACCATTTTCCAGGTTTCTTCCCTATAACTGGTCAGAGTTTTCTGAGAAGGAGCATGTTGCTCTCAAGAGCTATTGTTATGTCCTAGACAGCTTCAGGATAGGGGCTGCTTTCCAGAACCTAAGGCAGCCAAGATTGCAAACTTTCAACAACTATGGAGAGAGCAGGATCTGGAGTTGTGTGAAAGCAACATATGTACAATGAAATATCTAGAAAAGCAGGAACTTCTTAGTGAGAAAATTTACTCATATGCTAGGTGAGGGTAACATACTCCATGAAGACTAAGATCATGACATAGGTCTTTCAACATCTCAACCTATAGTCTGTCCATTCTTATTTTCAATAACAAAGTAAAATAAAAGTATCTTTAACAAGTTATTTGAGTTCTTTCAGAATATATTGAAATTTAGGAAGAGAAATATAATAACTCCCACTTTATACCAATATAGATAAAATTTTAAGTAATTTGAGGATTCAGTACTTGCCTCCTGAAACACATCTCTTTCAGAAGCCAACAGGTAAATAAAAGACTAAATTATATTTAATTCCTTACAATTCACCTGAAACTTACTATTCCTAATGTGGAAAATTAATATGAATATCTATATATGTGATATATTTTGTGTCTAAATATCAACTCATTTACTCTAATTTGATATCTGTTGTCATCTGGTTGACTCAATATAGTATGTATACATATATTTTATAGTTATAGTGTCATTTCATAAATGTGATAAATATATTGTAAAGTAATTGCTGACTACTAATAGCAAATAATAATAATAATAATAATAATAATAATAATAATAATAATAATAAAAGACAGACCAAAATCTCTGAAGTCTTCTAATTTGAAACATCAAGGACCTAGTGAATGTTTAAATTCTAAGCATTAGGTTAGTGTAAATACTAAAAAGGTCATTTTAAGTACTTTAGGATTGGTGAAAAAAAGAGAAGAGGATATTTCTTAAAGCTATGCCCATTTCTGCTCACACAGGTCTACTCCTAAGTCTGAGAGTTTTCCATTTTTATTGCAACCAACATTTGAAAAACCAAGGAAGTTATAGCTATCACTATGTTCAAGAAAAAATGATGAATGATAGATGCATAATAAATAAATGTAAAATATTAAAGATTATTAGTTTTATGTGTGAAATTATTCTTTTTATTTATGTGTATTTGATTTTTTTCTTTTTTATTAATCATTTTATTCATTTACATTTCAACTGATATCCTCCTTCTTGGTTACCCCTCTGCTCCCCCCTCCCATCCCTCCTCCCTCTTGCTCCTCTTAGTGTGCTGTTCCACCCACCCTCTCCTGCTTCACCCCTCTAGTATCCCCTATGCATCAAACCTTGACAGAACCAATGGCCTCCCCTTCCATTGAAGTCAGATAAGGCTATCCTCTGCTTATCCATATGCTCCTTTGATGTATACACTTTAGTATGTGGTTTAGTCCCTGGGAGCTCTGGGTGTACCAATTAGTTGATATCGTTCTCCCTATGGGGTTGCAATCCCCTTCATACATTCATATACACATATATACATAATACATATGTACATACACACATACACACACATTTTCAAGGCAAACTTTGGTGTTAGACAATCAAGATGCAATAACAAAGGGAAAAGAGGACATAAATTTGAAGGGGAGTTGAGAGGACCTATGAGAAGGTTTGGAGAGAATCAAAGGAATGGATAATAATGTAATTATATTATAGTCTCAAACATTTGGAATTCAGACTGTAAGAGCAAAATTGCTTCAAAATGGTGGACCAAGTTTTAAAAAAAAAAATCTGTGAGCTCTGGTTTCCCATTTTCTTGCTTTATTTTCCTTTCTGGCATCCGTCAACCTTTTTGTTTGTTTGTTTGTTTGTTTTGTTTTGTTTTGTTTTTTGAGACAGGGTTTCTCTGTGTAGTCCTGGCTGTCCTGGAATTTCACTCTGTACACCAGGCTGGCCTCGAACTGAGAAATCCACCTGCCTCTACATGCACTTATTCTATTTATCAGGTTATGACCTACAAGGGTAGCCACCTATTCTTAAAGAGAATATGAAATACAGCATCCTTTATGTAAATGTGAATTGGCTCCAGGATTAAAGAGTTGCATGAAAGATGCTGTTTCTTAATGTCTTCAGTTTAAGTATAAATCCCTGATTCTATCAATCATAGTGAACTAAGAATTGGCAGGCTAGAGCATTCAGAGATCAAAGACTATATATCCTGTTTAAAATTTTCTAAATCCACTAGTCTTTTGACATTTCATTCTTAAGCAGGTCTCCATACACATCCTTTTCTGTCCTCCTCAAAATCTGCTCTCATTTTTTTCAGAAAAAAAAAAAAGAAATAGAACAAACTAAATTGACATTAGTTGAATGACTACCATTTAGATGACATCAACAGTTTTGTATTACACATTTTCTCTTAAGCATGCACAGGGATGACTTAACATGTCAAATCCAGCGTTCTCAACTTTGACTTACCTGTGGTGTCAAAAGCAGAGTGCTGGAGCTCCCACTGACTGGAGTCACTAGAGAGATCAGTCAGGCTGGTTAAAGTAAAATCAGTGTTGGAGAGCCGCTCACGTCGGAACACTTTGGGAGAAAGATTATGCAGCTCAAAATTTCCAGATGACATTGCAGAAGTTTCACAGAACAGTGCAAAGCAAGGCCACACTATTTCAGTCTTAAAAATGAGTGGAAAGACAGAAAATCAGCATTCTAGCCAAGTCACTCGACTTGCTTGCAGCTCTGTTTATTTGGAAATCTAAGAGAAATAAAGCCTTTAAGGCTGACAAAGGCTTTTATACTTGTGCTTTTCCTAAGCAAGTAACTTCCACAGGATGGATGGCTTTTAGAACCGCTTTCCTTTGATATAACTTGTGCTTTTAAAAGATAGCAGCACTCAAACCCTCTCAAGAGAGGCTTCAGTGAAAATAAAATGGGCTAAGAGGAGCAATCTACAAAATTGCAGGGAGAGATGCTGCATATGTGTTGTTTTGTTCTTTGAGACAAGGTCTCTATTTGAAGTTTAGGCGAGCCCAAGTCTCAGTATATAGAACAGGCTGGTCTCAAACTTTTGGCAATCCTTAGCCCCTACCAACAGAATTCTGGAGTTGTAGGTGTTTGACACAACAAATTACCCCAAATGTTCTCATCATGTTGGCTCTGGAATCTTTCATTCACATTTCTCGAGAGAAGAGATCGGGTCACCACTAAGACCATTCAAGAAATTTATGTGTATCCACTGGGCATTTTGCCACAAGGATTACTTAATTGGAAGTTAAGCCTGCTGATTTTTGAAGGACAACTTTGACTCATTGTAGGAGACATTGCAAACTGATGTAGACACTGAGGAAATCACTGCAGATTTTATTAAAAGGGAAAGTAACATATAACATTGTTATACTACTTTTGACTTTTTACTTAACGGAACCTGTACTACATGAAAAGTCACATCTGTGTTGATTGCATTTCATGTTTCCTGGGCCTTAAGAGGTGGTGTGTGTGTGTGTGTGTGTGTGTGTGTGTGTGTGTGTGTGTGTTAGGTGTTAGATGTTTCATCATTTAGGGCTGAACGTGCAACAGTCACTTATTCTTATCCTTTTGGCCAGCTGCAAGTCTCTACATCAGCTACTGTCCCCTGCACAAAAGGAGAAACCTCTGACGACCCAAGACAGAGGTAGCACTGTCCTATGAGTACATGAATAAATGTTTAGTAGTCAGTGTGGTTACACATCTTTTAAATAAAACATGATAATACATTCTCCAACTAGAGTCTGTGACCTTCCCAGCTATATAGGGTTTTGAGCAAGTTGACAGTACCAGGCTTGTGATCACTTGCATGGAGAAGGCCTCAGATCCAATCAAGTGAATGCTTTACCTACATAGTAATCATGTCCTTATTCCACCAATGCGTATTTGCCTAGTATGTGAAAATTGTAGCTCATAGGGTCACATTTGAGCAACACTGGTGACTTTATACCCTAAGAGCCTTTATAGCACCATCTAACAATATGTGTCCCAGGGCCACAGGGAGGAACATTTCAGCTTAGTTCCAGCTTGATTTCTGTATTCTGTATTGAAAGGCTGTGTTGTCTTCATCACTGAAGTCTTACCATCTAGCTCTTGTGTGTAACTATGAGCAATTACAATAACCTGTACTGTTTTGGGGTCCCATCAATTAAATGTGAGGGAAAGGCAGTTTTGGGGAAGATTAAATCTTCCTTTTTTGACAGAAGTTAACTGTCCTTAGGTTTTTGCCTAAGGGCAGAACCTTGTGATGTTTTATTCTTCTGTGTTAGCATGTGTTCTGGTGTTGTCATTATTTAGGTCTTGATTAGGCAGACATATTGTTAATGTTAGTGGATGCAGCCTTACTGTGAGCTCATATAGCTATGAACTTCTCTGAGACCTGGATTGAATTCATATTTTTATTTCTTCTTCTGAACGGTGATTATTTTTATTGCTTAACTTTGGAATCATCATTTCGTATTTTATTAATTTCAACTTTGAGTTCAGTCACAAGGAATTATGATGTTTTGGAAGATCCAGGACACTTTCTTCTTTTATGTTTCAAGCATTTGTATTTTATTTTTTGCAAGTATATTAGTTTGGATGTATATTATAATTTTTTTTAAATGGAGCCTTCCTTATTGAATAACCTACAGTTGAAGGGTTATGCTCCAGAAAATTTCATTGCAGGAAAAAAAAAAAAAAAAAGCTTTGGAAGCATAAACAACAGACCATACAAGAAACAAATTTATACTAACACTTAAGAAAAGAGGATAAACATTAAAATGTCAAAATTGCTGTAGATTTTACTCTGAAGAACAAAATAATTTAATGTAACATTGGGCATAGTAAATTAATATGATAAAGGAAGTTGTAGGGTGCTACCGTCTGCGGTCACTCTACATTACAAACTGGGTCCTCTGGAAGATGGTCTCTGGGGCTAAAATGAGAAACTAGGGTGGGAGAAAGACAAACACCAAGTCAACACATACATTCCGATCAAAGCATCTACTTTATTTTTGGGTTCTCCTTAGGTTTTAGGGGTAAGGCCCCACCCCCAGTCAGTTCTGCACATGCACCTGGAGTTTGGCAGGAAGCATGGAGCATTGTGGGATGTTCTCTCTGTAGGCAGGTGAACTGGGCGGAGCCAGGGTCCAGGGAGAGGCACAGCAGCAGACATCAGGGCACCAGAGTAGCTCAGGTATGATTTAACAAGACAATGGAAGCCACAGAGCATGTGGCTTCCCATGGCTGGTCTGTGTACCAGCCATGCTGGTGGGGGAGGGAAAGTACAAAAGTAGGCAAGAAGAAAGCAACAAAAGAGAGGGAAGTTTAAATAGATGAAAAATGAAAGAAAAACAGCAGTGGAGAAGAACATGATGACAGCAGCATTTCAAAACTTATGAGATGGAAAAAAAGAAAAACAAACAAAAAAAACCTTATTGTTGAAAACCATTATTAGATAACTATAATAAAGGGGGTTAAAATATAAATAAGAAAACAATGACCTCAAATAAAAAATATGCACAAGATTAGAGAATGTAGGAGGAATTAATAATAAATAAATTCTTCAAAAACTTTAAAACTCTAACTGAGCAAGTGGAAAGATTGTATGATAAAAACCTCAAGTCTTTGTTGAAAAAACTGAAAACATAGAAAGATGGAGAGATCTTCCATGCTAGGGACTAGTATATTAACATGATAAAATAGCTGCCATACTAAAAACATACTCTAGACTCATTGTAATCCCCAGCAAAATTCCAACATAATTCTTTACAGATCTTAAAAGGATAACTCTCAATTTCATACACACACACACACACACACACACACACACACACACACACACACACACTCACTCACATGATAGCTAAAATGATCCTGAAACATTCCTGATCTTATGATATACTACATAGCTTTAGTTAAAAAAAAAAAAAAGAACATGGCATTGGCATAGAAATAAACATGTTGATCACTGTATCAAATAAAAAAATTAGAAATAAAACCACAAACTTATGGGTGCCTAGTTTTTAATGAAGCTGTTAGAAATAAAAACTGGAAAAAAGATGTCTTCAATGAATGGTGCTGGTTAAACTAGATGTCTACATGGACAAGAATGCAGATAAATCTATACCTATCACCCCGCATAAAACTCAAATGGATCTAAAAGCTCAATATAAAACCAGGTTTGTGGGAAGTGGGCGTAACCACTGAGCTAAGATGGTGCCCAGCTTAGTGACAAGCCACGTAACCCCATCCTGTTTTCTAAAACTTCTGAAAACGTGTGGCTGCGTCATCTGCACCTACCACATGATTTGAAACATCATATAGTCTCACCATAGTGTTAGCCAATGATATGTTGTCCTGCCTATGCATGCAACTCGTGCTAGGGGCAGGATGATGCTGATTGGAGAGCAATGAGTAGAGTGAGATGATGTAAGAGGGCTGTGTATATATGGAATGGCCTGAGTAAAGGGAAGAGTTCACTGCAGGAGTTCACTGCGAAAGATTGCTGAGAGAAAGCTTTGTTACTGCCTTGAGTAAAAGATCAAGATTGACCCAGGCATGGTGGCACATGCCTTTAATCCCAGCACTCAGGAGGCAGAGGCAGGCGGATTTCTGAGTTTGAGACCAGCCTGGTCTACAGAGTGAGTTCTAGGACAGCCAGGGCTATACAGAGAAACCCTGTCTCGAAAACACCAAAAAAAAAAAAATTAAGATTGCTGTTGAAGAACCTACCTTGGCATGAGTGTCGTTATTCCCAATCTGCTGGTCAGAGATTAGGGTCACGGCAACTAGTGGCCCTTATGGGGAAATCAAATCAAGAGTGGAGTGGAAGGAAAGAAGGTGACTTACAGGGACCAGATCTAACTTTTATGAATTTAACATAGCAGCGAGAGAAGGCAGCGGAGGAGTAACCGGAGCTTAGCAGATGGTGTTCAGGCTGTGGACTTGACAGGCCAGAGCAGCCAAGGAGGCCCAGCTCTCCTAGTGCTAGGCGGAAAAATAGATAGGAGGGATAGCAGCAAGAGGTGCTTAGTGCCCAGACCCAGATTTCACAAGGCATTGTGCTACATGGACATGAAGTGCAGTCGGCAGCTTGCTGCTTGCTGCAGGGAGCACAGAAGATGGCGGTGCACAAAAATAATGGTGCATAGGATGAACTAAATGGACTGCACATAGACACCTTGATTGCAGAAATGTGCGATGGGAGCCTGAGTTTCACATGTGCATCAGAAACCTAGTAAAGAGCCCTTCAGCACCATCCAGAGAAGAAAAGGGTCCCCAGTAAGTAGTGGGGAAAGAGAAGAAAGGTTCCTGGAAAATAGGGATGGAGAGATTAAAGCAAGGTTCCTGGAAAATAGGGACAGAGCAGATTAGGTTCCCGGAATTGGGACTAAGCAAGTTAAGTTCCTGGTAAATAGGGAAAGAGCAGATTAAAAAGGGAAAGTTAGGTTACCAGTAAAAATGGAGCAGAGACAAAAATGGGGTTGGCCTCCTCAAAATCAAAAATAGAAGATGCAATTATTAATCTCCTTAAGAGAAGTGGAACTAAATTAAAACGAGATACAATGAGTCAGTTTCTAGAAACCATGACACATGAAGCCCTTTGGATCTTGGAGGAAGGCTGTGTGAATTTCTCTAGCTGGGACCAATTGGATGCAACTTGCAGACAGTGGACTCAGTTATACCATAGCCGCATGCCACATTGGCAATTTGGAACTTAGTAAAATCAGGCCTGAAAGATAAAACAGGGAGGTACGCAGTTGAAATAGAAAAGGGAAGTGATGCTTTAGAGGAAGTCAAGGAAGTTGTGTCTTAGCACAGTAGCCAAGAAGGGACAGAAAAAAAGTAAGAAAAGAAAAGGAGTAAAGAAGACAGTTCTAGCTCTGATGCTGATGAGAGTTCTGATAGCACTATTGAAAGTGAAACAAATTGAAGTTTTAGCAGCCACAAATAATGAAAGGGCCATATTATGCGCTAGCATGGTAGGAAAATTTGATAATTATTATCCTTCCAGTCCTTGGATGGAATTTGTCATGCGCAACCCCATTATTTTTCCTAAGATTAGAAGAAAAGAACCTATTACAGGAGCCATGAATATCTTCACAGATGACTCAAAAGGTGGAGTTGGAGTAGTGTATGTAGAAGGAAAGGAACTGAATATTCATTTTTTTCCCTGTCAATCAGCCCAAGTAGTTGAATTAAATGCAGTTTTACAGGTGTTCTTGGAGTATTCAAATCCCTTCAATTTAATATCAGATAGTCAATATGTAGTACAAGCAGTTCAACAATTAGAAACAGTGGGTCTCATTAAACATACCTCCACCGTGTCTGAATTGTTGTCTACCCTACAAATATGTATCTGGGAAAGAAAGCATCCGTTTAGTGTCATTCGTATTAGAGCTCATATGGGCCTTCCTGGGCCCATAGCAGAGGACAATTCAATAGCAGATGCAAATACATGTGTAGTCTTTGCATTTGTCGCAGCCTCTGCACTGCAAGAAGCCCAGGAATTCCATAGACAATTTCATGTAAATGGCCAGTCTTTAAGATTAAAGTTTCCAATTTCCCGAGAACAAGCCAGGGATATCATTTTAAAATGTGGGCACTGTGTTTCCTTGTTTCCTGAGAGAAGCGTAGGAGTAAATCCTAGAGGCATTAAACCTTTAATGATTTGGCAAATGGATGTGACCCATGTTTCAGATTTTGGCAATCTTAAGTATGTGCATGTGTCTGTTGACACCTATTCAGGTGTGATCTTTGCTTTGGCCCATATGGGAGAAAAAGGACAGCATGTAATTTTGCATTGTTAGCAAGCTTTTTCTTCCTGGGACATTCCAAAACAGTTAAAAACAGATAATGGGCCAGCCTATACTTCTCAAAAATTCATGCATTTTTGTCATACCCTGGGAATTGAAATTAGCCATGGTTTGCCTTATAACCCCCAAAGTCAAGGTATAGTGGAACATGCCAATGCTACCCTGTAGCATGTTTTATTTAAAAAAGGGGGGGGGATAGGGATGCAATTTAAATCCCCTAAAGATAAATTAAATATAACTATTTTCATTCTTAATTTTTAAAATTTGGACTCCCATGGCCATTGTGCCCTACAACCACTTCAATCTGTAAGGGTACAGAGGAAATATGTCCTCTCCGGGAAATGAAGGGGCCCTGATACCATTATAACATGGACAAGGGGAGCGGTGTGTCTTTTTCCACAAGATCAGGGGAATCCTATTTAGGTACCTGAACGTCTGACACAGCCGTGGAGAGAAGATAAGCTACAGAAGAAACATGGCCCTGAAGAAGCTGATGATATTCAGATTGCTGTTCGTACAGATGAGTATGAAAATAGGGGAAGAGCAGGAATTACGGAGGATTGTGAAAGCACTCCCCCTTCCAGTACCCCTTCCAGAGATTGGGGTCATGGCACAGGTTAATTGAACTTGAGGGAAGAGAAAGTTGGGGTTGACCTTGTAATCATTGCCACAAGAGACATCTTTTTGAACAGTATACAGTTAATGCAGCAACTAAGATCAACAATTAATAAATAGGATATCATAAAACTGAAAACTTTAAGGTAAAGACACTATCATTCTGACAAAGTCACAGCCTAAATTAGGAAAAGATTTGTACTCCATGACCAATAGAGGAATAACATCCAAAATATATAAAGAAAACAAGAAACTTGAAATTAAAAAAAGAACAATTAAAATGGGGGTACAGATTTAAACAGAGAATTTTCAATATAGGAAATTCAAATGGTTAAATACTTAAAGAAATATTCAACATCCTTAGTCATCAGAGAAATGCAAATCTTTGCAATTATATTTTATACCTGTCTGGCTAAGATCAATAACACAAGTGACAACTCATTATAGCAAAGATATAGAACAAGGGGAACACTCATTTATTGCTGGTTGGAGCACAAACTTGTACAGACACAGTGGAAATCAGTATGGTGGTTCCTCAGAAAAATGGAAAAATAATTAATCTTAAGATACAGTTATACCACTTTTGAGCATATACTAGAACAATTTATCCTACTACAGGAATACTTGCTTACACATGCTCATTGATGCTTTATAATAGCCAGAAATTGAAATCAACGTAGATTTACATCACAGATGAATAACAGAAATGTGGTACATTTACACAATGGAGTATTATTCAGCTTGTTAAAAAAATTTCATGAAATATCCAGGCAAATGGATGGAACTAGAAAAAATCACCTTGAAGCAACCATGATCTAGAAATATAAATATGGTATGTATTAACTCATATCTGTATATTAAACATAATACAAATGATACATAATAACCAATCTACAATCCATAGACCCAGAGAGGTTAGGCATAGAGGAAGGGACTAGGAGGTACACATGGATCTCCATGGGATACAGAAAAGAGTTTTTATGTGTGGAGAGAAAACATAGTTTTTATGGGTGGACAGAACACAGGGTTGAAGGTTTGGGTGGGTGTGGGAGATAATGAGAGGTTGAAGGTAGATGAAATTAAAGGCAGGAATTAGGGGAGAGATAGCTAGAATTGGAGGGCATTTGAGGGATAGTATAGAAGCATAGTGCTGTGGAAATTTTCTATATATATGAAGGTGATCCTAATAAAGTCTGCAAATAATAAGGAAAACGGAACCACAACAAGCCATCTCTCATCAGCAGATAACTGTGTCTCATCCAATTAAGTTGTTGGCCAAAGGGTGCCATGGAAATCCACAAACAGCCCAGACTCTTTTCCAAGCCAATCAGTTACTCCTTACAAACTGACAACAATGTCCCATTGCTCAAAACAACACCCATAAAATTCATGCAACATGGAGAGAGGTCAAACTGGTGCCTGCATAAAACCTTCTCCCCTGTGTTTGAGGGTCTTTGACATGAAAAGGTACTCTTCAGACTTACCAACAGAAACAGAACCACGAACCTCATCACAGAACCTTTGCTTTACAATATGTACCGACTTTAAAACACGCTAGGGCAATGCTGGCATAAAACTTGTGGGTGTAACCAACCAAAGTTTGATTTGGCTTAAGGTATACTCCATGAGATGGAACTCACACCAGATACTGCTTATGTGACCACGAACCAGAGTCGAGATAGCCCAGAGACCTATGTTAAAACATAATTACACTGACCTGAAAGAAAAAGAAAGAAGAAAAGAAGGGAGGGAGGGATGGAGATAGGGAGGGAGGGAGGGAGGGAAGGAGGGAAGGAGGGAGGGAGGAGAGATGGAGGAGAGAGGGAGAAAGAGAGAGAGAGAAAGCAATAATAAAATGATTGAATTATATTCTCCTGTACTCATATAGCAGTGCCATATGCAGTTCTCATCAGAGATGCTTCTTCCTGCAGCAGATGGGAAAAATAAAGAGATCCACAACCACACACTGAATTTATAAAGATATTTTGGAACATGCAGCTCTAACAGAGATGTCTCCATTGAATGTCTACCCTTGCCCCAAGAACTCCTGGAATTTCGCAGAAGAGGCGGCAGAGCGAGTGAGTATATATACTATAATGTTCAGTGTAGTTCTTTTATAGGTCTCTTGAGTGTGCGAAAGAGTGGATCTCTGATTCTGGCGCCTTCTCTTAGTGATTTTTTTTTCCTGTTGGTTTCTTTTTCCAACTCTGATGTGATGAATTTTCTTATTACATTTTATTGTGTTTTGTAATTATCTCCTAGAAACCTGTTCTTTTCGAATGAAAGACAGGAAGGTATTGGATCCAGATGTTAGAGGAGGTATGCAGGAACTGGAAGTAGAGGGAAAATTGTATTCAAATTATATTGTTTGAGAAAACTCTATATTTAATACATTAAAAATAAAATAAATTCAGTACACTAAAATGCATGATTGTGTGGAGAGGGGAAGGAATCACAGGAAAGAAAGATTTGGGGTATAGTCTCTTTGTGGGTTCTTGTTATTGGTGACTACTATTAATATTCATGGAGAGGCTAAGTGGTCAGTGGAAAGTGTGGTCTTCCTACTTATGCTATTGCTGAATCTGTACTGGACAACAGCCTTATATCTATTATGCATCTCTGCACATCTCTTTTCATATAAGGGACCTTTTTTGATAACATTGCTTTATGGCTGGCTAGGCAATATTTTCTCCTCTTCCCAGAGCTCCCCAGGTTTGTACTCCATGGATGATATTTTTACTTGAGATATATATGCCAAGTTTCTGGAGTGTGTGTCACAATCTCAGACCTTAGAGTCATAAAGACATAAGACTTGCCTTTACATTTCCAAAGTCTCATGTGGGTTAATCACCATGATAAGCGGTTGCCATTATGGGTATCATGTGCACCTCTGGATATTCAGAAATCTTTTGCTTCACATTAGAAAGAGATATTAAATAGACTCAAGTCTACTGATTTGCTTCATGGTATATGTTAACATATATGAATTTATAACTTTCATATAACTTGTTGATTTGAGAATATATAATACACATATTGGTGAATTGATAATTTTTTTTCTATGGTATATAATGAATAATATTTTAAAGACAACTATAATATAGGTGAAAATTTCACTGAAAATTCCACATTTTTCTACTTATATCCTACATTCAAACATCTTAGGAAACTCCCAGAGTTTTTTTTAACTATGAACTTTTAGTTCTGTGGATATTCAAGAAACCATATACTCAGGATCTTATTATTACTTGGCTTCAGCTCAGTGCCTTCTATCCATCTTCAAATTATCCTGTATCTTATGTTGGGTATTTTCCATTACATATTATGATGGTTGGTCTTATTGGCAAGTTTCTAAGATATGGAGACACATAGACCATTATGGTCACCACTATGTAAGAATTTGCTTGTAGGGATGCCTGTGATGGATTATATTGACATGGAAAGACACATATTTGCCTTAGATAGGATCATTCACTGGACAAGTTCCAATGTATAAAATGAAAAAAAAAAACCTGCTAAACAAATTTGTAATCATTTCTCTGCTTTCTTGTTGTGGCTATAGAAAGACCAGCTGTTTCAACCTCCTAGTCTTCTTACATTTGCATTATAATGGACTATAGTTTTGAACTGTGGGTCAGAACAAAATCTATCTGTAAGTTGCTTTTTTTTTTCAGGATATTTTAAAGTCATACCAACAGGAAATGAAACTAAGATTTGGCATCTAACATGTCTATTTAGAATGGTTCTGGAAAATCTCAGGACTATCATCATAAATGTACCAGACAGAGTCCTTTTCCTGGTATTCAGGGTTCCAAGAGTTTCTTCTTATGGTGTAAACAGAACTTGGTGATTAATGTCACAGTTTTAAATCAGTTTTATTTAACCAAGCAACAACTGTTTCTCTCAATGTGGATCAGTTTATCTCTGTTACTATAGTAATCAGTCAGTTGTTAGTAGTTCACATAAATTCTGACTTTCTTATTTTTTTTTTCCTTTTTCATTTGCACAGTTAAGTTGAATTGTAAACTCCTCTCTGGCATGCTAAATTTAGAAATAATCTGATGTACAGCTTAAAAGTCAAGATGGTTTTATATATTTATATGATTTTAACATAGTTAAACATTGTAAATAATTTAAACTTTAAGGATACAGTAATGGTCCATTTTTAAACAAGAATAGTATACTTATTTTCACAATTCTTGATCTTTTTAATCAATCTTACATACAGAGTTTAGCAAACGTAAGAAAAGCAATAGAATTTTTTTTTTTTTTTGGCCCAAGGTGCTTTACTCTCCTAAACAGTGTGTGAACAATGAATATCATTCTCATTTCAGCATTACTCTTTGATTGTCATGTTTATCCCCTATCTTTTCTAACACAATACCATTAAAATAAGTGCAGAGTTTTATTGTTTTTTAAATCTGGCAGTAGTAGTAGCAAGGTATGAAGAAATGAAGAGTTTTCTCCATCTTGTGGCTCATATTGGACAGGGAGTAAATCTGTGAAGGAATTTCATTTAGACAAACACTGTTGCTCACTTCACTGAATCAGAGCCGTACCAGAAACACCACAGAAAGACAATGTTTGTTTCTTTTTAGGCACAATTTGACTCTTATTATACTCTAGAGAACAAGTAATTAATACAGAATTCCTTGTTTAATTGGATGAATTTACTAGTCAAAGAATTCGGCCTTAAAAATAGGTACTGCATCATAAGAAACAGTAGAATTATTGTTCACACTAGAGATTTTTGGTATCAGTGCAGATTTTCCAAGTCCTCAAGTTCCAAATAATATATTTAATTAAATTCATCCAACAATGATGAAAGACAACCTGGAAGATCACTCCCCTCCCCCAAGAAAAAAGATAACTGGCTGTTCTTTTAGAGAATTTGATTGTTATGAATTTGATTCTTAGCACTCACATGGTGGCTTAAAACCATCTGTTACTCCAGTTCCAGGGATCAAATACTCTATTGTCTCTGAATCATTAGGAACACACACTATAAACTTACATTCTGGCAAAAATAGCTATATATAAAAAATAATAAATTTTTTGACTGATAAATTTGTAATGTGCCTGGACACTACCACTGACTACAAAGTATCAGCTTTCATGTGATTATGGAACTGTCTAACTAAAATACATGGAAGCCCAGGCACTATGATTTGGAAAAAAAAAAAAAAAAAAAAAACTTCTAGGGGAGGTTCTTTAAGGAAAATCCTTCTACATTGCCTAACTGTAGAATTATCAAGAGCTCTGGAAGGATACATTTGTTGATGTATCTGTGTATCATTTTACCACACAGTCCAATGACTACTTGAAGACACTATTTGAAGACTTCTGCAGGATAAGAGGTTATGAAAAATGTGACTTGAGTTTAAAAATTTTAAAGTATTTTGTCTAGGTTTCTAAAAATTTTAATAGATACATTTCTTGCAGGCAAAATAGAATATGTAATGAGTAGTGTGTATTTTCTTGTTGCTTTAAACAATAATTTGACAGAAACAACTTTTGGAAGGGTTTATTTTTCCAGAAATACTTCATAGATTTCAGGCTGTGATCTTTGTATACAATGATTGTCTTTTATATTGGGCAGGGCATTATGCCAGCAGATGTAAACATTGTGGTTAAGTGTTTAAACCATGGCTAAAAATAAGCATAACAGACAGGGAGCAGACAATATGTTTAAGAGAGAAAATTTAACAGAACAGCATAGTAGAAAAAGAAATAGCCCAATACCTATACCCTCTAACTAGGTCATGCATCTTTAATTCTCCATCTTGCAATAATATCACCATCCCAAGATTTCATCAAGTTACTAATGACAATAACTTAATAATCAAGTCAATAAACCCTTTCAAATTATAGAGGACAGCCTTTCTCTTGAGATAATCATAAAGACATTCCAAGTGGTGTGCTTTATAGATATCTCAGTAACTTTTCAGTCTAGCCAAGCTGGTAATCAAGATTAACATTCACATTATATATCAACTTCTATAAAAGATGTGCTTCTGGATTTTCCAGCAAAAACTGGTAGATGGTGCTAATCACTACAGTATTTTAATTCTCACCATACAATGTTTACTCTGCTGTTGTTATTAAAGAATAGAATTCTCTATTACCAATGACCTCTTGCCTGTTGGAAATATGATTTTAAAACATATAATGTAATCAGAATTTCATAGACCAAGTTTATTTAAAATTTTAGATAACATATAAACTTATGTTTTATTGTGGTATTCACAAATAAAATAGAAACCATGTTCTTTTTCTCCTGTCTCTCTCCTCCTTTTGCTAGTTCCCTTCATTACCCCCATAATGGACTTTTCTGTTGTCATGTCACATAATATAACATATAATCAAAGAATAATTATATAATACTCCTTCCCATCGACCATCTTATGCATTATTACATCCATCTTTTCCATGTTTTCCCTTGAGGCCTGGGGAGACTGACCTAGACTGATCTAGTTTGATGTTGATTCCCTCAACAGCCATTGCTGTCATACCAGAAAGGAAGTGGAAGTATCTATGATGAAGAATGAGAGTGACATTGTTCCACTGGAATAAATAAAAATTATCAGAGGACCATTTAACTGGTCAATTTAGCAAAATATCAATAGGTTCATACTATTTTTATGACGTCCCAGCCATTTGAACATCGTGTCCATAGTACAAGTGGAATTCCCTCTTTAGAATAGACCTCAAAACCAACAGGAAGCACTTCTTTACTCCATAGCAGTCATTCAGAGCTAGACTTTTGGTCATGAATTTCTTTAGTTTGTTCTTGTCGGAAATACTGGTGTTTTAAGTAGTACTTCCTGTGAACCTTTCCATTATAGAGAAATCAGCTGACTTATATGGGTGTTGTTGAAGGGAGATGATTTGGGCAAAAGAGAAGGAAAACAGGTATGACAGGAGTCATAATTCAAGGAATGTATCCAGATATATTTAAATCATACAATTAGTGGGACCCTATCAGAGAAACATTTTACAGTATATAAATTTTAATGAATACAAATGCCAATTTACAGAGATATAGAATTTCATTATTACTTGAGAAAAAGGAATGAAGCTAGATGTGTTTAATTGCTTTTGTTTACTTTGAGAGTTCTGATGCATGTCTTCCTAAACTTGTTGTGGGGTGTGAGGTTAGGTGGATTAAGAATCAGATATAGGAACTTATCTGACCTTGGGGTATAGGAGTTGTGTTGCTTATTATATATATATGTATCATATATATTATATAAATACATTATACATATATAACCAAATTTGTCAAAATGCTTGGCTGTCTTAAGTAAAATTAATTTATCATGAATAAAGAGTTATCCATCTAGCAATTTTGTTTATAAAAACTATCATGTTATTTTTAGTAGTTTGAGAGTGAGCTGAAAATAATTCTTTTTTTTTTACATTTTTTTCTTCTCTTTATTAGATATTTTCTTCATTTACATTTCACATGCCATCCAGAAATTTTCCCTTACCCTCCCGTGTCCCCGCCCTGCTCCCCTACCCACCCCCTCCCACGTAATGGCCCCGGCATTCCCCTGTTCTGGGGCATATAGAGTCTGTATGACCAAAGGGCCTCTCCTCCCAATGATGGCCAACCAGGCCATCTTCTTCCATATATGCAGCTAGAGACATGAGTGCAGGGGAAACTAGTTAGTTCATGTTATTCTTCCACCTAAAGGGTTGAAGACCCCTTCCGCTCCTTGGGTACTTTCTCTAGCTCCTACTTTGGGAGTCCTGTGTTCCAACTAATAGCTGACTGTGAGCATCCACTTCTGTGTTTACCAGGCACTGGTATAGCCTCCCACAAGACAGCTATATTTAAAAGTAGGTCTGAAAGAAAGAAAGAAAGAAAGAAAGAAAGAAAGAAAGAAAGAAAGAAAGAAAGAAAGAAAGAAAGAAAGAAAGAAGAAACAAAGAAAGTCGGGAACTAAAACTGACACTACAAGGTAATAAAACTTAAAATTAAGAAACGTTAAGTCACTCATATGTGTATATAATGTCATAGATAGGAGCTAGTTACCTCTAGAAGATAGATTATCATTTCTATTTTTTATTTTCAATTTTTTATTCTTTAATCCTTACTTACAGTCCAGACTTCAACACCCTCCTGGTTTGCTGACTCCCCCTTCCCAATTGTTCCCCTTCTCATACCTCCCCTGCTGCACCCCCTCCATTTTCAAGAGGATGCTCACCCACCCACCTACCCACTTCCCACCTCCTGGCATTCCCCTACACTGGGGCATCACACCTTCACAGGACCAAGAGCCTCTCCTCCCACTGATACTCAACACATCCGCTGCTATATATGCAGCTAGAGCCACGAGGATGTGAAGAAAGAGGAACATTCCTACTCCTCCATTGCTGGTGGGATTTCAAACTGGTACAACCACTCTGCAAATCAGTCTGGTGGTTCCTCAGAAAATTGGATATAGTATTACCTGACAACCCAGCTATACCATCCCCAAAGATGCTCCAACATATAACAAGGACACATGCTGCACTATGCTCATAGCAACCTTCTTTATAGTAACCAGAAGCTGGAAATAACCTTCAACAGAGGAAGGATACAGAAAATGTGGTACATTTACACAATGGAATACTACTAAGTTATTAAAAACAATGACTTCATGAAGTACTTAGGCAAATGGATGGAATTAGAAAATATCATCCTGAATGAGATAACACAATCATAAAATAACACACATGGTATGCACTCACTGATATGTTGATATTAGCCCCAAATCTCAGAATACCCAAGATACAATTCACAGACCACATGAAGCTCAAGAGAAGGAAGACAAAAGGGTAGATGCTTCAGTCACAGGAGGAAATACAGAGACAAAGTGTGGAGCAGAGAGTGTAGGAAAGGCCATTCAGAGACTGCCACACCTGGGGATCCATCCCATATATAGTCATCAAACCCAGACACTATTGTGGATGCCAAGATGTGCTTGCTGACAGGAGCCTGATATAGCTGTCTCCTGAGGGGCTCTGCTAGAGCCTGGCAAATACAGAGGTGGATGCTTGCAGTCAACCTTTGGACTGAGCACAGGGTCCCCAATGGAGGAGTTAGAGAAAGGACTAAAAGAGCTGAAGGTGTTTGCAACCCCATAGGAAGAACAACAATATCAACCAACCAGAACCCATGTCTCTCTCTGGTGCATTCTGGAGAGTTCTCTCAACTTCCTATATCCTGAGGTTGCCTCATGAACCTGGAAATATTCTATAAGTCAAAGCACAATAAGAAAAATTGGCAACATACAGATTGGGAAAAAAATCTTCACTAACCTCACATCTGATAGAGGACAAATATTCAAAATTTATAAAGAACTCAAGAGGCTAATTACCAAAAAACCCCAGTAAAAATGGGGTATAAAACTAAACTGAGATTTTACAACTGAGGAACCTTGAATGGCTGAGAAGCACCTAAACAAATGTTCAAAGTTCTAGTGATCAGAGAAATGCCAATTAAAATGACCTTGAAATTCTACCTTACACCAATCAGAATGACTAAGATCAAATCATCAGGTGACAACACATGTTGGAGAGGATGTGGAGAAAAGGAACACTCCTCCATTGCTGGTTGGATTGCAAACCTGTACAGCCACTCTGGAAATCAATATAGAAGTTCTTCAGAAAATTGGAAATAGATCTACCTGAAGACCCAGCTCTTGTGAATATACCCAAAAGATGACCCCTATGCCACAGGGGCACATGTTACACTATGTTCACAGCAGCCTTATTTGTGATAGCCAGAAGCTAGATACAACTTAGATGTGTCCCATGACAAGAATGGATACAGAAAATGTGGTTCATTTATACAATTTCTTCTTTGAGAAGTTCTGTGACCATTGCTGAGAAATTACTTTGAATAGTTTTCACTACTGAAATAACTTAAAAAATAAAAAAAAAATTGATTAGAAATTACTGCCCCTTTTTTTGAAATTTCATAAAATATATACAATGTATTTTGATCTTCACTAGTGATTTCAAGTATAGGAATTATATCTTTTTTTCTGCAAATGTTTCTTTGGTTTGGTCTATAGTATTAGTCCCCTGAGCCATGCTCTGAAACATACTTCTTAAAATTGTAGCTATCCTTAGAAAACATCAGTTCATACTTTTACAGTTGAATTGCTCAATCTTAGAAACAAGGGCACCTGCTCTTTTAATGTCTCTGTGTTATGGAGAATGGAGTCATGATAGTTCCAGATTTCTTTTCTTTCCTAAAAATTCTATGAATGAGTGACCATTTGTAAGAACATCATAGCATCAGTAATAGTGTCAGGCTTTGATCCCTTGCTGCCTCCCATGAGATGGATCCCAAGTTGGGGCTGGTCATTGGACAGCCTTTTCTTCAGTCTCTTCTCCATATTTGTATCTGATTTTTTTTAGACAGGAAAAATTCTGGGTCACAAATTTTGACTGTTACTAACCCTGTTCCTAAGCTTGAGGCACTCTCTAATGACAGAAAGTGGATTCTTCAAGTTCCCTCTCCCCAGTATTGGGCATTTTGGCTAAGGTCATTCCCACCGACTCCTTAGAATCTCTCACCTCCTGGGTCTCTGGTAATTTCTAGAGGATCCCCACCTCTCCTTCCAGGCTGCTTATTTCAATTCATTGTCTTGGCCCTTTGGCCTTCTCTCCTGCCCCACCTTACCCCATACTTGATTCTGCTCCTTTTCCCCTCTTCCTATCCCACCCAGATTCTTACCTCTCTTTGCCTCCAATGATTATTTCCTTGCCTCTTCTAAGTGGGATTGAAACATCCTCACTTGGGCTTTTCTGCTTATTACTTCTAACTGTATGTGGGTGGTAGGTACCCTAGGTACTCTGTACTTTTTGGCTAATATCCTCTTATCAGTAAGTATGTCCTTTTGGGTCTCAGTTACCCCACTCATGATGATATTTCCTGGTTCCATCCATTTGCCTGCAAAATTCATGTTGCCCTCTTTTTAAGTAGCTAAATACTATTCTATTGTGTAAATGAACCACTTTTCTGTATTCATTCTTCAGTTAGGAGACATGTAGGTTGTTTCCAGATTCTGGCTATTATAAATAAAGTTTCTATAAACATAGTGGAACATGTGTCCATGTGGTATATTGGAGCATCCTTTGTATATATGTCTAGGAGTGGTATAACTAGGACTTCAAGTAGTACTATTTCCAATTTTCTGATGAACCACCAGATTGATTTCCAGATTGATTGTACCAGTTTGCAATACCACATGGAATGCAGGAGTATTCCCCTTTCTCCACATCCTTACCAGCATGTGCCATCTCTTGAATTTTTTATCTTAGGCATTCTGATTGATGTAAGGCAGAATCTCAGGGTTGTTTTGATTTGCATTTCCCTGATGACTAAGGATGTACATTTCTTTAAGTGCTTGTCAGAATTGTGACATTCCTCAGAGGATTCTGTTTAGCTATAAATACCTAAATTTATAAATTGGATTATTTGTTGGAGTTTAACTTCTTGAACTCTTTATTTTGGATATTAGCCGTCTGTCCACTGTAGAGTTGGTGATCTTTTAGCTATCTTCAGGCTTCTGTTTTGTCCTATTGACAGTGTCCTCTGCCTTCAGATTCTGTTTACTTTTATGAGGTTCCATTTATCAATTGTTGGTCTTAGAGCATGAGCCATTGATGTTCTGCTCAGGCAATTGTCTCCTGTAGTAAAGTATTCGAGACTAAAACAAAAAACTCAGTATAGCCAAAATAATACTGAACATTGAAAGAACTTTTAGAGGAATCATCATCCCTTACCTCAAGCCATACTACAGAGCAATAGTAATAAAAACTGCATGTTGTTGGCATAAAAACAGACAGGTTAATCAATGGAATAGAATCGAGGACCCCGAAATAAATCCATACACCTATGGACACCTGATTTTTGACAAAGAAGCCAAAATCATATAATGGAAAAAAAGAAAGCATTTTCAACAAATTGTGCTGGATGTCTAATTGCATGTCTACAAGTAGAAGTATGCAAATAGATACATATTTATCACTCTGAATAAAACTCAAACCCAAGTGGATCAAGAACTTCAAGATAAAGCGGAATACTCTAATTCTAATATAAGAGAAAATATTAGAATTTTCTAAAATATTGTTAAGTATCTAAATTATCACTTTGTCACTTAGACAAACACAAGATCATTTGAAGTTTATGGTATAAAATCATTTTTAAACCTCTATCTAAATAAATTAATAAACACTGAGAAACAAAATTTGAGCAGGAAATACATTTTTCCTGGCACTTCTGTTTTTCTCATAGGAAAGAGGAAAGTTAAGTCAAGTCACAAGCACATTATTTGTCAAATTCCTGCTTCCTTATATACCCTTCCTGTGAATTTCATATTCTTTACATTTATTATTCTTCTTACACTGCCTGACCACTTTCCTTCATAATGATATGATTCAGTCTACTATATACTCTTGACTGATTGAGGATCTACTCTCTTAAACAATATGTTTCTTTGGGACTCTGTCATTCCTTTGAGATCTTTCATTTCAGTAGTAATATGAATAATTTTTTAGAGAAGATAGTACCTTGTAATTAAATATTGTAATTAAATATTGTGATTAAATATTGAATCATTTACTTGATGTTTACTTAACAATTTAAATAAAAATAATGTAAATGCTATGACTTTTAAGGGAGGACATTTCAGCTCTGTTTAAAACAAAACCACAAAGGAATAGTAGTAATTCAGTCTGACAATTATCATACTAACTGAAAACTCATGAAGGGTTAACATGAAGGTAAATTGTGGTGATATCTTTGAAATGTTTTCCTGATTCTTTAGATTCTTATTCAGATCAGAAAAGTATAAGTACAAAGTTTCAACAGATCATTGAAATTTGAAATTCATTTCTTACCAAAGAAAGACAACAATATGAACTAACCAGTACCCCCAGAGCTTGTGTTTCTAGCTGCACATGTAGCAGAAGATGGCATAGTCGGCCATCATTGGTAAGAGAGGCCCCTTGGTCTTGCAAACTTTACATGCCCCAGTACAGCGGCATGCCAGGGCCAAGAAATGGGAGTGAGTAGGTAGGGGAGGAGGGCAGGGAGAAGGTAAAGGGAACTTTCAGGATAGCATTTGAAATGTAAATAATAAAAATATCTAATAAAAAAATTTTTTAAAAAGAAAGACCACTGACTTTACCAGCTTGGTTATATAATTCTATAATACTTAATGAAGCATTTTATGTATATTTAATTGTGCCATTTTGAAAAAACACAATTTTGGAAAAATTCTTTAACAATGTTTCTCTTTTCAGTGTATATTGCCAGGTCTATTATCCTTGCTTCTTCTACTTTACTCGTCATAGATTTTCATCCATCTACTTAACTTCTATGAACCATGTCTAAGATATGCTATATAAAAATCTTTCAGTATTGAAATATGATTATTTAAAATAGGACATAAAATAGATTTTAAATGAGCATTTGATAAACTACCCCTTACATTTCAATATTTGTGAAACATTTCAATATTTGTAAAATATTTACTTAAAATAATAATTTAAAATAATATTTTTTCCAACCTGCATCCATTTGATATGTTTGTAGAATATGCCTTTCCTATGGCAGCTCACTACTAGGTCCCTACTTCAGGAGGTTTCTGTGTATGTACGTGATATTTAAATGTTTTACTCAATTTCAGAAGGATAGTGGTCCTTAATGAATTCTCTATTTTCTTATTATTTAAAATATGGTTAAAGGTAGATTCAATCTGCTCTATTCTTTGTATGAATGCTGCCAACTAAATAAATGCAGCTCCCTAAGTGTTGTTGCAAGCCAGGCCTAGCTATTGTTTATCACACATTTCTGCTATAAAATATCACTGAGGTGGCACGGATAGAGTATAGGAAAATGCTTACCTGAGCTGGGTCAAAGGTATGTATAATTCAGCACACTTGTGGTATCATATGACATAGATACGGATGATAGAGAAAGACATGCAGAAAGACACCTGCATACACACAAACATACATGGCGGTTGGGGGTAGTTAAAGTAGATAATCCATATTATATGATATAGAAACTGTTTCAATTGTTTCAAATTGTTTAATATCTGTCAACAGAAATCTTGTTGATTGCATTCCTACAATGAAAGAAAAGAGATAAATATTTATTATGGTCATTAAGTCTCACAAATATTCCTTTACAAATAAGGTTCAATATCTTGAGTCCTCACTTTATATATTGTGTGTACATAGCTTTTCACAAATTCCAATTACAAGTCTATTTCAATAATAAAGTCTTTATAATACTTACCATTGTTCTATTAAATTTCTCCTTCTTTTATTAATTCAATTTCTA
This sequence comes from Mus minutoides, assembly GCA_902729485.2. NCBI lineage: Eukaryota > Metazoa > Chordata > Mammalia > Rodentia > Muridae > Mus > Mus minutoides. The sequence continues at coordinate 350,259 of LR750292.1, read as the reverse complement.
CCTTGTACCACTAAGTTCACTCACTAAACATATTATGATCATTTTCTAGTTGTAATAAATAGTTGCAATCTTGCAATTCCTTATTAACACCTAAGGAAAATTGTTTTTTTTTTATTTTCAGGAACGTGAGCCTAAACCTCATGTATGTCTACTATGTTCAGAGAGGTCCACTGAAAGTCATGACTTTAACATTTTTACATCAAAATGGTTGTCTTCCCCAGGATATTACATACATATTCAAGGAGTAGATAGCATTTTAACCAGCATTTAGGAATCTATAAAATCCTGGAACCCTTTTTGCTTTTGTTATTTTCATAACAAAAAGGAAATAGTCAGCATATTCAGAAAGAAACAAATAAGAAGGAGAATAATAAGAATATTAGTAAAAATATTACAGAGAAAGCAGGCACTAGAACAAGTGACAATAAGCAAAAAGAGGGGGCAGTGTGGAAGGGATATTAAATACATAACAAACTCTATCAAAATACCCTCAAACATAATGTGATGTTGGACAATTTTAGTTCCAGCAATTAAGAGGCATAGACAAGTGAGTCTCTGTGAGTTCATGGCCACCCTGGACTACAAAGTAAGTTTTAGGCCATTCAGGGCTACCATCCTCAGAAATGTTTGCTAAATAGATGTTAAGTACAATAAATGTAAGGAAAGTCTCCAGACACAATTCAATTACAGTATACTAATTATTTTCATGAGATTGTCATGAGTATGTAAAGATTCCTTTTCTGACACACATGTAAGTAAATTTTTTTCTAACACATCTAATGTTAAAAATGAGGTAATGTCTAAGTCTTGGAGTATAGCCTCTAAGGTAAATTTGATTCATGGATTACTATATTACTAAGTATGACTTTCTACATTGCGGATAAGGCCTGCATCTGGATCCCAGTGCTAAGCTAGTACATGAAAGAAGAAGGAGAATGCATCAAACAGCCAGATATGCTTATAGTCAACTCATGTATCTGTTGTGTGTTCTTCTATAACTTGTGATGATAGGCCTTTCAGAAGACAGACTCATCAAACTCTTTGAATAACAAAATGACAGTTATGATGACAATAAGTTTAAATAAAAATAAACCATTATTGTGAAATCACACGCACTGTGTTTATCATTATACCTTACTTTTACTTACTTACTTACTTACTTACTTACTTACTTACTTACTTACTTACTTATTTACTTTTAACATGCCTTACTAGCTCAGTGGACCTTCTGTGAAGCCCATTGGTCTTTGCTGCACAGGAAGCTTCTGGGCAGCCTTTCCAGGGGCCTCTTTCCCTTTACTCCTACACTTCGGATGATTTCCCCTCTGTAGCTCTAAATCTTTTCTTTCTGTCTCTCTGGGGTTATGAATACCCCTTTCCTCCTCCTCTTTCATCTTATCCCACACAACTCTAAGTGTCCCACCTATCTACTTTTGCTAAGCCATTTTGCCCAGCCATTGGCTGTCCAGCAATTCGTTATTGCCAATCAAATCCAGCTAGGGGCAGGCTTCCTTTAGCCCATGTGTGGGATACTGCAAACAGTTTTTGTTTGTTTGTTTGTTTTGTTTTGTTATTGTTTAAGCACAATTAGCAAAATAACATAAGGTGATAAAAGAGTAAAAGAAGAAAGAAACTTTATTAAAGTAAAATTTTGAAAAATATACCTTATATTTATGTTCAAATAAATAGGAACATTCCATTCATCTGTTGCATATTCACACCACTACAATATCATATGGTAGTAGACAAATTTGTCAAGTTCCATTAAGAAACAACCTATACAATGTGTGTGTGTGTGTGTGTGTGTGTGTGTGTGTGTGTGAGAGAGAGAGAGAGAGAGAGAGAGAAAGAGAGAGAGAGAGAGAGAGAGAGAGAGAACTACAGTACTTTCTGTAAGACTTTCACTAGGCTTAAAAAATTAAAACAAGGATTACTAAATGAGTCTGGTGTTTCAGAAAATTTATCTTCATAGTCTTTTACTTGCTAAGAATAATTTAAAATTCTAGTGACAGTTTCATTGGGATGGCACAAATGAAAATATATATTCTTTGGTTCTTGGAATAATATCCTGAAGCTGTTAGAACTTTTTGACGTGTGGTTCATTAATTCTGATTTTTCTGTGGTTCTGCTTTTGGTCCATATGACCTGTCTTTTAGAGATAGTGGGCTATTAAATCACCTACTTTAGTGAGTCAATGCTAATCTATGTCTCTATGTCTTTAAAACTAGTGGTACTTTTTTTTATGAAATAGATTCAACAAAGTTTGGGCATAGGAATGTCTTCTTAGTTACAAATTCTCTTAAATGGAATGAATACAGTTTGTCTTATTATTTCTTATAACTAGTTTTACTTAGAAGTCTCTTCTTTATTTTATTAGATATTTTCTTCATTTACATTTCAAATGCTATCCCGAAAGTCCCCTATACACCCCCCTGCCCTGCTCCCCAATCCACCCACTCCTGCTTCCTGGCCCTGGCATTCCCCTGCACTTGGGCATATAATCTTTGAAAGACCAAGGGCCTCTCCTCCCAATGAGGGCCGACTAGGCCATCTTCTGCTACATATACAGCTAGAGACACAAGCTCTGGGGGTTTCTGGTTAATTAATATTGTTGTTCCTCCTATAGGGTTGCAGACCCCTGCAGCTCCTTGGGTACTCTCTAGCTCCTCCATTGGGGTCCCTGTGTTCCACCCAGGGATCCATCCTATAAACAACCACTAAACCCAGACACTATTGCATATGCCAACAAGATTTTGCTGGCAGGACCCTGATATAGCTATCCCTTGTGAGGCTATGCCATTGCCTGGCAAATACAGAAGTGGATGCTCACAGTCATCTATTATAAGTCTCTTCTGTCAGACATTAAGATAGTGATAGCTGATTACTTTCTGCAGAGTAATTTTTTCACATTTTTTAAAATGCTAAGGGAGAATCTATCTTTAAAGCTAAGATGTGTTATGGTGTGTTTATTTCTTGTAGGTAACAAATAGTCTGATTTTGTTTCTTGATTTGTTTAATCAGCCTATATTGTTTGATTGGAGAATTGAGGCTACCAATAATTAAAGTTATTATTGAAATGTATGTTATTTGAAGGTACAACATTTTTATTTTTCAGTGTTGATGTATTCTTGGTAGTACCTTGTGTTTTCTTAATAATGTCTTCATGCTTGTTCTAAAAATGTAGACTTTTTAATATTTGTAAAAGTTGTAGATGATTAATAAGTTACATATTTTGTCCTTTATATATTTCATTCAGTGCCACAACAAGACTAATTAATCTAACAAGATAAATGAAATGAAAGCCAGTTATTACTTAAAATGTATTTCTTAATTCTGGTATTTAAAACAAATTAATACTTTTTGGCAATGTACCTTGCTTTATTCGCTTCACCAGAATTCAATTGAGACACTTGTTGCATCTGAAAAAAAAAAAAAAAAAAAAAAAGAAAGAAAAGTCAGATGCTATTTATAGCCTTTAAGCCAGTTAAAGAGTTCTCACGCAGTGGTAGAAAGTGTGCTTCACAAACACAGACTGTGTCTCCAGGTCTCACCAAACATGTTTTCAAAGATCAGAAGATGATTCTCAATATACAGAACCAAAAGACATATCTCCTCATGTTAGTTCTAATTACAAAATAATACAATCAAATAGGGACTATTTAAAAGTATATAAGTGCACCTAGTCCATGGGACACAGCATCTCAGAGTTAAGCTGGAATGTGAAGCCTAAAACTAATATTGAGCAAAACATGGGCCTAGCCAGGCTAAATGTCACAAAGAAACTAAGCCAAAACAGGCCAAAGATAACTAGACTTCCTGAAGGAATAATCATTTTTTGATAGTCTGTTCACTTATCCATCTATGTGTTTATTAGTGTGTGTCTGTGTCCAGGTGAACATGTACACATGTCATGAAGCATTCATGTAGGTCTTTATCATTTGACAACTTGTGGGACAACTTGTTCTCCTCTTTGACATACAGGCTTTGGAAATTGAACCAAGGTCACCAGGCTTTACAACAAAGGCTTATATTCACTAAGTAGCCCTGTATGTTCAAAAATCATCATTTCTTAGAAATCTCCTTACATGAAGCTTTTAAGTAAATTTAAGATGTATGAATTCACTTTCATGTATATTCTATAATAGTCATGATGATGCTCAAAAATAAGGACACAATGACCTTTCCAAATTTATAAAATTTTTAATTTTGTTCCCCCACCTCTCCTGGTGTGTGTGTGTGTGTGTGTGTGTGTGTGTGTGTGTGTGTGTGACACAGATGTATGGGGAGGCATTGGCTGCACCCACCAGTGCATTTACTTCTGTGGAGGAAAGTTTACTTCTGCTATCTTTCTCTCTCTTATCCACTTCATATTTTTTAAACAAGGTTTCGTTTTGAATCTAGAGCTCATAGTTCACTCAAGACTAACTTGACTGGAAGCTGCAGGATGCCCTGCCCCCTCCCATTCCCCATTCCTGTAATTACAGTTACCATGGCAAACTTTTAAGTAGATGCTGGAATCCAACCTCATGTGCTTGTATTGGCATGGAAGCACAGTTTGCCAGCGGAGCTCTCTCCAATCCATTTACTTTTGTTCTCTAGCAGCACTCATTGCAGCCTTAACTCAGCAGGTATAAACTGCAAAGCCTGAGAGTCCACCAAGTTAAAAATAAGAACTACTTGGGTACAGAGCTAAACAATGAATTTTTAACTGAGGAATACCAAATGGCTGAGAAGCACATAAAATTATGTCCAATATCCTTAATCATCAAGGAAATACAAATCAAAACAACTCTGAGATTCTACTTCACACCAGTCAGAATGGCTAAGATCAAAAGCTCAGGTGACAGCAGATGCTGGAGAGGATGTGGAGAAAGAGGAACACTCCTCCATTGTTGGTAGGATTGCAAGCTGGTAAAAGCACTCTGGAAATCAGTTTGGCCTTTGGACATAGTACTACCAGAAGATCCAGCAATAAAGTGCACTCATGGGCCAATACCCAGGAGAAATGCTTCAACTTGTAATAAGGACAAATGCTACACTATGTTTGTAGCAGCTGTATTTATAATAGCCAGAAGTTGGAAAGAACCCAGATGTCCCTCAACAAATGAATGAATACAGAAAATGTGGTACATTTGCAGAATAGAGTACAGCTCACCAATTAAAAACACTGAATTTACGAAATTCTTAGACAAATGGATAGATCTAAGTGAGGTTGCTAAGTGAGGTAGCTCAATCACAAAAGAATACACATGATATGCACTCACAGATTAGTGGATATTACCTCAGAAAATCAGAATACCCCAGATATAATTTGCAAACCACATGAAACTTAAGAAGGAAGACAGCCGGGCAGTGGTGGTGCAAGCCTTTAATCCCAGCACTTGGGAGGCAGAGGCAGGCAGATTTCTGAGTTCAAGGCCAGCCTGGTCTACAGAGTGAGTTCCAGGACATCCAGCACTACACAGAGAAACCATGTCTAGAAAAATAACAACAACAACAACAACAACAAAATCAATCAAACAAACAAACAAAAAAAAAGGAAAGAAAGAAAAAGGAAGACTAAAGTGTGGATACTTTGATCCTTCTTAGAAGGGGGAACAAAATACTCATGGAAGGAGTTACAGAGACAAAGTTCTAAGCAGAGACTGAAGGAATGACCATCCAGAGATTGCCCCTCCTGGAGATCCATCACATAAACAACCACCAAGCCCAGACACTATTGCAGATGCCAACCAGATTTTGCTGAAAGGAGCCTGATATAGCTGTCTCCTGAGAGGCTCTGCCAGTGCCTGACAAATACAGAAGTGGATGCTCACAGTCATCCATTGGATAGAGCAAAGGTTCTCCAATGAAGGACCCAGAGAAAGTACCCAAGGAACTGAAAGTGTTTGCAGCCCCATAGAAGGAACAACAGTATGAACTAACCAGTACTCCCAAAGTTCCCTGGGAGTAAAGCACGAATCAAAGAAAACACATGGTGGGATTCATGGCTCTAGCTGCATATGTACCAGAGGATGGCTAGTCAGTCGTCAATGGGAGGAGAGGCTCTTGGTCTTGTGAAGGTTCTATGCCCCAGTATAGGGGAATGCCAGGGCTAGGAACGGGGAGCGGGTGGACTGGGGAGCAGGAGGTGGGGGAAGGGGATAGGGAATTTTCAGGGGGAAACTAGAAAAGGTGATAACATTTGAAATGTAAATAAAGAAAATATCTAATGAAAAAAGTAGAATATATATATATATATATATATATATATATATATATATATATGTGTGTGTGTGTGTGTGTGTGTGTGTGTGTGTGTGTGTGTGTGTGTGTGTATGGAGTAGAATATATATATGTATATATATGAACTACACCAGAACTTTCGGGGGGAAACTAGAAAAGGTGATATATATGTGTGTGTGTGTGTGTGTGTGTGTGTGTGTGTGTAGTAGTAGTAGTAATAGTAGTAGTAGTAGTAGTAGTAGTTATAGTAGTAGCATATATATATATATATATATATATATATATATATTACACCAGAACTTTAAAACTGAAAGGATAACCAACCATTTTCAGGCAGTCATCCAGGCCACTTATCAATGGTTGAGAGTTTGTGGAATATGCTGTCTGGTTTTCTCTCAGAAGGAGACTTTTTCCGGGTCCTGGGATGCTGTCAAAGCAGCCAGTTGAAGAGCACTCGGTCAAAGGCCTCATGATTTGTTCCTTTACTGCAGAGCTTCTGTGCTGTGTTTCCATGTGAAGGTTCAATCTATTCTTCTCTGAATTTTCATTACTCCTAAGGAGATTGTAAACAGTAAATTCTAAAGCTGCTACTTTCGCTGAAGGTCTATTAATTTGCTTGCATTTTAACAGTACTGCCACAAGATTAAATGAAATGTCCATGGAAATGTCATGTTAACAGTAAAGCTATATTTGTGTGTGTGTGTGTGTGTGTGTGTGTGTGTGTGTGTGTGTGTGTATGTTTGTGTGTTATACATATATATGGAGAGGAGTGAGCTGTACTGTGGGTACAAAACTTTTCCTAAGACTGTTCATGTAACTCAAGAGATTCATATTGCAAATATGAAACT
>LR750292.1:315786-333937 GCA_902729485.2 Mus minutoides | reverse complement strand
AGTAATCTAGAGTTTGCTCTTTGAAACAGAGTGATAAAACAAGGTTCAGGTATAATTTGTCACAGGTCTTCCCTATTTCTTGGTAACTAAAGATGAAAACATCATGAAAGCTATGAGTCAGCATATAGAGAGATGTATCTTTTAATAATACTGATGAACATGCATTTACATTTCACTCAAATGAATGCTTTCTTATGAAATTTTCTGTGTGTCAAACACAATAAATCTATAAACAAATAGTTCATTCAGTGTCAATAATCCTTAAATTTTACTCTGTTCACATTGCAAACCATACAGAAAAGACTTCTTACTATGAATTCATTCTCACAGTTTAATGGGGAAGCTGTTTTATGTGTATCCAGAGATAGGGAAACATCTGCTTTCACACACATCTCCAGAAAGAAATTCCCAAATGATACCTGTGGTAGGTGTTGTTTGATGCTATTTGTACCATTGCTGCCATAGCCCTCAATCATGCAAGGAAGATATGATAGAGAGGCATAAGTGAATTTTATTTGGAAAACTAAAATATTTTCTAGGACTACTATCTACAATTATTTATAATTGCAATAAGCACTACAGCAATAAACATACTTAAATTGATGTAAGTTAAATGACAAAGAAATTTTCTTTTTTAAGATAATGAAATATTTTAAATATAGCCAGAAGTTATTATATTTTTGTCTTTAAAGTTTGTTTAATGCATGGTAAGAGTTTCTTTTAGATGCCCTTACAACTTAACACCCATTGGTATTTAAGTGTTAATCACTCACTTAGGAGTCCATTAATAAACCTGGAGATAGGTACAAACCCTTAAAAAGTCCTGTCGTGTAGAACCAAGGCACAATACACAGAAGCTTTGCCTGTTCACATATATCTGTACCTGTATTCGGATGCTAAAATATCCTGTGACAAAATGTAAAATGTAACTGTTTGATCATATTTATTCAATCATGGTAAATTTCTATCTTCTGAAAATAACAGTTTGAGAACTACCGTAAAAATTACAAATTTTCCCATCCCGATTCACTCCTTTTCTGTCTCCCATTAGAAAAACACAGGCTTCTAGGAGATTAACAACAAACCAAACAAAACACAATAGGAAATAAGCAAAACCCAGCATGTCATAGTTGGACAAGCTAAGCTAAGGTTAAAAAAAATAGCAGAGCCTCAAGAGAAGGCACGAGAATCAGGACCCCTAAATCGTCAGCAGAATCAAGAGCCCCGTCAAACTGCTAAACTGTAAGTAGTAGTATATATGTGCAAAGGGCCTGGCACAGACCACTGCAGGCCTCCTGTGTATTGGGGAGGAACAGGGAAAAATACAGGAAGGGAAAGCTGTATTCAAATTACATTATAAGAGAAAAGCATCTATGTTTAAAAAAAATGGAAAAATAAAATTCGACAAAAATGCAAAATTTGTTTCCCCTAAGTAATAATACATAATACTAGAACCTTAACTTTCCATGCATAAGTCAAAGAAATAAATTGTATATCAACTTTAAAATGAGATTGATATCACCAGTATGAACCTCGAAGGAAACTATATGACACAAACACACCATCCATGGGGAGTGCTCCATGCCGACACGAGCTGATTCTGGGCTGGAGGAAGGCAACATCACGTTTTCCCCAGGTCGGAAGTCTTTGCTTTCCAGTTTCTGGGTTTTTTCCACACAAGAACACTCATGAACAAGCCTTGTATTCAGGGTTTTTGATGCAGAAATGTTTTGCTGAAATTTCATGTGAAGTTCTGTATGGGATTGTTCTCGACTCTCATTATTCCTGGTGAGAACAAAGAGATAAATATTGAGTAGTAATTATGAAAAAAAAATCCTAAATAACTTTCAGCAAAAATTCTGCAGCAATAATAAATTTGACTTTAAAAATAATCTTCTTTTACTACTGGTTATTTTATTTATTTACATTTCAAATATTATCCCCCTCCCCTACTTTCCCTCTGCAAACCCCTGTTCCATCACCCCTTGCGCCTGCTTCTATGAGAGAGCTCCCCCACCTACTTCTGCCTCACTGCCCTAGCATTCCCCTACACTGGGGCAATGGGACCAAAAGCCTCCTCTCCCATTGATGCCTGACAAGGCCATCCTCTGCTACATAAGCAGCTGGAGCCATGGGTCCCTGCATGTGTACTCTTTGGTTGGTGGTTTAGTCCCTGGGAGCTGTAGGGGATGTGGTTGGTTCTTCCTATGGGGTTTTAAACCTCTTCAGCTCTTTCAGTTCTTCCCCTAACTCCTTCATTGAGGTCCCCATGCTCAGTCTGATGGTTGGCTGTGAACATCCACATCTGTATTGGTCAGGCTTGAAAACTATGTCAAATTGTAACTACTGCTCACAATATATGTTTAAAATTATTCCGAAAGAGCTGGGCGTGGTGGCACATGCCTTGGGAGGCAGAGGCAGGTGGATTTCTGAGTTCAAGGCCTGGTCTACAAAGTGAGTTTCAGGATAGCCAAGGCTACACAGAGAAACCCTGTCTCGAAAAACAAAGAAACAAAAACAAAAACAAACAAACAAACAAAAACAAAACAAAACAAAAAAGAAATTATTCTGGAAGAAGACATACATTGTAGGTATAGGAAGATGGGTCCTCAGGTAAAGTGCTTACATCATTAGTCATTGTGGGACTGTGATAGGCAGCCTATTTTGGTTGAATGGGGCTTGCTCCAGCGACCTAGTAGAGAATTCTACATGGGATGGAAAAGCGAGCCATGTTCCCAGCCACAGGTGTCTGACACCACAAAGCCCCCAACTCCATATTTCTGTGACTATCAGTCACGAAGACAGTGTCCCAAGCTTCTGGCATTCTGGCTAGACTCCACTCCCACAGTTACCTGACTATAGCCAAGTATGCTCCTCCCCACAGTTACCTGATAGCCCAGCCCACTATAAAAGGAGCTGCTTGGCCCTCCTTGCTCTCTTTATGCTTTCACCTTTCTTAGTCTCTAGCCTTCTTTCTTTTTCTCTCTCCTTTCCCCCCCTCTCTCAATGTGTCGATGGCCAGCCTCTCTCTTTCTACCTTCTCTCCTCCCTTCTGCCTTTCTACAATAAAGCTCTAAAACCATAGACTGTCTCTGCTCATCAAGGCCTGCAGTGCTTGAAAGATGGGATAGGCTTTCCCCTAAGGAGCCTTGTCTAACCTCCCTTAGGAAGGCCTTCCTTCTCTCCAGCCAAGACTGGACCAAGGACCCTTGCCCATGTGGAAGCCATCAAGTACCCTCTGCCCCTGGCCTCTCCTCCCTTCAGTTCCGGGGCTGACCGAGCTGCCTGAGGCTCCCATTTGTTCTCAGCTCCTCCGCAGTATTCAGCAGGATGCTAGAGGCTGGAAACCTGGTACCTGGGACTGCCCCTTGTCCACCACCGCCGAGCTGGGGTTAAAAGATCCTGACAGAGAGTACAAAATTATTTAAGCCCTTAGACCTGTGTCTAAAATAGCTCCATTGTTCCAGGATGTCAGGTGTTTGAGGTTTTTGCCTTTATAGCCCAATGCCTGGTGTCTGAGTGTCTATATAAACTAAACCCCTTACTCCTTGAGCTTGTGGTCGACTCCTCTACCCTGCATGTGATATGAGTTGTCCCCAGTTCACTGGTCTTTCCCGAATAAATCTCTTGCAGTTTGCATCAATACCATTTCTCGTGAGTGACTTGGGGTGTCGCCTCTCCTGAGCCAGAACTTGGGGGAGTCCTCACTCTGTGGGTCTTTCAGGGTCAGTGGCTTCACCTAGCCAGACACCCACTCAGGGGCCGCAAGAAAAGCATGTGGCAGTCTTCCACATCTGCCTGCCCAGAGCACGGGAACTCTGTTGGGACTTGGGTTTTCTCCCACTCCCCTTTATTCACCTGGCACCCACTGCCCCACAAATGGTAGCAGAATGTGGTTGTGCCATCCACTCGAGACAAAACCAACTAAAGAAGATGCTCCGCAAACAGAGACCTACCTTGAGTGATGTAGTTCAAAAACTAGGCTTTTTAATCTCTCTCTCTCTCCCCATAGTGTCCCTGGCCAACTTTCCCTCCTCCCTCAGTCATTAACTCCCACAAGTTTCCACTGAGGCAAAAAGTTTCACAGACTCCACTGCCCCTCCCCCTTGCTCTCTGCTCTACTCTGTGTCTATGAAAATGGAGGTCTCTACTTTGGCAGCGCCTGCTCTAAACACTCTGCTTCCTCAGACAGCAGTGTTTGCTCTGAGCTCTGTATCTTCTGCCAGTTGGCACAAGGTTCCCCGAGGTCTCTGCAGGCTGGGAGACAAGATTCGGGCTCTAACATTGGCCAACAGGCTATACCCGCCTTGGCTAATAAAAAGCCTTTCACTCAACCCTCTATGCTTATCTTTTCTTCAATTTTCATCTCCTTCTGCTTTCCAAGAAAAAAAAAAAAAAAAAAAAAAAACAAGGGAAAAAACAGGTAACCTGTCTGCTAGAGAACATGGCAACCAAATGCAGCATGCCCCTCCCCCATCCAGCTAAGGCCACTAAAGCTACACCCAAGGCTTTGCTCCCCCTGCAGGAATACCTAAATTGTGCTTTTCAGCCTTCTAATTTTCTTGCTTCTTTATTTAAATGCTTATTTTCTTTCTAGTATTCATGATATATGTCCAAAAAAAAAAAAATCTTTCAACTTGTTTAAGATTCCCTTTAAGGTTCTAAAGTCATCTAATCTACTACCACAGGTCAAATCAACTGGGCTGACTACCATCATCCAATCCTTAATTAACAACCAGTTTCCTTTTACAAACAAACTGTTACTGCCTACCCCAGATACACAATTAACATGATATTTTCTTCCTCAGCTATCTAGAACAGACCGTGATGTGCTCCTAAACAAACCATTGCAGGATTAATGTTTGCTATCCACCCTATGCAGACATACCCTGCTGGGGTTCTGCTCCTCTGTTACAATTATTCTACAGGCCTATCTCACATGATGCCTGATGCCACAGATCTAGCTGAGACAGCACTATCTCCTGAGAACTACAGATAGCAAAGTTGCCTTCCTCCAAAATCCTCATCTGACTGAAGACTCACGAAACAGGATCTGAGATCCAGAGACATGAGCTGAACCCCACAAAAGACAGACTTGGGACCTTCCAGCTACAGATAAACTCTGTTGCCAAAGCCAAATGGCTGCTAAACTTGGAGGAAGCTACATGATAGTAAGGAAAACATAATGTCTATCTAGATTAATTAATTGCTGTTCAAAGCTGATGTTATTACCCTCAAATCGCACTATCCAGAGAACAATTAATTGATTGTACAATCTCTTGCCTTACTATTCTGGCTTAGTTGTGCTATTCCTCTACACTATATGTGTTCTTCCGATACTTCTGATAGGCAGCATAGAGCCAGAGAGGATAAATAATGAGGAGCACTCAAGGGGGAGACACAAGGATCTCTCTGGCAAGGGGAAATAAAGTTTCATGGATGTACTGGGAATGGGTAGGGAGAGAAACAAGGAGGGTTTTCTTTTCTCTGTTCTAAGTACATAGGCATATAAACATTCTATATGCAGTTTTGTTACAAAAGGTTTATTAATGGTCACAACACTAACTGTGGTTATACACTAAGATAAGAATGGAGTAAAGTTAATTTATCGGGTTCCAAGAAAACACATAGCACTGATCCCCTAGGGTTTCAGTTGTGCCCATTCCCTAATCAGACAAACTTTTTAAAATCTTGATTTTTAAAAATTAAGATATAATGGCAAAGTATGGTGCACATGCCTTTAACCCCAGCATGGTAGACGTGAATGCCAGCAGAACTTGGTGAGTTTTTTGAGGACAATCTGGTCTATAGTAAGTTCCAGGACAGCTTGAGCTTCAGAGTGAGAACCTGTCTCAAATCATTCCAGAAACTCAATTAAAATTTAATTATGTCACTCCCATATTTCCTTGTTCTCTCTCCAGTATTTCCAAAGCCCAAGCCTAGCACTCTTTCTTATTGACTTTTTACACAACCACACACACAGAGGCATGCACACATATGCACGCACGCACACACACAGACACATATATGCACAAATATATAAATGTAACCTTATTGAAAGTGCTGGACAGAAGCCTGAGTGAGTGAATCCCTAATCCTAACCCTAATCCTAACCCTAATCCTAGCCCTAGTCATAACTCTAATTGTAAATTGGTGGCATGAGTACAGCCATGTCAAAGGTGCCCATATCCCAGTTCCATGGGAGACTCACAGGGATAGAAGTAATTTCTGAAGGATAGCAGCACTTTCTGAACTAGAAAGAATGGAAAGTATGTGCAAAGAGTAGAAGCTTCACCTTTCTCCCTTTCTTGCATGTTACGTTTGAGGTTGGAAGTATACAGAGAGAAAAGAATGCACCTTCTACCCCAGTGCTGTACATATTTACCACACTGAAGTTCAGCCTTGTGGCAGTAGGAGGTAGTGTTACATATGATTGCATACACTCCATCTACCCAGCTTTTCCATACATGTGTCCATGCACTGTTCTCTATTTTCTAACTGCCTGGGTCAGTTTTCCAAATATAAGGCAAGCGGGTCTCTGTAAAAGCTGCTGACTCCATTCTGTGTATGTGTCTTGTTTCTTTATGTTGAAGGGCAATTTTATACCTATATGGCTGCATGTAATTAGAAACATTTAGAAATATTTGGTTTAAAATCTGGATGATCATGTTAACTATATGAGAATGCTAATGAGGAAAAAGCCAAGTATCACTAAAAGAAGGAAGGTTTTAAAAATGCCCGGAATCTTGCAATATAACATTCTGAAAACATATTTTCCAGATAGCTTTTTTGTCCCATAAATCTCAGAATCATATTCCATAAAATTTAGGACTATCAATGAATGAAGGAGCTAATTGTATCTTCTGTGACATTTGCTTTCACTCACCTGTTTAGTTCATGTAATAAGAACTTTTTATTTTTTAGTTCTTCTAGGTAGAATTGCTTATACTTTTCCAGTTCTTTTTGGCTGAGCTCTTGGGAGATTTTCACACTGGAGACTTCAGACTTCAGGCTTTTGATTAAGTTTTCCATCTCTGTTATTACTGTAGTGTTGTTATTCCACGTGTCTTGATTTTCCTGAGCAGCTGTCTCCGTCTACAGAAAATTGAAATTTATACTTAGAGAACATTTAATTCCAAGAGTTGTAGTCAAGAATTGTAGTGTATTTGATATGTTTCCTTTTCACACTTGATTCCTTCCATGTTGAAGGAATGATTCTGACAGCATTTTTTATGTGAAAAAAAATGTCACTGCTTAAAATATTTACCACCCATGTAAGCAGCATTAAATTTACATTGTAAAAACGGATCAACCATTTATGTAGTCCTGAGCCCTCATCTTGGCTGGCACCTTGCTAGGAATACACACTACACCCTAGCTCCATTATCACCCTCATCCATTTCTTCCAACAGAATTAGTTAATTCAAAGAGAAATTGGTAATTGCTCAGTGAGTCAGATTTCTCCACAGGGAGTCTCAAACTCTTGCACATCCTGGCAGCTGAGGGTTAGAGTTGGGGTCCTGCCCAGCCATCAGTGTTTGCAGGAGGGTCCTCTGAATTAAGGGTGGGTTTGTTGGCTCATTGACCCAATGCTGAGCCTCAGGTGGCTGTGGCCCTATGGTAAATTTATTGCCAGCATGGTTGTACATGTTTCCATATAGTCAAAATAAATAATAAATTTCCAGAAAACTGGACAGTCTGCAATGCCAAAAACGTATGCATTTCCATTACAAATTGTATAGAATAAGGCTTTAGTTAAAATTAAAAGTAAAATAATTCTAAATGGATGTGTGTAGCTAAGAGACAATAGCAGCGAAAGTAACAAGGATCAAGTATGGTGATTATGAGGTAGATTAAAACACATTGTATGCATGCACAAAATTATTAAACAGTACAATATATTTCCAGTGAGTCATTTCATACATTTAAAAAATATTCTGACATTTTATTGCCAGAGAAGGGTACTAATGTGAAACTGACTTACAAAATTGGAAGTCTGTGCCAGGATTTTCTGCGGGTTTTGCACATATCTTTGCAGATGTTTAATTTCCTCCTTCTGTTTCTCCACTGTTGCTATTAGTGAGGTATTTTCTAGTTCCAATCTGAAACCATATTTTAAAAATACGTTTACTCACATACCAAATCTGAATGTCACATTATTGATACATTTTATAATGTAGTTATCATGTGTTACGTTTCACTGTGACATCTTCAGAGGTATATTTTGCACTGTGTTCAAATTCTGCCATTCAACACCATCTCCTGCCCCTTCCCCTCACCCTGCATTCTTTCTCCTCCTTCCTCCTATCATCTATTCGAGCCAATATCTTCTCACTTTTCATTAGAACTCTTTTTTTTTTTTTTTTCATTTTTCAAGACAGGGTTTCTGTGTGCCCTGGCTGTCCTGGAAGTCACTTTGTAGACCAGGCTGGCCTTGAACTCAGAAATCCACCTGCTTCTGCCTCCCAAGTGCTAGGATTAAAGGCATGCACCACCACGCCCGGCTTCATTAGAACTCTTTATTCTGTATCCATTCCCAATGGAGTACTACTCAGCTATTAAAAACAATGAATTTATAAAATTCCTAGGCAAATGGATAGATCTGGAGGGTATCATCCTGAGTGAGGTAACACAATCACAAAAGAACTCACATAACATGTACTCACTGATAAGCCCAGAAACTTAGAATACCCAAGATACAATTTGTGAAACACATGAAACTTAAGAAGAATGAAGCCCAAAATGTGGGCACTTTGCCCCTTCTTACAATCAGGAACAAAACACACATGGAAGGTTTTTCAGAGATCAAGTGTGGAGCTGAGACAAAAGGATGGACCAACCAGTGACTGCTACAGCCAGGAATCCATCCCAAAATCAGCCACCAAATGCAGACACTATTGCATATGCCAGCAAGATATTGCTGAAAGGGCCCTGATATAGCTGTCTGGTGTGAGGCTATGCCAGAGCCTGGCAAACACAGAAGTGGATGCTCACAGTCAGCTATTGGATGGAACATAGGATTCCCAATAAAGGAGCTAGATTGAGAAAGTACCCAAGGAGCTGAAGGGGTTTCCAACCCTATAGGTTGAACAACAATATGAACTAACCAGTACCCCCAGAGCTCATGTCTCTAGCTGCATATGTAGCAGAAGATGGCCTAGTTGGCCATCATTGGGAAGAGAGGCCCCTTGGTCTCGCAAACTTTATATGCCCCAGTATAGGGGAACACCAGGGCCAAGAAGTAGGAGTGGGTGGGTAGGGGAGCAGAGCGGGGGATGGGGGAGGTTATAGGGGACTTTCAGGATAGCATTTGAAATGTAAATGATGAAAATATCTAATAAAAAAATGGAAGAAGCTCTTCTTCTTCTCTCTCTTCTCTCCCCCTTCTGTCTTTCTTTTTCCCCTTCTTTGCCCTCCCCCCACTCAATAAATCTCTTCCATGTGGAAAAAAAATGGAAAAAAAAGAACTCTTTATTCACTTTCACAGTCTTTCCTACCTCTACCTCTCAAGCATAAACATGCCAAACACAGTATATTTTTGTATACATATAACTGTTTAAATTAAATATGTTAAATGCAAATAATACACAAATTCTATCATTCATGGGGGCTTAAAGGGACGAGCAAGATGTAGGCACATGAATAATCATGTATTTTTTCTTTTCTTTTTGTTAATATTGTTTGGGAAATAATATTTGTCAGGTATGAAAAGCCCATACACTTGTGAGTTACTTCCTAAACTGTGTGTTGTATATTTCAAGAGACATATAACAAACAATTTTTAAAATGTTTTCCACATTTATCATAACTTGGATTATTCTCATGTTACTTATTTGCTACATAAGCATGCTAATTCAAAGATTACATTTGTAGGTGATCTTCCATCTTCTGTGCATATTCTTTTTCATTTTGTAGCTAAATGAAAGATAAAAATAGTTTTAGTAATGTTTTGATACATATTGATCCATTGTACATTTATGTACTGAATCTTTCATAAGACGACAAGCAGAACCTTTTATATGCACAATTTATGGCTGATTTGATGCTACTACTACTATGCGCTTAATTTAGTTGTTGCAACAGGATCCTCACAGCCCACAGAGAAGGAAATTACCTTATCCTTCATAAAAAATGAACTGATGCTGCTGTAGGGCTGAAATAAATCACATTTATATTTCCATTTTTGCTTTATCAAATACTGAAGCTGATAAAAATGAAAGGGGAAGGTCCTTATGGTCCTTGTGATTTTTGGTTTACAAAGATCACAGAGTGATTTTAATATAAAAACTTTATCTATCTATCTATCTATCTATCTATCTATCTATCTATCTATCTATCTATCTGACAAAAGCTATGCTCAAAATGGTAACCATTGAAATAAGATTGTATATGCATACTTCTTTGTGTGTATGTGAGTGTATGTGTGCATGTGAGTATGTGTGTGTGTGTGTGTGTGTGTGTGTGTGTGTGTGTGTGTATGTGTGTGTGTGTAAGAGCACACTTGCACCTGAAGACAACCTGCAGTGTTCTTTTAGACACTGTTGGTTTGTTTGGTTTTTGTTTTGTTTTGTTTTGTTTTGTTTTGTTTTGTTTTGTTTTGTTTTTCTCTTGATGCTAAGTATGGAATTCAACACATAGGATAGGCTGGTCTGAGCTGAGCACTAAGAAGCCATCCATCTCTGTATCCCAAGAGCTGTGACAAGAAGTATATATACAATCATGCCTATTTTTAGATAGATTCAAGGGAATGGACAGAAGTATTTCTGCTTTACAAACACCTTACCTACTGTGCTGTCTTTCTAGGCCCTGACATGAGATTTTTAGTTATAATCATATTTTGAAGTGTGAGCAAATTTAATGATAACAACATTTAATGCTCTGCAACACTGGGAAGTTGAACTATATAATGCCAGAGTCTACTGGCCTACAGATGGTAGAGACGGGTACACAGAATAGGACTCTGGTGTGGCTTTAAAGTCTGAGGGTCTCTGTATGTTCTATCTCTCTAACCATACTGAAACACTGACAATAACTTCTGACAAGTCCTAAAACTTCTTGCTCTTTCTGAGGGAAAAATGCTGCTGGCTTTGACACCTGCACCCTAACAGTGGGGCATTAAGTAATGTGGTCTTTTTTTCTATCTCAGCAGGAACTGCTTGGCTCTAACTTTGAGCTTGCTGGTCAGAAGTCAAAGTTGTAAAAAGTTTCTTATGAAAGCTATCTAAGAAAAAGGGGGAAAGGCTGAATGAATGGGAAAAAGAAGGACAAAAATCTCCTTCTCATCTCTTTGTCCTCACTACCAATACCTCTTTCAGAATACATGATTACATTTAAAAATTTCATCACAAGTTCACACATATATCAAATCAAAAATTGAAATAGAAGTTTACAACAGAGAATGTTTACATGCATATCTATTAGGAGTAATTATTTGGCTAAACATTCATCACCTGTCACAGCTCCACAGGTTCATTGAAAATTGAAAACTATAATTAAGTTATTAGTGACATTTTTATAGATAATCACAGTCAATATTTTATCTTCTGTCATCGCACCTATAATAAATCATTAGTTCCCTTTTTATGACCTTTGGTTATTGGTTTTTCAACCTCTTGGAATGTGTTCTGAGCAGTAGAAAGTCTGGTTACTTTCTAAGAGCAATTAACTGGTGACACATAGGGGACTGATAGAGTTCTTATTGCAATCTTGACTATTAGAAAAAGACTTAATAGCAGATCCACTATAAAAGAGCTTAATTCCAGGCATGGTGGTGCACACTTTTAATCACAGCACTTGGGAGGCAGAGGCAGGCAGATTTCTGAGTTCGAAGCCAGCCTGCTCTACAAAGTGAGTTCCAGGACAGCCAGGGCTATAAAGAGAAAGCCTGTCTCGACCCCCCACCCCCCAAAAAAGAGCTGAATAATCACTGATATAATTTCAGAAAATTTTTTAGGATTATCATTAAGATTTTAGTCATGTATTTGTCTATATAGCATTACTACAAAAGAGTACATCTTTGTAGATCAAAGGAGGTGGGATAATATTTAGAGATTGTTATATATGTTTAATAATAATAAGAAAAGCATATTTATAGCAGTAATATTTCCTGAAATTAATTCTCTTGGGCTTTGCCTATTAAAAAAAATTTGTTGCAGATTATAGTTTAAAGCAGACCATCTGAGGAAGATCACCTGCTAGTTATTAGCTTGTCTTGTGATGATTCCTGACAATGTAATACACATATTTTTATGTTCATGTGACACAGTGATACATATATTTGATGTAACACTCATATTACTAACATAATTTATTTCACAATAGAATTACACCTTTCGGGAAGGTAGCATGCTAGTTAACTAAGTCTTCTAAGTACATTCATTTTCATATCATTGGAATAGTGACTCAGAATACATCTCCAGGTGTTCATGCAACTTAGACTAGTTCCACTAAAGTTAACTTCATCCCATTATTTTAAACTACATGTATCATATCTTAGAGAGCTAGGTATTAACTTTCAAAAACAATACTTCCATGAAAAACTGCCTGCTTCTTGTGAGAGCCACCTACTTATCTCAAAATTTTTGGTGTTAAATTTTTGAGTTTCTTATAAGTTCAATATACTATCCTGGAGTCATATATTTAGTTCACATATTCCACTATTACATAGGATGTCCCTGTGTTCTGATCATTCATATTAACTCCATTGTGAAATCACAAACCAAACACCTATTAGACAACACACTTTAAAAAGATAATTTTAGATTAAATATTATAATTTATAACAAAATAAAATCTGGCCCCAATTCCAAATAAAACAATCCTTTGTCAAATAACAATGATTTGGTCAAAAGTAGAATGCACATACAATGATCATATCATAAAATTACATAGCATTCTAATTCTAATATGGTGCATTTGCTATGGTTATATATGCTTACGCTAATGAATTTGCACAATGATGCTACTGAAAATGTAAACGTTTCTCAGATCTCTTATTTGTTATGAAATTAAGTATAATTAAATTAAAGGGATGTTTGAATATTTGTGTACTAAAGTCTTTTTTATTAGATATTTTATTCATTTACATTTCAAATGCTATCCCCATTCCTACTTTCCTCTCTGAAAATCAAAATGCTATTTTTATTAAAGATTAAACTACCTGCTTCATCTCCACATCTCTTGTCTTCAGACATATTTCAAGCTCTTGTGTCTCTGTAACTTGTCTGTTATATTCTTCTCCTCTTTTCTGAATCATCTCTTCTTTATCTCTCAGTTCCTCCACAACCTCATTATAAGCAGAAATTATGTTTCTTTTTTTCTCCACTTGTTCTTTTATGATTGATCTGTAGTTAAATAAGCTAACATTAGAATCACTTTACTCAGAACATAAAATGTTCATTTTGTGAATTGGCTTCTCATACATTGCTTATAACATTTCCAAAAATTTGTACCCTCAGTTTTCACTTCCATTCCATGTTCTAACATTTATAAATAAGATAAACAATATCTATGAGTATGCCTTTTGCGTATCTATTTTATCATAGTTTTAATTGTTGTTAGTTATATATTTTATGGACAACTTAAGAATCCTGTTTAGAGAATTAAAACAGCAATAGTAACCAAAATAATAAACATCAGTATGCTTTTTAAAGAATAGGACCTAAATTGGTATTATCTATGTGTTGAATGAATGTTGAATAAACTACTTTCCAGGCAATAACTGTTTTTCTTTTAATTTGATATAATTAAATTGGTATTTGAACCATTCCTTGAGTATGGCTAAAATGTACAGTGTTGCCTACAGCATGTAAAGTGTTGGTTGGATACAAAGTTTAACACAAATGCATATTAATTTTTATAACTTGTCATCATATTAAATAACCACTTGTGGCTTGAGTAAGAATAGCTGCCATAAGTTCATTAGTCAACAAGAAATGCAGCTACCTGAGGATTAGAAGCCTCAGGAGATGTGACCTTGTTGGAATAGGTGTGGCTTTGTTGGAGGAAGTGTGTCATAGTGTGTAGACTTTAAGGTTTTAACAGTTCATGCCAAGCCCAGCCTCATTCTCTTTCTACAGATCAGGATGTACAGGTCTCAGATACTGCTTTATCATTTGTCTGTATGTCACCATGATACTGGCCATCATGTTCAAAGAAATGATGCTAGTGCACAAAGCCTCTGAAAATGTAAGCAATCCCCAAATTAAATGTTTCCTTTTAGAGGGGTTGTTCTGTCATAGTGTCTTTTCACAGCAATAGAACACAGAAGAAGAAGAAGAAGAAGAAGAAGAAGAAGAAGAAGAAGAAGAAGAAGAAGAAGAAGAAGAAGAAGAAGAAGAAGAAGAAGAAGAAGACACAGCTTTATAATCTGTTGTGAAAGATGATTAATTTTCTTGAAAACAATTTAGAAACATTCATCAAAAGAGTTTTTAAATTTGCAAAAATTTCAGCATATTTCTACATGGAAAATATATTCATTATAGACAATTAGAAATAGAGAAAATTATCTCAATGATGTTTGTTATAGAATTATTTGTAATGTACAACAAAATGTGTCATAAAATTCTACTTGTTAAATACAGATATTTCAATGTGCTAGGAAATATTCACATTGCAGTGGGATTATGAATGGCATATATATTGTTTTCTATGTATGAGAAAAATGTATTTCAGGTATTAATGATTCTATGATGGTTTAATTATTCTAACATTTTCTTTTATTTCTCTCAAACATAAGAATATCTGTCTCACTTTCAAAGTGTCAGAAGTAAATTAAGAAATCACCCGAACCCCTTTTAATCTTTAATATAAACATAGTAAGAGTTTCTATGTGGCACTAAAGTATTATACCTCAGAGGAAAGATTCTATGAGGCACTAAGTATTATACCTCACAGGACAGATTCTATGTGGCACTAAAGTATTCTACCTCAGAGGACAGATTCTTTCATCCTTTCTCACAATTTTTTTCTCTAACTGTGAGTTCTCTTCTTTTACTTCAGATAATTCATTTTCCACTTTAGTTTTTTCTGTGAGTATTTGAACATTGACTTCTTTAAGCTCCAATAACTCTTTATATGAATCAAAGGCAGGTGTACTTTTTAAGCGGCTATCAAGAGCTGCATCAAGGAAAAAACACAGAAATAAATGTATAAGCCCATTCTATAGTAAAGCAGGATGCTTCATACCAAGTTCTGAAAAAGGAACCAACTAGCTCTCCAATATTACTCAACTTAAAGTATAGTAGATAGGACAGACATGTCCATTAGAATTTCTAATAAATATTGTAATAGAGTTTTATCATCAACTAATAGATTTAATTTGTACCATATACTGGAAGTGTTCCTAGAGAAAAAGATAGCTGAATACAGAATCAAAAGATGAGCAGGAAGTACTTCATAAAAAGTAAAATGAATCCAGGCCTATCCAGAGAATGTGCTGAAGTTTGAACTATCTATTTATATCTATGGTAGAGAAATAGGGACCATTCAAGGTCACAAAACAAAGAAAATGAAAATGAAGGGCAGGCAAGGTGCTTACAGTATGTAGTCTCAGCATGCAAGAAGGTAAGGCAGAAATACTCTGAGTTTGTAGTCACCTGGAGCTACATGGCAAGAGTCTGCCATACACACACACACACACACACACACACACACACACACACACACACAAAATCAACAACAACTCTGAGGTTGTGGTTGAATTTCCCAATACTTTTACAGTACTAGGTTCCCCGCCCAACAGTCTCTCAGGCTCCATAGTTTACAGAGATGCCTGGGCAACAACATTAAACAGTCCAGAGAACAGAAAAATACAGGAAAAACAAACCCAGAAATTTATGAAGGCATCCCTTGAATATTTATCACAGTAATGACCACAAATATGCCAGATAATACTTGAGTCTGAGTGGGAAACACCTGAAAAGATTATATGGAGCTACGGCAATGTTCGCATAATGGCAGGATGCATGCCTATTGCTTGGGCTGGATGAGCTCATAATTCACAGGATGTTGGGAAGATCTTATACAGCTATGCAAGAGAATGGGGAACAATAAGAGAAACTTGAATTGATAGTTATAGCCTGAATCAGGTACAGGCCACATGATGTACCATTACTGCAATCAAGAGTACAGTTGTACTCTTGCTGTACTCTATGAAGCACTGAAAGTGTTCTACAGGGAAGTTATCCACAATCACCAAGGAAATGTGTGGTCACCAGATTTCATAACAGAATTCCATCAGAATCTCACTCTAATAATGTTTCAGTTAGTGAGACTTTATGGGTGTAGCTTCTAACATAACCAGGAACCAATCTCATTCTTAGTTCTCCCCCCCCACCCCCCACACCTGATCCTTTGGCTCTTATACTATTTCTGTTCCCTCTTCCTCAATGATCCCTGTACCTTAGATGAGGGAATTATTTTACAGATGTATCCTTTGGGACTGAGTTCTGAAACTATGCATTCTGATTGGTTGTGGTTCTCTATCTGTTGAAAAGAGAAGTTTCTATTTTGAGGAATAGGGACTATTATTACCCATGCATGTAAAAACAAATATTTAGGATGTAGTTAGGGATTATGTTGATTTGGTAAATTAGATGTCATAGGGTATCCTCCATGGGATGTGAGAAACTTACTTCTTTTTCTTTGCAGTTTGTTCTAATACAGGACAACAAACAACAAACAGTATAAGAAAACTATTGCAAGTGGTTTGAATATGTTGGGCACATGGGAAGTGGCACTATTGGGAGATGTGGCCTTATTGGAGAAAATGTATCACTCTGCAGCACTTTGGCCAAGAGTGTATAGCACACTTCATTTTAGTTTAAGTCAAAGAAAATTCTGATATAAATAAGATAAGAACTCATCGAGGTTCCTTTGGCAGTGTCAAGCATGTGTGCTTAAATATTGCAATTCATAAATGATCTTGTAGTCATGTGGTGTTATTCTATGCCACTTCATTAAACTAAGGTATTCTCTCTTGGGGACTCACATTTTGCTGAGCACGAATCAGTTACTGGAGTCAAGGCATTAGGATCATGTCTGTCTTTTACTGGCTTTCGGACCTAAAAGACAAACAATACTAAGTACAAAAGTAGTAATTCACCCTTTCATATAAAGAGATCAAAATATACCTTTAATATAACTATTTTCCAAAATATTTTATTAGTAGTTACCTTCTTAAACACTCAAAGAAAACATCTTTAAGCAATAAAAGAGTGTGTATTTTTCTTTTTATTCAGTCTTATTTGCTAGGCATGTTCTTTATCTGTATCTTTGGCTTGTCTAGAACTTTCAGATTAGTTCAGGCTAGTGAACATCTCATGGCAGGCCTCTAGCCTCAGTTTCCTGAATGCTCCTGAATGAAATTTCATGTGAGTGTCATTACACCTAGCATTTTCATGTTGCTTTTTTAAACATTTTTATCGTATTTTGTAATAGTGTTGTCTTTTATAAAATATATTGAGTACTTTTATACAATACCTGATTTTGTTCTGTAGATGTTGTCTTTTTGATCCTACAAATAGAAAAACACATTTTCAGATAACATCAAACAAAAGAGATACAAAGTAGTAAACTTCACCCTGTCACCTGGACTTTACTTTCTGGTCCACAACTCTGCCTGCATTCTGAGGCCTGTAGGTACCAGGAACAACCAGGTAAGAACTTGTCCCAAGAACATGCTAGTCAAGTTCCCTTAAAAACTCATCAAAGAAAAACTACACCAAGATGATGTCCCAATTTTGATCATCCATGCCCCAAATTCAAGAACACCTACATTTGTAAAAGAAAAATTACTGAAGCTTAAATCACATATTGAACCCCACATAATAATACTGGGAGACTTCAATACCTGGCTCTTACCAATGGACATGGCTTCCAGACAGAAACTAAACTGAGAAGTAATAGAGCATACTCAAGAAAGTTCATACTAAGTACCCCCATAAAGAAATTAGAGAGAACTCATAGTAGTGACTTACCAACACAAATGAAAGCTCTAGAACAAAAGGAAGCCAACACACCCAGGAGGAGTAGATGGCAGGAAAAGTATCAAAATCAGGCATGACAGAAGAAGAAGAAGAAGAAGAAGAAGAAGAAGAAGAAGAAGAAGGAGGAGGAGGAGGAGGAGGAGGAGGAGGAGGAGGAGGAGGAG
>LR750292.1:304259-315686 GCA_902729485.2 Mus minutoides | reverse complement strand
GTCTCTCAAACACTGGACTACCAACCAGACAGCATATATTAGCTGATATGAGGTCCCAAACACAAATACAGAAGAGGACTGCTGGGTCTGGGCTCAGTCAGAGAAGATGCACCTTACATTCAAGAGACTAAAGGCCCCAGGGAATTTAGAGTTCTGATTGGGAGGGGTGGAGGGACTTCTAGGGGGAAGATAGGGTTGGGGAGGAGGTATGGGATGTGCATCAGTCTGAGGGTAGACTGGAAGAGGAATAAATCTGGAGTGTAAAAAAATTAATTAATTAACTAATTAAAGACAAAGAAGGAAAAAAGATCAAAGAAACAAAGATTTGGTGCTTTGAGAAAATCAACATGATAGATAAACTAACTAAAAGGTATAAAAAGAATATTTAAATTAACAAAATCAGAAATGAATAGAGGGTATAACAAAAGACTACCAAGGAAATCCACAGAATCATTAGGTCTTACTTCAAAAACTATACTACTAAAATAAGAAAATCTAAACAAAATGGATTATTTCTTTGATAGAACCCATTTATGAAAGTTAAATCAAAATCAATTAAAGTCTAGACCTATAGCCCTAAAGGAAATTGAACCAGCCATTAAACAGATGATTTTAGGGCAAAATTCTACCAGAGCTTCCAAGATTTCCTTTTTATTTACATATACTATTTTTCTGCTAGTTGTGATGTTTGCAGAGACCCTCATACTTTTGATTTGCTTTACCTAGTTGTAAGGGATGATAAATATTTTTGAGATTTTTTTTCCAATTTTTATTAGATATTTTCTTCATTTCCATTTCTTTTTTTTTTTCATTTTTTTCATTTACTTTTCAAATGCTATTCTGAAAGTCCCCTATACCCTCCTCCCCACCCTGCTCCCCTACCCACCCACTCCCACTTCTTGGCCCTGGCATTCCCCTGTACTGGGGCATATAAAATTTGCAAGACCAAAGGGTCTCTCGTCCCAGTGGCCTACTGCACCATCTTCTGCTACATATGCAGCTAGAGACACGAGCTCTGGGGGTACTGGTTGAGATATTTTTTAATTATACTTTTGTTTGAGTATTCTTTATTTAGATTTCAGGCCTAATTGTTTTTAAAAAATGGGTCCTCTGGGATTTTGATTCTTTCTTTTTATGTCTTTTATATATTCTGGATATTATTCAAATCTCTTCCAAATGTACACCTCTCAAAGATTCATTTTTATTCTGTGGCCTTCTTTACCAAGCTGATGGTTTCTTTAGCTGTGCACAGGTTTTTAAATTTTATAAAGTTAAATTTTGGTCTTCATACTTAGGCAAATGGTGTGTTATTCAGACAGGTTTTTCCTACAACTATATCATGCAAAGTAACACCAATGTTTTGGTTTGGTTTGGTTTGGTTTGGTTTGGTTTGGTTTCTAGCAGTTTCAGTATTTATTTAGCTTTCACATTTATGTCTTTGATCCACTTGGAGATTTTTGTTTTGTTTTGTTTTGATTCATTTTGTTTGTGTTTTTGTATGTGCTCCTGCAAACTGAGAGATATCAAATTTTATTCTTCTGTGCTTGGACATCCAGGTTTCTCAGCATCATTTGTTGAAGATTACTTTTTTCTGCTTATGTTTTTGTCATTTTTGTCAAATACTAAGTGGCTGAAGGTACCTGGGTCTTCAGTTTTCTTCCACTACTTGTTCCTGTGATGGTAACACATACTGTTCCTCCAGAACCAATCTCTTTGTTCTTGATTTTAAATATATAGGACCCTTTGTGGTTTCATATGAATTTTCGGTTAGTATTTGTGAAAAAAGACATGGGGATTTTGATTTGGATTGCATTGAATCTGCAAATTTTGATAAACTTTTGATAAAACTGATCATTTTTGTACTAGTAATTCTAACACTTCATGACCATAGTATGACTGTTTTCCAGTGTCTTTCTTTTCTCTTTCTTTGAAGGTTTAAAATTTGTTATTATAGATGTCTTTCACCTCCTTGATTGGGTTTATTCTAATTTCCATTCAACAAGTGGATAGATAAATTTTAGTACAAAACAAAGTACTATTTATCCTTAAAGAGAAATAAGATTTGCATTTAAATCAATGGACCTGAAAAAAGTTAGATTCAGTGAAATAAACCAGACTCGGACAAATCCCACATATTCTTCCTCATCTATGGTTCCTAGCTATAGATACTAAGATGTGAGAATAAAGACGGTGTAACCACAAAAATAAAAAAATAATAATAATAGGGCAAAGGAGGGGGAAAGAGCCAAGGTAAAGATTAGAGGGTGGACATTTTATGAGTTTGGAGATGGAATAATGGTAAGGGGCGCTACTGTGAAAATGGAAAGATGTCAATACTTACAGGGAAGGAGGGACTAGAATAAATATCCCAAAGGTTGTCTGATTAAGTTACACATTTTAAAGGAAGTGAAGCCTCTTTGGGCTGACAATTCCCTCTACAGGAACCACAAATTAACCAAAACCTGAATACTAGGCATGAGACACCCTCCTTTCATATAGTTGGTCTGAATAGTCCAAACAAGTCCAAGCTCAATATATGTTATTGGTGTCGTTCTTAGTTGCCTCACAAGGATTAAGTGTAGGCCTGTATTGCAGAAGACATCTTTTACTTAGGACAGAGGATTCAGATCACTTGAGCTGAATCTGAGATGAAAACTCCTTTCCTGTGGCTTAACTGTCATGGCTTCTGAAATTAGTATGCAAGCTCCCAAAGGATGGAACAATTTACAATTCTGCCTAACTATATAACAACAAATACCAGAATTTTAAGACATACATAGATGTGCAATGAGTGACATTCACATCTTGCTAGCAGACAACAGCCATATGTAGTTTAACTTTCATGTTTCCTGAAGATAGTACACAAGCTCCCAAAGAATAGACACCATTAAACAGTCCTAGCCACCTATAACACCTTTGAACCATGGCAAATAACACATTTCAAGATAAGGGTGCAGTAAGTGCCATTCGCATGCCACTATCAACGAACAGCTATCTTACTAGATTTACAATATATTATGCAGGAGGGAAATCATATCTGTTCCTGGAAATCTAGCCAGTTTCCTGGGACTAATGAAGTCATAGAACTTAGAAAACCAAATACTCCTGCCACTTTACCTAGGCCAGCACAATTCCTTACAACATTCTATCTTATCCCTAACCCCAAGGTAAGTTTAGCTACCACTCCTCATCAAAGAAACTTCTCATTACAAAATAAAGACACTATCACAGAAAACCAACTAGACACAATGTATGCATCAATAGGTTTGGTGGAGATCAACTTCAATGGACACATCTACATCATAGTTCCTCTATCTGTGGCTCAGAAAATAACTTGGGAGAGAGAAAAATCAAGTTTAAGGGCCAAAATACCAAGGATTATGCTATCAAACAGTCTCGTCTAGAAATGTCTTGCATAAATCAGACTGGATTGCTGGAAATATCATTGGATATTAATGTGGATAGGGAAAAATTTCCCAGTGCCTCACACATACACCAAAAAAAAAAACCCAACCAACCAACAACAACAGCAACAAAAACCTATAGACAACTAATGACTGTTGGGAGGAGGAAAATTAGCTTCTACCAAAGATATGTAAGCCTCCTTTTTGTTGTCTAATGCCAGGGAGTCAAACCTGAAATCACATACATACAAAAAGCAAAAACAGAATAAGCAAATTGTATTCAACATACATACACACATGCACACTCACACACATGAATAAAAAGGGGCCATTATCTTATGAGCACTCAGGATATGGCAGGGAAGCTCTAGGTAGGATATCTGAATAGACCCAGAGGGAGGAAAAGAAGTAGGGAGAGTCATATGATTCCTCTTCAATTAGATACTAAACATGAAATATTTTATGACATGAAACTAACTTTTAACTAAGATTGTTTTATCAAGAAAAAATAATTTTTAAATCTACAGTTAATAGGATTTTTCAAGACAAATACACAACCATTCATTATCACTAGCACCAACACAGCAGAAGATAGTTAAATACTCTACATGGAGGAAAGAGAAAGAGTCCCAATTATGGAACACAGGAAAGAATAAATTTCATGGGAGCAATATCTGAACAAAGATTTGAGAACAAATCCACCGTGTCCAAACAAGAGGAACCAGCACAGTTCTTGCTACTGACTGGAGACAGTAAAGGAAGCCACTGATAATGCAACACACCAGAAACTCATGCAATGAGACTGCAATCATCAGTAAACATGAGAATCCAAATAACGAACCTCAAACGCTGGTAGAGATACCCAGATTGGCTTAGTGCATTAACAAAGGTGTATCCAATTATCTGAGGACTCCAACAAATAGACCTTACTGGGAAAAGAACTCCTGGACCAAGATTTAAAAGGATGGATATCTATCTACCAACTGCATAGAAACCAAGGAAAGTGGGCACAACACTCTGATATCTGATAGTAAACTCCAAAGCATAATCAGGGCACTGAATATCAACAGAGAACATACAACAGAAACATTTATTGACATATCATTTTCCCTGGATACAGTCCTCAAAGCAATACCAAGGCTAATTTTGGGTTTCAATTATCAACACACAATCGATGGGAAGAAACAGATGGATCTAACAACTAATGGTTCTGTTGATTAGGGAACAGAATTCCATTCTAGCAAGCAACTTCCTTTTGCAATTCTCCAAATGTTGTAGTTTTAGAACAAAATTTTCTTGAAACATGCTATTAACGTGGATGTTTTTAGCTCATTTTTTGTTCGTTTGTTTGTTTGTTTGTTTGTTTCTCTGTATAGCCCTGGCTGTCCTGGAACTCACTCTATAAGCCAGGCTGGCCTCGAACTCAAAAATTTGCCTGCTTCTGCCTCCCAAGTGCTGGGATTAAAGGCATGCGCCACCACACCCAACTTCTAGCACATTTTAATTGTGAAATACTGAGTCCACTATATATTGGCACTCATCTTTAAATGTTCTTGTACTATATTTTTATATTTGGATATAATAATTTAATTCCTTACTGATGATTATTTTAAGTATAACTCTATAACTTGATGATGCTTAAATAAATATCCTTCTTTTGTGTACATGTACCTACATATACACTCAAAGTCGGCATATTAAATATTCTTCAACTGAGTTTAATATGCATCATATATGTCAACTTTTCTACTAAGACTAACATACATAATATATATTATCAGTGTGTTTGTGCTTGTGTTTAAAAGTAATGTAATTCTATTATAAAATAACCCATTTCCAAAAGTTAAATTGTTAGAACTAAAAAGTAATAATTTTGAAATATTCTATCACTGCTACTAAATCATGACTCAATATTGATATACACACTAGTTTGTAAATAATTTTTACTTAAATCTGACATCCTTTGTTATTATCTTTTAAACAAAATGAATCAATATTATTTGGAAATAATTGTACCTAATTTTATTATTTATGTTTAGATATTTTGCTATGGTGGTTGGTTGGTTGGTTGGTTGGTTGGTTGGTTGGTTGGTTGGTAGGTTTTCAGCTGTCCATTCAAGATTATACCCTAGATAAACCACATTTGTTAGTCATGCAAATTCTCAGAGATTAAAATTCATTTAAAAGGTGGACACAGTACCTAGTATCAAATCTTTCTGGTCTTACCCATCATGCTCCTCTGCTTCCTCAGTAGGACATTGCTGCTTTTCCTCCTCCACATACTTTCTTTGTAGACTGAGTCTTCCTTTTGTATCAGCAGCACCACCAGCAGCAAGAGCAACAGCAACAGGCGCAGCAGTAGGAATATCAGAAGAAGTTACAGCTGCAATAGCAGTCGTAGCATCTGTGGGAATAGCAACAGCAACAGCTGCAGCTGCAGCTGCAGCAGCGGCCACAGCAGGTGAAGCAGCAGCATGAGTAGCAACTGCAGCAGCAGCAGCAGTAGCAGCAGCAACAGTAGAAGGGGCTGCAGCTAACTCTGGAGCAGCAGGAGGAACACACGGAGTGACAGCAGCAGCAGCAACAGAAGCCACGAAAGCAGCAGCCGTGGCAGGACCAGTAGCAGCAGCAACAGCAGCAACAGCAGCAGCAGCAGGAGCAACAGTGGGAGCATCCAAACCAGCTCTGGCAGTGACAGCAACAGCAACCACTGCAGCAACAGAAGCAGCAGAAACAGCAGTGACAGAAGCAGCAGCCACCGAAGTCACTGCAACAGCAGCAGCAGCCGCAGCAGCAGCCGCAGCAACCACAGTAGGGGCAGCATCTGGGGCACTGGCGGCAGCTGCAGCAGGAACAGCAGCAGCAGTGGCAGCAGTCGCAGCAGCAACAGGTACAGCAGAACTGTCAGATGCAGCCCCAGGAGAAACATCAGCAAGAGCATCAACAGCTGCAGTGGCCGAAGCAACCGCAGAGGCAGCAGGAGCAGCAGCAGAGACAACTGCAGCTACAGCAGCAGAAGCAGCAGCAGCTGCAGTGGCAGGAGCCGCTGCAGCAACAACAGTTGCTGCAACGATAGCAGCAACAACAGAAGCAGTAGAAACATCATGAGCAGTGTCAGCTAATGCACAGCCACAGGACTGAGACGCGTCTTCTGTTTCATTGCTTGTGCGTTTCTTCCTGGTTGCTTCAACCTTTAATGAGAGTTAAATACTGAGGTTATCATTTATTTTTCATTATAAAGAACCCCTACCAGCAGTCTTTTTGAGTTGACGGTTGAATTTTATGAATTTACTTCATAAAACCTTCTTGTGCTCACTTTCCCAAAAGATAGAATGGAAAGTATGGCAGATTGTGTTTCATTTATTTCTGAGTGAAAATATTTTATTTTTTTATTGCTATATAGGACTCTCCTCCTTTTGAGCTTTCCTTGACATGAAAGGGAGAACTCAGTCTGTGCTTTGGTAACTAATATTTCTTACTCCTGTATAAGTGATATAGTAGATACACTGTGTTAGAGATGTTTAACATTAAAAGCTACATTTAGAGTTGTGACACTTGATTCTTCTACAACAAAGGAGGGTCTCTTCTCTCTGTATTGAAGTATTTCCCCCACAGAGCCATTTATGATCCTTTTTTTGGCACTTGGATCTCATGGTAACCCAAACCCAAACATGCCCACAAAGATAAAGCCAGGTGTGCCCCAACAAATGGAACAGAGTGAAACTTAAGAGATCTAAGCATGATAATTTGGCAACAACAATAATTTCGAAATTTCACATGCATGCACTATAACATTTGATGCCTAGAAGATATATTATCACCTATGTTAGCTTCAGAATCCATCTATAAAATTCACCAAATTATCCAATTTAATTAGACAGTGTAACTAACAAAGCAATTTGATGTTCTTTGAAAATTTTGGGGCACTGAATGCAATTCTACTTTTAAAACGCCTCTGGATTTTTTTTTCTGTCAATTCTACAAACATTACAATTTAGCCTTCTATTTTGGAGTTTTACCTCGAACTTTTAGCCAAAACTTTAATGTGTTAATGTGATGAAACCATATGTACCAGAATTTACAAATAAAACCATACAGAAGAAATGGCTGATTTAGGGGTAGGAATAAAAAGGGTATAGAAGTATAAATACTTGTCTTAAAAATATGTGAAATTATGTTACAACTATAAGGGATAACATTTTAAGCCAAACAGAAGTTTAATGAGATAAAACAACAACAAATGAATTTGATTTGCTGTGGATATTTCTTGCAATTCTCAAACATAAATATACTTTATATCCTTTCTCAATCATTTCCTTGACACATAATATTCTCATTGGATTTATTTTAAATTGGTTATTTTATTTATTTGCATTTCAAATATTGTCCTCTTTCCTGGTCTCCCCTCCACAAACTCCCCATCTCACCCCCTCTCACTGCTGCCTCTATGAGAGTGCTCTCCCACCACACATCCACTCCTGGCTCACCACTCTAGCATCCCCCTACCCTGGGGCATTGAGCCTCCATAGGACCAAGGGCTTCCACTCCCACTGATGTTAGGTGAGGCAATCCTTTGCTACATATGCAGCTGGAGCCATGGGTCCCTTCATGTGTACTCTTTGGTTGGTGGTTTAGTCCCTGGGAGCACTGAGGGGTCTGGTTACCTGATACTGTTTTTCTTCCTATGGGGTTGTAAACCCCTTCAGCTCCTCAGTCCTTCCCATAACTATTCCACTAGGGTCCCTGTGTTCAGTTCAATTGTTGCCTGCAAGCATCTGCATCTGTATTGGTCATCCTCTCAGGGGACAGCTATACTAGGCTCCTGTAAGCCACTAGAAGGTCCTAAATTTCAGGGACATAGGAGGTTCCCAGGACCCACCGGAGATGACATTAACAGAAATACTCGTTTGAATTCTTAACTAAAAGCAGCTTGCCAACTAGAAAACAATGTATAGGTTAGTATTTGATCTTTAACAAAGAAGCCAAAACTATATAGTGGGGGGTAGGGAAAGAAAGAAAGAAAGAAAGAAAGAAAGAAAGAAAGAAAGAAAGAAAGAAAGAAAGAAAGAAAAAGGAAGGAAGGAAGGAGGGAGGGAAGGAAGTGAAGGGGGGAGGGAAGGAAGGGAAGGAGGGAGGGAAGGAGCACCTTCAACAAATGGTGCTGGTCTAACAGGCATTAAGCATGTAGAGGAATGCAAATTGATCCATTCTTATCACCTTGTCCAAAGCTCAAGTCTAAGTGGATCAAGGAACTCCACATAAAACCAGATACACTGAATCTAATAGAAGAGAAAGTGGGCAAGAGCCTCAAACACATTGGCACAGGAGATATTTTCATGAACAGAAATCATGGCTCAGGCCCTAAGATTAACAATTGACAAATGGTAACCAATGAAACTAAAATGCTTCTGTAAGGCAAAGGACACTGTCAATAGGACAAAATGTCAACCCACAGATTGTGAAAAGATCTTTACCATCCTTATATTTGATAGAGGGTTATTATTCAAAATATACAAAGAAATCAAGAAGTTAGGCTCCAGAGAACCAAATAACCCTATTTACAAATAGGGTACAGAGCTAAACAGAATTCTCAGTAGAGTATTGGCTGAGAAGAACTTAAAAGTTCGAAGTCCTTAGTGATCCAGGAAATGGAAATCAAAATGACCCTGAGATTCCACCTTACACCAATCAGAATGTCTAAGATAAAAAACAAATGATTTTACATGCTATCCAGGCTGTAGAGAAAGAGGAACACTTCTCCATAGCTTGGGGGATTTGTAAACTGATACAATCACTATGGAAATCAATCTGGTGGGTCCTCAGAAAATAAGAAAGAGTTCTATTTGAAGACCCAACTATACTACTCTTGAGCATATTCCCAAAAAACTACTCTACTCTTCCACAAGGACATGTGCTTCACTATCTTAGTAGCAGCTTTATTAATAATAGCCAGAAGCTCGAAACAGCATAGATATCCCTCAATTGAAGAATGGA
Source organism: Mus minutoides (assembly GCA_902729485.2). Classification (NCBI taxonomy): domain Eukaryota; kingdom Metazoa; phylum Chordata; class Mammalia; order Rodentia; family Muridae; genus Mus; species Mus minutoides. The sequence goes on along the minus strand of LR750292.1, from coordinate 306,288 downwards.
TAAAGAAAATGTAGTTCATTTACATAATGGAATAATATTGGGCTATTAAAAGTAGGACATTATAAACTTTACAGGCAAATGGATGGAACTAGAAAATATCACTTTCAATGATGTAACCTAGACCCCAAAGGCACATGGTATGTACTTAGTGATAAATGAATTTTAGTCCAAAAGTAAAAATACCCATGATATAACTCACAGACCATGTGAAGTTTGACAGGAAGGAAAGTCCAAGTGAGGATTCTTCAAATCCACATAGAAGACAGAAGAAAATAATTACTGGTGGCAGAGGGAGGAAGGAACCTGGGTGAGTGAAGGGAGGAGGAGGGGAAAGGGGGATAGGATCAGGTATAAGGAAAACAGAAGAGACGCTCAGAGGGTCAGAAGAAGGAATGAAAATATGCAGCTGCAGAAGGTAGGTAGGCAGGAGGAAACTTCTTGAAAACCCTAGAGACCTGGAGGTGAGCTGAAATTTTCACCAGTGGAAAGATTGAACGTTAAGAAACCACCACCAACAGAAAGACTGGGTACCTAGTGGAGTGATGGATGCAGCCACCTACTTTTAAAGTTTACCCAGAATTGTTCCTGTCTAAAAAGATAATTCAGGGACAAAACTGGAGCAGAGACTGAAGGAAAGGCCATATAGTTCCAACTTTGAATCCACCTCATCCAAACCCTGAGACTATTACTGACACTATGCTGTGTTTGCAGGCTGGAGCTTGGCCTGGCTGTCCCCTGAGAGGCTCTAACAACAACTGACAAAGACAGATGCAGATACAGCCAAGTATTGGACTGAGGTCAGAGACCCCTGTGGAAGAGTTTGGGGAAGGACTGAAGGAGCTGAAGGGAATGCCAACCTCATAGAAAGACTAACAGTATCAACTAACCTGACTCAGCAGAGCTCCCAGAGGCTAAGCCACCAACTAATGAGAGTTAACGGACTGGTCTATTGACACCAGCACATATGTGGCAGAGGACTGCCTTGTCTGGCCTCAGTGGGAGATATGCACTTAGTCACTGAGACTTGATGACCTCATGGAGGGGGTATATGTGGGATAGTGAGGTGGGGATAAGTGGGTGAAGGGGTAGACAGGTTGTTAGATGTGGGAACACACTCTCAGAGGCAAAGAGGAGGGGGGTATGGGGTGAAGATCTCTGGGAGGGGGCTGTCTTCTGGGTGAAAACAGGGGAGGGGAAATATTTAGAATATAAATAGATAAAGTAATTTAATAAAAAATAAATGTTTTTACAGAAAAATTCAAACAACTTGTTTTTTTTTATTATTATTATCTTTGTGTAAAAGCTCACATGTATAGAAATAAGCTAGTTTGTCAGAACATATGCCAATAGTAACATTGGCATAGTAAAAGTAAATGAGGACCATAAAGCATGATGGTAATTTAGCACCTCTTGGTACTTCGTGGTTTTTACATAGTTTTACATTGTAACTGTCCTTGTTTGATGGGCACATGACCCTACATCTTCCCAAAAGGAATCCCTGAACTCACATGTGCGAGACTCTAGCAGAATTCTTAGTTGTTACCTACCTTGAAGTTTACTGCTTGTACCTCAACTGTAACTATAGTCCTTCCAGAAGGAGATACTTATCATTTAATGACATGTATAATAAAGTATGAAATTATAACCTATTTTTCCCACTGAGAAGTTTTAAAACATAATGCTATTTGTTCTACATCACATTGTTTTTAAAAAAAAAAAACATGTTTCTGATAGACTTTTAAATTGACTATTTACATACCAATGGCTGGTCATTTTTGCTGCCATCACACAGGTTCTGATCATCTTCTAACATCACTGTTTATAATTAATAAACATCTTAGTTATACCACAAATGACATTAAAGAAAACATCATAGATTGTAATGATAGTTAAATATTTTTAATCTACAACAATAAATCCTTTTTAATTCCCCATTTGAGTATTTCAACTCAGCATATTTATCTTTATCTGTGAATATTTTATATATATATATATATATATATATATATATATATATATATATATATAT
>LR750292.1:272158-304159 GCA_902729485.2 Mus minutoides | reverse complement strand
GCTATATCAGGCCCCTTTCAGCATTATCTTGCTGGCATATGCTATAGTGTTTATTTGGTTTTTTTGAGACAGGGTTTCTCTGTATAGCCATGGCTGTCCTGGAACTCACTCTGTAGACCAGGCTGGCCTTGAACTCAGAAATCTGCCTGCCTGTGCCTCCAAAGTGCTGGGATTAAAGGCGTGCGCCACCATGCCCAGCCTTGACAATATTATATTAAGAGATATTTCTAATCTAAAACTTTGATACATTCCTATGAGACACACAAAATATTTCTTGGTTTTAGGCCAATAGAATTGAAAGATTTAGTCACAGTTGAATCCACCTGACACATACAACCAAGATCTTTATTTTTAATTTTAAAAATAAATTAAATATAAAAAGTCATATGTACATATGAATTCACATGTACACTATTCAATACTTTGAAACAGAAACATTTAAACAACATGCCAAGCTTTATAGTTCTTCTCATGTTTTCCTATGTATACACAGTTTTCCTTCATTTGTTTTCTGTGGGGAAAAATTTCCTTGATTCTTTTAAGATTCATTTGACTTTGAGAAATGTTCCTTCATTAGCTTTTGTAGGATGCTAGGTAGCTCTTTCAAATCATGTGAATGGCTCTTCTCGTTTTTCTATTTTAGATTTACTGCCTTAACTTTGTTTACATTACAAGTCTGTTCATTTTACTCCTGCACAGGTAGATTACACTTTTCTACTCATCTTTGAATAAAAAGTTGCTATTTCTTATTCTTAGTAGCTGTTGAGGTCCTGTAAATGTAAGGTGCTGAAGATTAAAAGCTATGAAGGGTTTTAGGGATGATATGCCAAGAGGGAAAGATTGAGTTGAAACTTGTAAAGGATCTTAGGCAGATGGGACACCGTGTTTGACATGGTATTTTTATACAGTGGGAAATTTTACATTTTCTTAATTAACTCCAATTGATCTCCTAACAAACATGGGTATTTTGGGTTGGAATGTTGGGCTGCAGAAGCATAAAAGTAGAAATACCTAAAAATGTACTCACTTATAAAAAATTTTCATAAGATTGTAAATACTTTCCTTAGACATCACTCAAACTGACATCTTTGATATTTAGGACAAAATTTTTTTTTCATCTGTGGAGGATAACTAAGTACAAACAAGAGCACTGTATTTCAGATATGTTAAAATGCTTCTCTTCATTTCCTCATATCCCCATTAATTGTATGTTAAATGTCATCATTAAAATTTTAAACAAAAAATTCTTTTCAGAATCATTTTGTGAAGTTACCTGATGTGAATGATTTTAATTCTTGTCTTTCCAATTTTGCATTTGGATCAAACTCTTTTATTTCAATGGGATTCTGAATGAGATTCAAAACAACACATTCGGTTGGTAAAATATGCTCCTTAAAATATGATCAAACTAATATGCAGAAAATAAAAATATTTACCTTCCATGGAGCAGATTTCTTGTGAGAGTCTAGAAAAAATTTAGGAAAATTTATAGTGATTTAAATGTAAAAACAATGAAAAAAATTTCCAATATTATAAAGGCCATTCTTTGTAATTACTTATAAATTATTACTTTAGATTTGGATTTGAGAGGATAATGATTTTAGTATGCTTTTGAGAATATGGTTTAACACACTGATAATTCTGACAAATCTAATTGAAATAGAAAAGGAACAATAGCAAGTGAGCTGCTGATTGATGAAGAGAAAAGTGCTTTGTAGTCAAAATCCTGATAATTCGCTTGTCAATGATTAAAAATGATAAAAGTGTATTTCTTTAGTGGAATCTTTACAACAAATAATTCCATTACTATAATAATCTACCAATTTATTTTTGTCCATAATTTAAAAATTAAAAACTGATGTTAATATTTTAAAAGAAAAGTATAATTTACTGTATACAAGGGTTGTATAAATGAATAAACTTGTGTTTATGAAGTTTATAAAACATTCACATTTGTGTATGATAATTGTATGACTACATCTTACGTGTAGTTTGTATATATGTATTGTTTCCGATCAACATGTGTGTGAAGGAGTATAAGGTAACATAATCCTTTGGCATTGATACATGTTTATGAAAAGGAAACACAAATTGTATTTCTAATAAAAATTTATACACTAACTTGTTACGAATAAATAATTGTGATTTAAAGTATGATCATTACTTTGAGTATTCAAGGAAGACCTTTTACAATTATTTTTGTTTTAAAATTAGTATACATTAGTTTGACATATGATCTTAGTACTCAAAAGAATTGATTGGAAACCTTTTCCCACATGTGCTTTAACATATCTACAGGTGTCACTCATGTTCAGGTGATGAGACAGTTATGAACATGGAAGAGAGCAAGAAGGAGAAGGAAATGGAATCTTAGTCAGCCTAATGATTTTCATTTTCAGGTCTTTGAGAATTGTTTTCCTGCCAACAATGACACCTAGAGAGACCCTCTCCCCCAACAATTTACAGAGATAGGAGATTGGCATGAGCATTGCTATCAGCATCCACTAGGGCCTTTCACTAATGTCTTAGTAGAGTTCACTTACTTGGTGTTGATAGCTTCCTTGAAATCTAACCTTGAGCTCATACTTACTATGTCCTCCAAACTGAAACAGACCAATTCTCTGACTTGTAATTCTTTTACATGTTTCTAGATCTCTCTGTATCTACACTATGAAATCATGTTCAACTAGGTTGTTTTGACATATGTGATACTCTCCTTTGAAGTAGCCATATTTTAAATAACATTGCTATGTGCAAGCTTGACTAAATATCTTCACCTTTGCCTTTAAGTAAAACACAACTGTGCAAGACCATTATTTAAGATATTAGCTAGGCTCCAGAAGAAGAAAATATAATACAAAAAGGAAAATTAAGATTCATTTTTGACAAATTTGTCGTTTAAAACATCATTTACATACATTGCACACTTAGTTTCCATTAATTATTTTTCCAAAATATAATATTTTATTTTCATCTTCCCATTATTTATACGTCAAATTTACTTCCATGCTCTCCCAGTATTCTCTATTTTCTTAATCTTTATTTTCTTCCCTTCTTTATAAGTATTTATCTTATTAAATTTCTAATATAAATATTTTACCATATAGATATATTTCAGATCTCATCTCAACATTATAAATTTGAAATGTCATTGAATCTCTATAAAAATATTTACCTTAGTATCATATCACACACATTATTTCTTATCACACATCTGATAGGCAGCTCTTGGTTAATAAAATATATTGTTCACTGTATTTTTAAAAAAAGGCATTTTTTGAAATGACTTATTGATGACATACAACTACCTTTCCTTCGTCTACTTAGAATATTCATGGGTTTTGGAATTAGCCCCATCAGAAAATGACGAATTCGTCTTGGTTGAAGGTGCTTCACATTATCCTGGTAAAAGAAATATTAGAACAAATTACATCAAGATTTTCTAATTACAGTAAAACAAATTAACCTTCTTCTTTAAAAACAAGTCTTTCATTATTTCACAGTCAAAATCAAGTATATTGTTATAAAATATATGAAGAGTAAATATAGTATTGCTGTCTAAATCAAATCCATGGTTAAAGTCATTTAACCATGGATTTGATTTAGAAGTGAAATGCAAACTTCATATTGTAGGCAGAAAAAATATATTCAAAGCCACAGTATCAGTCATATATTTATTTTCATACACACACACACACACACACACACACACACACACACACCAACCGAACTTTTGGATGCAGCTTCATGATTTTCATAAAAATTTTAGGCACTTAAAATTGATGTATTAAGTTTAATTAATTTTTTACTTTCTGTTTGTGTTTCTTTGATTTTTATTATTAATTAAATCATTCATCCCGGTAGAAGCTTCCCCTTCCTCCTCGTCTCTGAGTCCCTCCTTCTCACCCTCTCATCCACCCATCTTCCCTCCCCTTTCTCCTCCACAATGCTGAAGCCTCTGATGGATGTCACCTGGCTTTGGTATTTTAGTGGGTATATGAATCTTGCCAGGTGCTCATTTAAACATTTTCTTCTTTGTGCATTGTAAGAACAAAAACTAGTACGGATGTCTTAATTCTTTTCTACAACCTGGAAAAAATACATTTAACTTCATCTCCCCTTTAATCATAATATATTTTCCCAACCGTGGCATTTTTTAATGTATTTGGGGGTATTCACTTATATCACACTACCATTATGTCAATTATAGCACCTAATTATTTGTGTGAACCACTGAAAAGTGTGTCCTTAGAATTTGGTTATGTAATTAAACACAGCAAGCAACCTCATCTGTAACATCCACTCATTTCAAATCACTTAGCGGATTTATAATAATTGAAAATAGCCAATGTCACAGAAATAAGGAAAAGCTATCTGTGACTTTTGTCACAAGTTTGAGGACCATGGCTGGTCAAAATCTCATTTAGTATCAAAGAAACTAAAATGTTTGCAGGGAGATCTCAAGGGCCAAACAGTCTATTTTCACAGGATAATTATTATCGTCTACAGTTGCCAGTGAAATACAAAACATCCATATACAAGATCCCAATTAGGTCAAGATCTAATCTATTCTATGACCTTTCACATCAGTGGTTAATAGCATTCTCATTTTTTTTTTTCTGGTTCTTTCAGGTAAAATAAAGTAAATTGAAGATACTGTTTTGTATACAACAAGGATATTTGTACTGTTTTGTATACAACAAGGATATTTGTATACCATTTTTTATGACTTCAGGTACAAATGTTATCTTACACTTTTACAATGGGATAAGTAAATAAAATTTTAAAACGGGGAAAAAAACAAACTATTGCAAATCTCTGTAAATTAAAAGAAGTTACAAAATTCCTAACTAAATATATTTAAAATAGGTTATGTGAAAATTTAAAACTTACCATGTCACACTTGTTTACAAAAGAAAATAATAGGAATTGAAATCAAACAATTCAATTTTTACATACATATGATTGAATTCTTACATTGCCATCAATATTTCTTTGATTTTCCTCCAATTTCATTTGTAAGTCTTCTTCTGTTGAAAGAATTCATTATTTATGTAGTTTAATTAACATATGAATAAAATCTTTAAAGTAAGTTTTACAACAAAAATAATCGAGAACTTTTAATGATATTTTGTTTTGATTTTTCACATTTGCAATTTTATTTAATTTAATTTTTACATCCATACAAACTGAAGCAGAAAATGCAGATAACCAACAAGAATTTTATTATATCATAAAGATTCTATATTCATACATAAATATATGTTAAACACACACCCACATATTCACATACCCAATGTAAATAAGAACAGTTTAAGAAACATAGCTGGGTAAAACAAGGATTCAAATTCAATTTTGTGTCACATAACAGTAACTTTAGAAAGATGAAAATCTAATTGGTGTCCACTGTTTCCATTTCATCCCTTGGTTATTTTTTAACTTAAATATGACATGATTAAATTTCTTATTCTTACAAATTATTTTCTGTTCTTAAATATAGCACAACATTTGAAATCTTCCTTCATATCACTCTCTTTCATTAAAAGGTCATTTATTGCTCTTTCAAATATCAATTTTATCAAATTTTCATTTTCTTATCCTAAGAGTTAAATTTTCCATTGTAGATACAATCTGTTTATTACTAGAATAAAGGAAAGGCATAAACTAAATTCTATTGCAGAAAAAAACAAAAAAGAAAACCTACTAAATTTGTAACAGGTTCTAACACTGATTAGAAAAGATATTTTAGTATTTTGACTTCTAATGAAATATTTTAGAAATATGGAGGATATTAAAATATAAGTTAAAAATTCATGAGCAAATAGACAGAAAAAAGTGCAAAATATGTCAGCTCTAAAGTATAGGGGAGTTGATAGAACATTACCAGATTAATAGAATAAAATAAAATGGAAAAAAAGAAACTGTCTAACAATTGACTCCAGTATGATGTTTATATCAGCACAACACAGAATATCCTCACATCAAATTTTATTCCATGGTGGTCACACTAGCTAAGACAGGGAGTCACCTTGGAATTCCAAAAAGATGAATAAGTGAACAGGGAAATGCGTGAAAAGAGATTACTATGCTGAGACAATTATACCTGAATTAGACTCATATTTTAAAAAATCATATTTACATTCTTTTGTTCATATAAAGATGTAGAGTAAATTTACTTAGGAAATACATCAATGAATTATCAAGGTATATATTTGTGTTTGTTAGAGGCAAGGTTGTCTCTATCTGTGTGTTTGTAAGATATAAGGGGACTAGAAGAGAGGTATGAAGACCAAAGGAATGGTGATGATAGAAAATATTTTAAGTGTGACAATAAAGTCACAAAGAGTGGCAATCTGTAGAGCAACTGGACTAATATGAACAGGAAAAAAGCTAGGGCTTGTGAGTAGGGGAATAAAAAAGAATATATAAGACTATATGTGTATGGAGTTGCCTTAATGACAGTTCCACACTATATATAAAATTTTGAAAGAATAAATTAAAAGTGAAAAATTTAGCAACACACACAAAAATTTAGCAACACACACACAAAATAAACACACACACATAATAAAGATATACACATTATATATATATATATATATATATATATATATATATATATATATATATATATATAATATTATAATTTTCCTAATTTTCAATTAGGAAATCCATTTCAATATTATATATATAATATTATATATAATATTTATAAATAACTTAGAAAATTATTGCATTGAAAATTTCAAGTTCCTTTTTGAAAATGACAAAAATCTATATAAATATGAGGGAGAGAATGAATATCAATGATAAGAAGAAAAATGAGAAAATTATTGCATTGAAAATTTCAAGTTCCTTTTTGAAAATGACAAAAATCTATATAAATATGAGGGAGAGAATGAATATCAATGATAAGAAGAAAAATGATAAGCATGATACCAATTAGATGTGTATATAAAATTGAAACAAACTGAAATTCAGGGAATTTTCAAATAATATCTCAATCAAAATTATCACTGGACAGTAAAAAATATAATATATTTATTGATAGATATAATTAACTGCACACTATAATTTTATTCTTCACTTCTAAATTTCTATTCAAAATTTTAATTTTGAAGTTCTCCAAACAGAAGTATTTTACCATGTACTTGTCATGCAACTCTTTTTGACCAAAAATCCAAAGTGGACTGAACGTTCATGAGCTGTATAATAAATTACCATTGAATACATCTTAACCTTTACTAAACATTTGAGAAGCAGCTATTGGGCTATTAAAATATATGGCTCACCATATTTCAATAAACAATATTTCAAATGACTTATTGATGACACGTAAGTCTTACCTTCTCCTGCATTAGGAGGATTTGTGAATCTTGGACTTATTCCTGTTGATGAATGAGGAATATGCCTGGGTGGAAGAGGCATAATGCTATCCTGACAAAGTCAATACCAATAGTGAATTCCATGCATTATTTTCCAAGGACTTTACAATAACATAAATGGATTTCCTATTTTCAATTAGCAAGTATTCTTGAAACATGTATTCAAAAGAAACATATTCAAAAGAAACATGTTTTCAAACACAACAAAAACAGAAATATAAAATGTTTAAAAATTCAGAAATATATAAAGTAACCAAGAGATCAGTGCATTGTTGTTGATAATTCTAAGTTTTTCTCAATTAAAATTATCCTACATCTCATAATAAAAGAGGAATAAAAGAAAGGAACGGTGAAGAATAAAATATAAGAACAAATCTATAAAATGTTAACCAGATAAATATTTTTGAAATTAATTTTAAACTATGGAGAAATGAATATAAAGGCATTTACATAAGAAAATTTCATTTAGCTATGATACATTGTTTTATAAAAGAAAATACCAAAGTAGCAATTCACACTTAATAATTACTTACAGATGGATGAGTAGTGCTCTCAAGATGGTTTTGATTTTTCACTGATTCATCTTTTAATTCAGCTTCTGCTGATTTTTTATTAATTTGAAATTAAAAAGCAAAAATAAAAATGAGGACTAGCACTTTGAATGGAGCAGTCATTATATCCAAAGACTAAAATTTAAATTTTCTTATTGTAATAATATTTATATTTGTTTTTATAACTTTACTGCTAACGTTTTACATTCTAAGACCACCCAGAGACCCAAACTTGGCATCCATCCAATCTGCAGACACTAAACCCTGACACTTTTGCTGATGCATGAACTGTGGAGACAGGATCCCAGGAGGGCTGTCCTCCTAGAGCCTTTGCAGGCACCTGACTAAGACAGAGGCATACTCATAGTCAACCTTTGGCTTGAGCCCAGGGACCTGAATGGAAGGAAGAGGGAAAGACTGAAGGAGCTGAAGCAACTTACAAACCCATAAGAACAATAATATCAACTAACTGGACCACCTAAAGGACTGAGGGACTAAATCACCAACCAAAGATTATACATTGGTGGGTCCATTTCTCCTGCTACGTATATATAGCAGAGGATGGCCTTATTTGGCATCAATGGGAGGGGAGGCCCTTGGCCTGTGGAGGTTTGTTGCCCCAGTGAAGAGGGGTGCTAGAGGGGTGAGATGGGTGTAGGTGGGTGAGTAGGGGAGTACTCTATTTGAGGCAAAGTATAGGAGGAATGGGAGGGGGCATTCTGGAGGGCAGACTGGGAAGACATCTAACATTTGAAATGTAAATAAAATAATAAATTTTAAAAAAGAAAATATAATTAACATGAACTTCAATGATTTCGATTATAAAGGTTCCACATTCAAGACATGAGCATATGTCAGATGTTCATTCCATATTACTTCCCAATTAAAATATTGCATGCAACCCCTCCCCTCCAGAATCATACACTCAATTATATGTTTCTATTCCAAATAAGGCAGATTTCCATGAAGATCTAAAATGATAAACTCTGGGAAAGATTACTGGAATTTGGAAGTATGACTTATTATCACACTCTTTGTTTTAGCCAGTTTGTGCCATAAATATACAGAATATCCATGTAAAATATGACTAATTAATTTTTCTAATTAAATGAAGTTTTTCAATGGTTATGAATCTACTAAACATACTTAAGATCATGAGAAAGTTTAAAATTACTATCACTGAGTGAAAATTAATGCAGAATATAGCAAAATCTGTAAGACACATGAGGATATGCAAATATTTGAGGAATCTAAAATTAATAAAATGATAATGAACTCAGAAGCCAAGGAAAAATGATAGCAAACACTACAAAAGTTAAATGAGAAGTGATAATCAACATACACCCATCTATGAACTGCTGGAGCCCATGAAGGATCATTATTGCAAACTGAGAAGTGTACAACATGCCGTGACACACTGTACCTTTCAAGGTGAAATTTTGTTTTGTTTTGTTTTGTTTCATTTGTTATGCTTTGTTTTGTTATGTTTTGTGTGGATTTTCAAGGGTGAGTGGAAGATATAAAGGGACAAAGGGAAGGGGAAAGAGTGAGATTGGGGTGTATGATGTGAAATTTACAAAGAATATTTTTTAATTAAAAAATATTATCCACTATAATCATCTTAGCTCCAGCCCATAAATATGGGTATAGTTCAAATGTGTAAATATGTAACCATAATCTACCATATGAACAGGCTAAAGGATGGAAACAAAATCATCAACTGGAAAGATGAACAAAGGTCCTTGATAAAACCTACATTTCTGCATTTAAAACTCTTAGAGAATCTAGGAATACAGTGAACATATATCCAGACACATGAAAGACAATATACAAATCCATAGCCAATATCTTGCTCAGTGAAGAAAAAAAAAAAACCTAAATCATTTCCACTAAAATTAGGAACAAGACTAGGATTACCACTCTACTCTTTTCTATCAATGTAATTCTGTGAGTCCTACCTATCTATGGAAATAAGAAAACAAAAGGAAGACAAGAGCATATAAAGTGGAAAAGAAGAATTCAAAATAGCTTTATTTGGAAATGATATGATTGTATACATCAAAACCCAAAGACTCCATGAAAAAGTTCCTATAACAAATAATATATCATCATAATAGCAGAATGTGAAATTAACATAAAAATCAGTAGTCTTTCTTCATAATGACAAGAAAAAAAAAAAACAACAAGGGAAAGCTTTCCACTCATGACTGCCCCAAAACAAAATAGTTTGCAATAAATGTACCAAATAAAGTGAAAGCCTTGTACAAGCTAAGATTCAGGATAGCATGTGAAATGTAAATTAAGAAAATATCTATTAAAAAATTGGAAATACAAAACAAACAAACAAACAAACAAACAAACACAAGGTAACTTCCAAAACACTGAGAAATAAAATTAAAGAGGTATATGGAAATCCATCAACGTAGTCCACTATATAAAAAAACTCAAAGATAAAAATCACATGATCATCTCATTAGATGCTGAGAAAGCATTTGACAAAATACAGCACCCCTTTATGACAAAAGTCATGGAATGATCAGGAATTCGAGGCCCATGACTAAACATAATAAAAGCAATATACAGCGAACCAGTAGCCAACATCAAAATAAATGGAGAGAAGCTGGAAGCAATCCCACTAAAATCAGGGACTAGACAAGGCTGCCCACTTTCTCCCTACCTATTCAATATAGTACTTGAAGTCCTAGCCAGAGCAATTCGATAAAAAAAGAGATCAAAGGGATACAAATTGGAAAGGAAGATGTCAAAATATCACTATTTGCAGATGATATGATAGTATATATAAGTGACCCTAAAAATTCCACCAGAGAACTCCTAAACCTGATAACCAGCTTCAGCACTGTAGATGGATATAAAATTAACTCAAACAAATCAGTGGCCTTTCTCTACACAAAGGATAAACAGAATGAGAAAGAATTTAGGGAAATAACACCCTTCACAATAGTCACAAATAATATAAAATACCCTGGTGTGACTTTAACTAAAGAAGTGAAAGATCTATATAACAAGAACTTCAAGTCTCTGAAGAAAGAAATTGAAGAAGATCTCAGAAGATGGAAAGATCTCCCATGCTCTTTGATTGGCAGGATTAATATAGTAAAAATGGCTATCCTACTGAAAGCAATCTATAGAATCAATGCAATCCCCATCAAAATTCCAACTCAATTCTTCACTGAGTTAGAAAGGGCAATTTGCAAATTCATCTGGAATAACAAAAAACCTAGGATAGAAAAAACTCTTTTCAACAATAAAAGAACCTCTGGGGGAATCACCATGCCTGACCTCAAGTTGTACTACAGAGCAATTGTGATAAAAACTGCATGGTACTGGTACAGGGACAGAAAGGTAGATCAATGGAATAGAATTGCAGATCCTGAAATAAACCCACACACCTTTGGTCACCTGATCTTTGACAAGGGAGCTAAAACCATCCAGTTGGGGGTGGGACAGCTTTTTCAACAAATGGTGCTGGTACAACTGGCTGTCAACATGTAAAAGAATGGGAATTGATCCATTCTTATCTCCTTGTACAAATCTCAAGTCCAAGTGTATCAAAGAAATCCACATAAAACCAGAGACATAAAATTTATGGAGGAGAAAGTGAGGAAAACCTTCAAAGTTATGGTCACAGTGGTAAAATTCCTAAACAGAATGGCTATGGCCTGTGCTGTAAGATCAAAAATTGACAAATGGGACCTCATAAAATTGCAAAGCTTCTATAGGGCGAAAGATACTGTGAATAAGACAAAAAGGCCACCAACAGATGGGGAAAGAATTTTTACCAATCCTAAATCTGATAGGTGACTAATATCCAATATATACAAAGAGCACAGAAGCTGAACTCCAGAAATTCAAATAACCCCATTAAAAAATGTGGTACAGAGCTAAACAAAGAATTCTCAACTGAGGAATACCAAAGGGCTGAGAAGCACTTGAAAAAAAAAAGTTCACTATCCTTAATAATCAGGGAAATGCAAATCAAAACAACCTTGAGATTCCACCTCATACCAGTCAGAATGGCTAGGATCAAAAATTCAGGTGACAGCAGATGCTGGCTAGGGTATGGAGAAAGAGAAGCACTCTTCCATTGCTGGGATTACAAGCTGGTATAACCACTCTGGAAATCAGTCTGGCAGTTCCTCAGAAAACTGGACATAGTACCAGCAATTGATCCAGCAATATCTCTCCTAGGCATATATCCAGAAGATGTTCCAACTGGTAATAGGACACATCCTCCACTATGTTCATAGCAGCCTTGTTTATAATAGCCAGAAGCTGGAAAGAACTCAGATGTCCCTCAACAGAGGAATGGATACAGAAAATGTGGTACATTTACACAATGGAGTACTACTCAGGTATTAAAAACAATGAATTTATGAAATTCTTAGGCAAATGGATGTATCTGGAGGACATCATCCTTAGTGAGGTAACCCAATCTCAAAGGAAGTACCTTGATATCCACTCACTGATAAGTGGATATTAGCCAAGAAACCTAGGATACCCAAGATACAACTTCCAAAACACAAGAAAATCAAGAAGGAAGACCAATGTGTGGATACTTCATTCCTTCCTAGAATAGGGAATAAAATATCCATGGAAGGAGTTGCAGAGACAAAGTTTGGAGCTAAGATGAAAGGATGGACCATCCAGAGACTGCCCCACCTGGGGATTCTATGATCAGACACTACTGCATATGCCAGCAGGATTTTGCTGAAAGGACCCTGATATAGCTGTATCGTGTGAGGCTTTGTCAGTGCCTGGCAAATACAGAAGTGAATGCTCATAGTCATCTATAGGATAGAACACAGGGTCCCCAATGTAGGAGCTAGAGAGAGTACCCAAGAGCTGAAGAGTTCTGCAGCCCTATAGGTGGAACAACAATATGAACTAATCAGAACCACCAGAGCTCATGTCTCTAGCTGCATATGTATTAGAAGATGACCTAATTGGCCATTATTGGGAAGAGAGGCCCCTTGGTCTAGCAAACTTTATATGTCCCAGTACAGGGGAATGCCAAGGCCAAGAAATGGCAGTGGGTAGGTAGGGGAGCAGAGCATGGGAGGGTATAGGGACTTTTGGGATAGCATTTGAAATGTAATTGAAGAAAATATCTAATAAAAAAAAAGAAAAAAAATTAAAGAGGATCCCAGAAGATGAAAGACTTCCTGTGCTCAAGGTTTAATATGACTAAGTGTGATAATGCCTGTCCTACCAAATGCAACCTATATATAATACAATTCTCATCAAAAGTTCACCTTTTCACTGAAGTTTAAAAAAATTCTTAGTTTCTATACAGAATAAACAAAACTTTCAGAATAACCAAAACAATTCTGAACAGTAAAATGAAATAAAATAAAATAAGAAAATAAAATAAATTACCTGGAGGTATCACCATTCTAGATTGCAAGTTATACTACAGAGCTATAATAATGAAAATAGTATGTACCTATCATAAAAACAGAATTATAAATAAATGAAATATAATTGAGAACGCAGGTATAAGCCCATGTTCTTACATCCACCCATTTTTGACAAAAAGCTGAATGATGCACATTGAAGAAACAACAGCAATTTCAATAAGTGATGGTCATATTTCATATCCATATGTAGAAGTATAAAATGAGATTCCTTGCCTCTCTTTGAACAAATTTTTAACTACAAATTCACCAAATACTTCAACATAGGATCTGATACCATGAGTCTGATAAGGGACAAAATATACAATAGATTTGAAATCACTGATACAGGAAATCACTTTTAGAAGAGGTACCCAATAACACAGACCTTAATATCTAAAATTAATAAATGTAGCCTCATGAAATTAAAACACTTTTTACATTCTGTATCCTTCCTTGCTTCTATCTGATGTTCTCATCTTGGTTTATATTGACTATTTTGGAAGGGGCAACAGTATTCATGTCTTTCTAAAATTGATGAAGACTAAAAGAATAATAACCTTTTCCCTTCCTTACCTTCATGGTTCTACATCACTAGCTTATGCCTCAGGACTGCCTATGTAACAGACACCCTACCATATAGTTAGTTGGGCCTTCTCCTTGACACTCTCAATTTAAAACTGAGAAACATCACATGATCCATATTGTATTACAACCTAAAATGTTACACTACTTACTATACATTTCATATGCAACTTTTTGGTCCAGTAAAAGATATTACTCCCTCTGATTTAATAACAACTCTTTGAAATGACTTACGGATGATAAGATCTTTACCTTTTCCTCCTTCATTTAGAGGATCCCTGGGTATTGATGAAGGCGGAATGTGGCACAGTGGAAGATCTGGCATGGTCTCCTGGGAGAACAAATGTTAGTAGTTAGTTCCGTGGAGATATCCAATTGTGGAGTACATTTATTCCTTATGAAAGCATTATCTTCTTATAATTAAGGAATCAGAACACATTTCTGGATGAAGGTCTGTTTTAAGTTGTTGTCAATGGGCTTGGTTCTTAGACTTCCCACTGCTTCATCCATCTGGGATTATAAAGATTTAAACTATAAACACATTACTTCTCTTCTTTGCCCATGATGATACCCAACCTTTTCCTCACATATTGAACACTTCACTCAAAAGTTTTCTGAATTTTATTCTTTCTTTTTCCCTCTATATTAAAAAAACTTCAATAATATTTAACAGTGTGCAATAATGCTACAGCTTCAGTGTTGTTTGCATTGATCCCTTAGTATGTGTTTTCTGATTACATGGTTATTTTATCAAAGAAAATCATCGGCTATGTCTACAATGCATATTCTTTTTCTGCCTGTCACTGCATAGATATCTCACATGTGAAAAATTATACAAGGCAAAGGAAAAATTACAGAGCTTGACTGACTTCTTTGGATGATTTGATGGCAATATTTTCTGAAAGCTCTTCAACCTTAAATGAATTAAATGGCTTTTATGATACCCCAAGCACGGATCTCTTATCTTCCACAAGATCAATCTCCAGACGTTTCCCCACAAAGTAAAAATGCTTTGTCAGTGTGGTGGGGTTTATTTAGAGCCAGATCTACTATATTCTAATGTCAGTGTGTGTCAGTATTATTTTGGTTTTACCTACTATTTTTATTTAGAAAAATAAAAATATATGCCTGCGATACCTGTCAGTAGCAGAGCAAGGAGATGGCTGAAATGTTCTCTGTCTTAGAAATACTTAGTTATGTTCTAGTAATATTCTTTGTGATTTTACAATGTAGGAGGGGAAAAAGAAAGGACACAAAAGGAATTACATGAAAAATTGTTGGGAACAACTACCAGAGAAATTTCTAACTATCAAAATGCTTTAACATCAAATTTTAAACTTTTCACTACTCTTGATAATGAATGTCTAGAAAATTTCAGTTTAGCTTATGGTTCATTGGTTATAAAAATTTATGTAAAAGTATAAATTCAAATGTAATAGTACATACAGATGACTGATAACTCTCACTTCCATCAAGATTTTTAAGGTTGTCATCTGCTTTCATTTGTGTGTCCATTTCTGTTGAAATTAAGCAATATTTTTATAGTTAAAATAAATTATAAGTAACATTTCTAAACTAGGACTATGTGAAAACACAGGTGAAAAAGTTATTATGAAACTTACATAATAGTTTTCTTAGTTTAAAGCTCAGTTAGCTTTAATTTTTACTGAGATACAAAATACATACAATTAACAAGAAATTCCCTGTAAAGTTCACATCATAAAGCATTCCATGCCTAAATAGAAAGACATATCACATGTTCATCTACACAGGCAGGCTTCATAAAAAAGCAAGCATATCATTAGTAGATTTAAAAATAAACAGGAAAGAATTCTATAAAACAAAAAACACACAAAAATAAGCTGATCAAATATAATATAAATTAGTTGCTGGTAGTCAATATTTCTAAAAGTAGTAGGAAAACTTATGAAACCTGGGCTTTCTTCTCTAGGTTATAGAAAGGCAAGAAAAATGCTTCATTATATTACCATATGTGAATTTTTATTACATACAAGAGACAATGAAAATTAGAGGCAGCCAATTTGATAGACCATAAATTAGAACACAAAACTCATGTATGATGAATTTCCATATGTAACATACAAATTCCTCATACAAAGATCCTTTATATATAACAAAATGTCACTCAAAACTCCTGTCTGGGAAAGAATGATTCCCTTAGCCTCCCAAGAAGCTGGTATAAGTATACAGGTATAAACTCTGACACAAATGTCATATACATTTTAAAACTCTCAAATGTGTGGTCATTCCATAAATAATCCATAAAATAATGCATAAAAAGCATGCTTCCTTAAGAGAAATATGAATTTACTTGCACACACACAAAATGTTCAAGTATCTAAATTATACTAACAATGTCATTATTTTTAATTTTAAAAGAATAAATTATTTTGAAATTATGATGATAGAGTGGTGTTTTAACATTTATGTCCTAATTTTCCATATGTTTGTCAAATAAAAGTTTAGAGATGAATGCACTATCATCACCTCAAGTTTTAAAACTGTTGACCCAGGAAGACTAAGTTTTACAGAATTACCTGTTGGGTGTTCCGGTTCCTGTTCCCACACTGATGGCTCCAGGGGAAGAGAATCTTCTCTTTCAGTTGATGGAGTTTTCTGGTTGAATTTTGAAACAGGATATTTATTGAATTTTCTGTTTGACACATGTTGAGACGATAAGCCATGATAAAATATAAAGTTATTACCTTCCCTTCAGGATGATTCTTATGAGGACCTGAGTAGAAACAAACAATCAATTATGTGTTACCATCCCTATAGGGTCAGAGCTTCATTCAGATGCAGCATGGCATCAACCTGGAATTTAGCTTGAGACATTTGATAGAGTGGCAGTAAACTTTTATGTCATTTTTCATCTGTCTGTGTCACAAAAATAAGGGTTAGCCACTTGAAAGAAAATCAAGAATATGCTGTAAATTAAAAATTAAAGTTATGCAAGTAAGAATGTTATCTCAAAAGCCAAACTAAGTATATGTGACAAAAGTCACATATACTAACTAAATCAAGGTTTGTAATTACAATTGCAGAATTTATTCTTGAATGTCAGATGAAATCATAAACCTGAAATGTCATCCTAACTACTAAACCAATATACCACCATATGCCTCCAAAGAAGAAATTTAAGGGCATTGAAAACAATATATGGTAAGAATTTTCCATGCATTTTACATTAGACTGGAAGTTGGCAAGCATAAAACACTTACAAAAGTATAGTAAAAGGCATAAATCATTTATCATCAAATATATGGGCTGAATTAATTAGCTTGTCACTCAGAATAACAGATCACAAACTACTACTTATACAAACATGAACAGGGTAATGGTGAGGACTGTATTCCCTTTAATCTAAAACATATACATGTGAATTCTTAGAAAGCAGTTTTAGGGAGCTATGTGAACCTAAACTACAAAATATGTTTTGGTATAAAACTTTCATGACAGTAAACTATGGCATGTATGGCTGACAGAGATGTTTGTGACTATCATCAAATGTTTCTTTTAAAAGCGTCTCTTAAGATCTAGACTGCAGGCCAGGCGGTGGTGGCACACACCTTTAATCACAGCATTTTGGAGGCAGAGGCAGATGGATTTCTGAGTTTGAGGCCAGCCTGGTCTGCAAAGTAAGTTCTAGGACAGCCAGGGCTACATAGAGAAACCCTGTCTCAAAAACAAAACAAAACAAAAACAAAACAAAACAAAAACAAAAAAACAAAAAACAAAGAAAAAAAAAAGACCTATACTGCAGACTTTATTTTTATGAATAAAGATGAGAAGAATATCAGTCTGACCTGAGTCTCTGCATTTTGTTTCCATATTATTAGAACACAGCATATCCCTCTCTATCATTCTTTTCTTTAAAAAGTCACCCTCATATCTTGTACTTTAAGTACTTGTCATATCATTTCCTTTCTACCCCTCCTATCATTTTAATCTTTATTTCCCTCTCCTTTGCAAATACATCTTGAAATTCTTTTGTTTTAAAATAGTATATATTTAGTTGGTTTGATGGGCCATGTTCTTCTCATGTCCTCTATACTTCTGACTACTATGATTTTCCTCCCAGTCTTCTACCAATCTCCTTCATTCCTGAGAGCAGGGAATGATGGAGTCATCCAATCCTATGATTTATGCTCTCCCCATGTATAATGTCCAGCTATGTGTCTCTGCACCACTCCCATCTACTGCTGGAGGAAACCTCTTATATGAGAATAGCAAATGGGTTCACAAAGATTGAAGAAGCAAGCATAGGGCCTTCATGGGTCTGCACCAGGTCTTCTACATATGTGCTGTGTTAGTTTGGTGCTTTGGTGGGACTGTCTATGACTCTTGCCTGCTCTTGAGACTCTTTTCCTTCTACTAGGTTGACTTGTCCAGCTTCAATATGAGGGCTTTTGCCTTGCTCACTGTATCTTGTTTAGTTCTATTTGACTGTTATCTCGTGGAAGCCTTCTCTTTTATGATGAAGGAGTGGGTTTGAGGGAGAGGGAGTTGTAGGAGAGCTGGGAGGAGGAGAAACTGTTATCAGGATGAATTGTATAAGAGAAGAATCTATTTTCAATTTAAAAAAAGAGCAAATAGTTAAATTATGTTATCAGAGGACAGTTATGCTAAGCTTCTATCTGCAAGCATAACAGAGTATCCCTAATAGTGTCAGGGATTGGTGATTGCCCTAGGGATTTGTCACAAGTTGGGCAAATTATTGGTTTTGTCATTCTTTCAGTCTCTGATGCATCTTTGTCCCTGCATTTCTGTTAAATAGGACACATTTTGGATCAAAAGTTTAATGTCCTTGTCCTTCCACTGGGAGGTCCTGTCTGGCTACAGGAGGTGGCCTTTTCAGGTTCCATGTCCCAGCTGTTTGACATCTTGGCTAAGGTAACTCACATTGACTCCTGGGAACCTCCCCCATTCCAAGTCTCTGGGAATTCCTAGAGATTCCCCCATCCCTCTACATTGAGGAAGCTGCAGATTTCCATCCATTCTCCTAGCCTTCTGGCCCTCTGGCCCTTTGTCTCTTCCCCAGACATGATTCTGGCACATCCATTACTCTTCTCATACCCTTTCCTACACAGTTCTCTCCCTTCCTCTGCCTCCTACTACTGTCTTATTTGCCAGTCTAAATGATATTAAAGCATTCTTGCTTTGGCGTTCCTTCTTGTTTAGCATCATATTTAGTGGGAAGTATCATGGGTATCCTATACTTTATGGGTAATAGACACTTATCATCATGTACATAGCATGCATGTCCTTCTGGGTCAGAGTTACCTCACTCAGGATGGTATTTTTGAGTCTCCTCCATTTGCCTGAAAAATTCATGATGACCTTGTTTTTAATAGATCAATAAATAGTATTCCATTGTTTAAATGAAGCACATTTTCTGTATCCACTCTGCAGTTGAGTGACAGTTGGGTTACTTCTAGCTTCTGGCTATTATGAATAGAGCTACTATAAACATAATAGAGCATGTGTCTTTGTGGTATGCTGGAACATCATTTGTGTATATGCCTAGGAGTGGTGTACCTGGGTCTTTAGGTAGAATAGTTTCCAATTTTCTGAGAAACTGTCAGATTTCCAGAGTGGATGTACAACCTTGTAATCCTACCAGCAATAGAAAGGAGTTCCCCTTTCTCAACCTCCTTGCCAGCATGGGTGGTCACTTGATTTATTATTTTTTTTAATCTTAGCCATTCTTATTGATGTAAGGTAGAATATCAGAGTTGTTTTGATTTATATTTCCCTGGTTTCTAAGGATGTTTAAATGTCTCTCAGCCATTCAAGATTCCCCTGTTGAAAATTCTCTTTGTCTCCCATTTTATAATCAGGTTATTTGGTTTGTTGAAGTCTAACTTCTTGAGTTCTTTATATATTTTGGATATTATCCCTCTGTTGAACGGAAGGTTAGTGAAGATCTTTTCCCAATCTATAGCTGCCATTTTGTCCTAATGACAGTTTCTTTGCCTTACAGAAGCTTTTCAGTTTCATGAGGTCCAATTTATCAATTGTTACTCTTAGAGCCTGAGTCATTGCTCTATTTTTCAGGAAATTGTACTCTGTACCAATGATATTTCCCACTTTCTCTTTTGTTAGATTTAGTGTATCTGGTTTTATGTTGAGATCCTTAATCTACTTGGACTTGAGTTTTGTCCAGAATTATAAATATTGATCTATTTGCATTCTTCTACAGATACAATTATCATCTCAGAGTCTCTATCCAGTAACTGACTGAAACAGATGCAGAAACCCACAACACTGGATGGGGATGCTTATGGAAGGGTTAGGTGAAGGATTTAAGATCCTGAAGGGGATTGGAACTGTACAGGAAGACCAACAGAGTTAAATAATGTGGAACCCTCAGAGCTCTCAGAGACTAAACCACCAACTAAAGAGCTCACAGGGGCTGGACCAAAGTCCTGACACACATGTAGCAGGCCTGAAGCTCAGACTCTACATGGTTCTCCCAAAGACTGGAGCAGAGGCTTTCCTAAAGCTAGAGCCTGAGTGTGCTATCCATTCCCCAACAGGACTTCCTTGTCTGTCATCAGTGGGAAGGGAGAAGCCTAAACCTGCAAGGCCTCAAGAGCCAGGTTTGGGGGATGGGAAGATATGGGGAGAATAGCCAGAGGGGACCCACCCTCCCAGAGGAGAAGGGGAGGGTAGAGGTGGGGTAGAACTCTGTGAGGGAGAAAGTGGAGGTGGTGCAGAGTTTGGACAAACAGACAAAAGAATAGTATCTATTTTTTAATTCAATATTTTTCAGGGACAATTTACATAATATTGAAAATTAATGATATATAACGTGTTACAACATACTACATTCTTATTTCTTAAAGCACTTTTTTTAGGCAAGACTTTTAGCTAATAGTACATTGCTTGCTCTTATTTTAAACACTATTTGAAATTGCTTAGTGATTTTATATAATTCTTACCTTTCCCTCCTTCATTTAGAAGATTCTGTGACCTTTGAGTCAATTCTAATGACAAATAAGGACTAGGCCTCGGTTGAAGACACTTTAAAGAATTCTGGTAAAATCAAGAACAACAGTGAATTCCATATGAAAATATAATCACTTTGTGAATAAGTACATGAATTCCATTTTTAAAGGTAGACATGCTTGAAAATAAAATAAGCGTCATTCAAAACTAGAGCGGTGAGTGAGCAGTGGTTAAGTGGGTGGAGGAGCACCCTTATAGAGGCAAAGGGGAGGGACAAGAGGGGGGACAGGATAGAGGGCTGTGGAGGGGTTACCAGGAAGAAGGATATCATTTTAAATATAAACAAATAAAATTATTTATAAAAAATTAATTAAATTAAAAAATAAGAATATAGAAAATAACATGTTTCCAAAGTTTATGTTTATTTCTATAAATATTTATTCTTTATTAAACATGTATATATAATAAATAATAACAATACTTTCAGAACTATTTCTAATTTAAATTTCAATTAAAATATATTAATATAATTTTACTCTTTTCTTTCTTACAACACTGTCCATATACCTCTCCTCATTTTTCCCTCTTAAAAACATGGCCTCCTTCTTGTTATTGTAAATTAATTGAATAAAATGACAAAATAATAAAAATTTTGTGCATTTGTTTTAAATAATAGAATGAAAATTCTAGATATATTATAGAAGTTTTTCCAATTTTTTAAATTGCAAAAATAAATGAAAAGGAATTCAGTGCATATTTTAGTAGGTATTTGAATTAATTCTCCATATAATAGTACACCTCCTTCCACTTACAGGAACAAACATTCATGAAGCCTGATTATCTGAGTCCTTTCCAATCTCAGTTTCTAACAACTTAAATTATAATCAGAGGTGGCTTCCTCTTCTCTTTACCCATGCTGCTGCTGAGTTATTTCCAAGGTAGCCGCACTGACACTTCTGAAAGGTTTTCCATGAATTTAAAACCATCATCTTACTCAGATTCCACTATGAAAGAGAACTTCTACAGGGCCACAAATCAGTATTATTTATGTGTGAACTTATTCTGATTTTAAGTTACTTCACTATTTTATTCAAGTGGACCATTGAACTCTCACTAGTTGTCACATCTAAAATACTTCTAAGATACTAAGAAATAGCAGAAGACAATGGAAGAAAATCATACTGGATGTAACTTCTGTCTCTGCTTTGATGAAAAGAAAAATGGTGAGAAACTTTTCGTAAGGGGAATGAAAATGGGCTTAGGGGAAACTCCAGCACAATTTATTCTCTTTCCATATGATACTCCACCTATCAGTTTTCTGCAAATACAAATAGTGTATCTATAGTAGGACAAGATCTAACATATATTAATGTCAACTAACTATTTGCAGTGTAATTTGGTTATTTGATGAATTTCCCCAAGTCAAATATTAGAATAAATGATGAAATGATTGTTTGGAGCATATCAATGGGGAATCAATGCATAGTGTTCATATTTTCAATGGCTAAGTAGTAACAAACATACTACTCTTTAATTTTATAATAGAAAAATATAGGGAGAAAATATTGGTATAATAATTACAATGATTCAAAAAATTAATTATGTGCTAATATAGATTCAAGGAAATTTTTAAAATTATAACTATGTAAATGTTTAAAAATCCAAGTTTAAGAAATGAATCTCCAAATGCATGTTTTGAAAACATTTATCTTAACCTGTACTGCACTGCTAATAAAGTAAATATTAAAGCAGAAATTCAAATTTAAGTTTACGTACAGATGATTGGATACTTTCATTATCATCAAGATTTTCCTGAAAATCCTCTGTTTTTATTTTCCAGTCTGCTTCTATTGAAATAAGTAAATATTTATTTAATTCAAGGAAAATAAAAGTAGCATTTCTAAAGTATGAATGAGTCTTTATAATAATACAACAATTAAGATTAATGGAAACTAAATTTTTGTTTCATTATTTTAAAGTTTAAGTTTATTCTTACAAGAGGTATTTAACTTATGTACAAAATGGAATTACCAAGAACTTCCAGATGTGTATTTTTGTAATATGAAAGTTTTCTTCTTTGTGTATAAACATATTAAATATTCATTCACATATTAATGTGTAAAACATAAGCATCTTCAAAACACAATTGAAAATTTACAAGAATTCAAGTTCTATTTTATATGTTCTAACTGTAAATTTCTCTGGAAAAAAACTGTCTTTGCTGAACTTCTGTCAAGCCTTTACATATCATTCACTGAACATGCTACAACTTCTATGTGATTATTTAATATATTGCTTTAGATAGTGAATATTAGAAATAAACCATTTCTTCTTTAGCCCAGTGTCAATGTTTTCGCATCCCTTTCTTTTCTAGAACAATATGTTTTGCTCTGTACAATGATGTTGACATTTCATGCAATAATTATAGCCTACATTGTGAATTACTCAATTATAGGTTTGCTGACTAGACTGAAGATAATTGTTTTATTTCAATTTTGTGTTAAATATCTTAAAGTCAGGAAGTCAGTAGTCAATTACAGATTCTATTATACTCATCTCTAAACCCCAAATTTTTATATATATATATATATATATATATATATATATATATATATATATATATATATATATATATGAAGATGTGACATGGATGGAATTTTCAGAGAAATTGGAATTGTGTACGATATTATGAATTACAGTAAAGACAGAAATAAGTCAAAATGTAGGAGCAAGGCAGACAGAAATATTAGGTGGGTGGAAAATTAGTCTGGAAATGTACATCAGATAGGGCAGACTTAAGCACACATAATCAAGTCATAGAAATGGCAAAAACAAAACAGAACAACAACAAAAACAAACAAAAACAAATCATAAAGGAATTGTAGACTTCCAAGCCTACACAGAGAATAAAAAAATAAATAAATAATATTAGATGTTCATAAAACTATCATAATGATAGACATTAATATTTGATGCCTAAAACAATCAGTTAAAGAGAATCAATGACTAAAACATTGATTATTTGTCAAAAGTCATTCATATGAGGATATTTTCATAAATAACTAAAGCATGGACAATAGCCTATGGAAGGGTTGGTGATCTGCTTCTAATGTGGGGATGATATTGACTATGAGTGGCATGTGGGAAAGAGTGAGACATAATTGCAAAGTCAATAAAGCTCTATAACAATGATATGATCTTTATTTCAGAGAATGGTAAAATATATCCTAGAACTTAATTAGGAAACAATACAGAAAAATGACAATTGATGAATGTAAATGTAAATTGAGGTCCCTTGTGACTACAGGATGTCATTAAATTATCAAATAGGATGCTACTACACTTCACCGAATGGGTAAGTTTCATGTGTTCAGATTACTATTTCTTTTCTCAAACATCTATGCTGAAGGAATCCATTTAAACAGTCATTATTAACACATATTTCATATGTTTCATTGGATCATGGAGAAATTAAATATTAGAGCAAAAGTTGGTTTAATAACTGAGGATTTGAATAGCAAATAGAAAACCCTCAAGATAATTCTAGCCTGACTGCTAAATAAGAATATAAATGCCGGGCATGGTGGCGCACACCTTTAATCCCAGCACTTGGGAGGCAGAGACAGGCAGATTTCTGAGTTCGAGGCCAGCCTGGTCTACAGAGTGAGTTCCAGGACAGCCAGGGCTATACAGAGAAACCCTGTATCGAAAAACCAAAAAAAAAAAAAAAAAAAAAAAAAAAAAAAAAAAAAAAAAAAAAAAAAAAAGAATATAAGCTAAATGACAAATCATTACTAACAATCAATTGGAACTTCATGGGATATGGAACCTTTTTTTTATCCTTAAACTCTTTGGTTTTATTTGTTTAATATATTTTAAATTTAAAATATTTGACTTGATTTTAACAAAATTTAAAATTATTTATTTATGTATAATGTCTAACCTTTTTTTCCTTCATTCAGAAGATCCGTGGGTCTCAGTGCTAGTCCTATTTGTAAATGAAGAATTTGATTCGGCTGTATAACAGCATTCTGGTAAAATCAATACAAATTATAAATTATATCATTCATTCCAATTACTTTGTTATAAAATAAATTAATTTTCTGCTCTAAAATATTTTTGAAATTAAAAAAGCATATTTTCCAAACTTCCTTATAAATTTAAAAATCATAATATCACACCTTCTAAGTCATTTAAATTCCATTCTCAAAATATAATGTACACCCAACAGTTAAAGGCAGGAAGAAATAAATTTATGTTCACCCACGAGTTTGGGAGTGGAATTTATTCTATCAAACAAAGAGTAAAATTATATATCCTCTATACTAATTTGAATATATTTAAAGATGCATATTTGACAACAGAAAAATGCATTTTGTTTTGTAATCCATTGAGCTAAGTAGTGTCTAAAGAATACAAACTCAGATAGTTCCCAATAACAACACCATGCATTTGGTACTAGTACAGTTCCCTAATAGGTCCCATTATTAACCAGCATTAATGAATAGTGCTTTCACTTCCAGGATATCAGCTGATTGCCCTTGGTGAAATAAAAAAAGAAATTTGAAAGTGAATGTTGCAACATTGATCATGTTTTCAAGTGTTTACTGACACCAAACATTTTTTATTAGGTTTGTATAGCAGAAGAAGTATAAAGGAAGGGAAATATGATAGCTAGGAAAAGAAGGGAATGTACAATTTTAACTATGGGCTAATATACATTTTAAGAGAAATCAAAATTCCTAATTAATTAATATCTTTAAAGTTAAGTAGTAAACTTTGGATTATCTGTTCTAAGTACATATCCAGAGGATTTTATTTAGCCTGTGATACACTGTTTTGTTGTTGGTGGTGGTGGTGGTATTGGTGGTGGTGGTTTTTTTGTTTGTTTTGGTTTTTGGCTTTTTTTGGGATATTTTATTTATTTACATTTCAAATGTTATCCCTTCTCCCTGTTTTCCCCTCCAAACACCCCCTATCCTATCACCCCTCTCCCTGCTTCTATGAGGGTGTTCTCCCACCTACACCCTGACTCCCACCTCACCGCCTTGGCATTTTCCTACAATGGGACATAGTGCCTTCACAGGACCAATGGCCTCCCCTCCCATTGGTGCCAGATAAAGTATTGAAGTAGAAATTTAAATTTAAATTACATACAGATGATTGAATGTTTTCATTCCTGTCAAGAGTTTTCTGACTTTCCTCTGTTTTCATTTGTAAGTATCCTGTTGAAGTAAATAGTTGTATTGTTATAAAAAAAAACAAAACATCATTTCTAAACCAGGAATCTTTACAGTAATATATGAAAAATATTTAAAATTTTAAAAATATTTTAAAATTATGAGAATTAATTTTTATTTTCTTATTTAAAGTTCATTTGATCTCAATATTCAACTGCATCTTTACTGATATACTAAGTATATGCAATTAACAACAACTTGAAAACTTTATTGAGATCATAAAATTTTCCACACCACACATAAACATTTGTCAAACATTCATAAGCATATTCATGTAGCCAACATAAGTATGTTCAGAAACATAACTACAAAATAAGGACTCAAAGAGTGAGAAGCAGATACTTGCACCCAACCAATAGTCAGAAGCCAGAGACCACTGTGATTGAATTATGAAAAGGCTAGAAAAAGCAGTCTGAACTAACCTAGACCCCCTAGATCTCTCAGACACTTAGCCACCAACCAGGCAGTATACACCAACTGATATGAAGCCCCAGACACCTATATAGCAGAGAACTGCTGGGTCTGGCCTCAGTGAGAGAAGAAGATGCACCTAACCCTGGAGAGACTTGAGGCACCAAGTAGTGGGGAGGCCTGATAGGATAGGGGTATAGGGTGGGAACATCCTCTTGGAGATGGGGAAGAAAGAATAGGATGAGGAACACTCAGAGGGCATACCAGAAGAGGGATAATGAGAGGTCTGTAAAAAAAATTAAAAAGTAGATTAAGACAAATAGAGTAATGTTTAAAATAATGTTTATTTAAAACAAGTAGAATAAAGTACATAAAACAAGACCAAAACAGCAACCCACATCTTTCTTATATGTAGAAACTATATTTAAAATTGTATAGGAATATAAATATGTGCATGATTATGTAAGAGATATGAAAGTGTAAGCAGTCCATAAAAGGAGAAGCGAGATTTAGATGTAAGAAAAGGAGAATAGAAGCATGTTGACAGTATGAGAAAAAAAATCAATAAGAGGAATTTTTGCATCAAAAAATTAGCATAAGCAGACTAGAAAAAATGAGAGGATACTCAGTGGAAAATAGGAACAACATAAAATGTGGATATCTATGAAACTGAACTCATGAGGGGCACTACTCTGCTTGATGCCTAAAACAACCATGCAGATCAATCATGATTTTAAGATAGACCATTTGGGGACATCATTTCTATAGTGACATTTTATGTAAATCTTTTAAAAGTTGAGAAGTTTGTCACATTCAATTCTGAAAATGAGATCCATCTAAATGTGCCCATGAATATGAGTGCCCATGAATTCAGAAAAGACAAATAAATTATTTAGAATATAAATGTGTATAAAGTAATGTAATTTTCAACTTGTGGAATGATTAAAGTATATTTACAGTAAAAGAAGAAGTGAGAAGAGTAGAAAAATAATTGCTTGTGAACATAAATTTGAATTCCTTGGTTTCTCTATGATGTCACTACACTCAGGTTGTTGTGGAAATCTGAACTGAGCAAGTTATTTTTTATTCACTTTGAGCTTTTCCTTTCCATCTATGAAGGTTACAGAGATTCACTTACATTTCTTCAAGAACTGGTAATTCTTTTCTGAAATGTCTTCAAAAATATGATAAAATTTATTTCATTTTTAGAGAATATAAGTTTCGTGCAAAAGGCCCAGTACTTTAAAAAATATTTTATATGTACTTTCTTGTGCCTTCAATTGGTGACCTTATTCTTCTGTCAATGTGCCTGTTCCAACTTCAATATAATGGTTTTTCTTTATCTTCTGACATTTACTTTTGTTATGTTTGGTTGTTATCTCTTAAGGGACCTACCTTTCCTAATAACAGGCAAAAAGAAGGGGTTGAGAGAAACTGAGAGGAGTAGATGGAAGAGCAAATGTAATCAGGTATGTTATATGAGAAATAATTATTTTTAATAAAAGGGGAAAACAAAAGATTAGAACTAAGTGGTGGTGCTTGCAATGCATAGTGAAGTAAAATTTAGTAGTATTGAGACAGTCCTTCCTTCTTTGCAAGTGGCAATTATGCCTATAAGGTCTATTTTAAGTTTTCTTCTCAGGGTCAAGTAATGTCATGCATATGTCAGCTAAGGCATCCTGACTATGTTTGAAGCTTTCCCTTGGAGGTTTGGAACCTCGTATAAACCTGTGAATCTTTCCCAGTATCAAATCTGGTTTGTATTCTAGGTCCTGAGCTTGAGCTGAAGATTCTGAGAACTTTTATCTCTTATAAGCTTATACTGTAGGTAAGGCCAGTCAGTATTAAATCTACTCACCTGGTTCAGCAACCCATGCTGAATCAGCAGAGGCATGTGTAACTTCCCAAGCTCCTGTGTGACTCATACAAAATCCTCAAGTATCATAAACTAGTTGTTCAAAGACAATCGAATTGTACAATTTACCTGGTGGAGATTCTTGTTTATGCTTCGGCATTGATACTTCAGATGAAGCTAGAGCTTTACCTCCAATCAGATACTGGGTAGGCTTTAAGTTAAAATATTTGATCAGTCTTCTACACTTCATATATTTCAAACTTAATAATCAATGATAAAGGATCACATTTTTACCTTCCAGTCAGGATTTTTATTCTGGAAATCTAAACAGGAGACAAAATGAATTATATGTTAATATCTACAATTAAAAACTTTTACTTGTCATTCTAGTTTTGGCTTAAATGCCAATATCTAGAAAGAGGCAGCGCTATATATGACATTAATCTATGACACACATGGTTGACCAAGATGTTTATGGCCATCTTCTTTAAGTGTAAAAGAATCTCTGCTTGCACCAAGCTCTTTAGTGTTCTCTGCATTTCTAGAACTGATGAGGACAAGAACAGTTATTTTTCCTACTACTTCTCAGGCATTTTTCCATCCGGCTAGCTCATGGTATATCTCTCCTGCCTAAATAAGTTATTTTTTTCATCTTATACTCTAGCTGCCTGCCCCATAAGCCTGCAACCCACGCTCTCCACCATTTTCAACTTCATTCCTTATCTTCATTCCACATCTTTGCTTCTTGAATCTCAAGTCAGGGATACTTTACCATATACTTATAATTCATCTCTCATCTTGAAACTCTCCTAAAACTATTATTGAAACAAAAGATATGTAATCTATTACTAACAAATATATTTTATTCCTTGAATCACTTTTGATTATATTTATAATATATATTTCTAGTATAAAATATTTTACCCTAGTTTAATAAGCATCTCAAATTATTTGCTTATTGAGTATATTTCCAACCTTTCTCTCCTTCAGTTTGAAGACTCGTGGATCTTGAAGTTATTCCAACTGATAAATGAGGAGTGCACTTAGACTGAAGAGACGTAATGGTGTTCTGGTAAAATCAATATCCATGGTGAGTTCAATTAATATTTCGAATATCTTTAAATTAATATCCTATTCTAAAACAACGCTTTCAAATTTTTCTATGAAATTGGTAGAGATCAACAGACAATGGGAAGCCCTACACCAATTGATTAATCTACATCATAGCTCCTACATCTATAACTTATGAAACCTCACAAAAGAGAGAGATCAGAAAGAGTATAAGACCCATAATACCATGAAGCCTGTGAAACAGTCTCTTCTATAAATATCTGAACCAGGATTGCATTGTCAGTAGCAATAAACATGTTAATATTTAAATGAAGGGGTTCTCTGAGCCCTGCCCCTAGACAAAGAACTATAGGCAACTAATGATCCCTGGCAGAGGGAGATTTAGCCTTACCCAGGGATGAACATCCTTATTAGTTATTTAATACAAATTAGTCAGCTCTGAAATCATATTTATCCAACAACAAAAATGCACCCAGTAGGTTTCACTTCTATATTTGCACATACATATATGTATATGCATATGTATTTAACAGTAATAAACAAAAAACAAACTATCAAGTTGAGAAAAGATGCTGAGGATATAGGAGTTCAAGGAGGAGAATCTGAAAGAGGCAGGAAGAAAGAACAGAATTAGGAAAGGAAAGTAATCACAAGGCTTAATAAGAAGGAGCCAGAGGCCACACACATTATCTGAATTGTTCAAGGCACTTATTCATATCCTTTTCTCTATAGTTTATAATAATATTAAAAGGGCAGGGCTTGTTTCTCTGAATTCCTATTTCCTCACCCACTTGGTATAAGAAAAATATAGATGATAAATAGAAATGATTCCCTTCCTCTTTACCCACAATGCTACTCTTTGGATTTCCAAAGCTGTCTCTTTCCCATATGTTCCCAACATTAAAGAAACACAGCTTGACTATTCATGTGTAGCACTTAATCATGTATCTTATCTGATTTCATGTTATTTTATTAAAGTACAGCATGTTGCCTCCTCTGCCAAACACTGTTTCACTGCTTCTCCTTTCTAAACACCCAGGAACAGACAAATAGTCAAGGAAAAGGAAATAGGGCAATCTGGTTGTGACTTTTGTCTCAGTTTTGATGTTAATGATTGGTGAAAAATTATCTGATTGCAAAGGATTAAGGTGTCTTTCTCAGTACTTGAGAATAAAGAACTGCATTCTGTGGGATGTGCAGGCTAACAGTTCTGTAAAACAAACTTAAAGAGTATTGAGTATCTATATCTGTGTTAGGAAAGGACCTAATATATTCTAATATTAACTTTTATCATTGCATAGTATATTTGAGATATCAGCTTATTCATTCACTGAAAAAAAATAAGTATTTTTGTTTGCAACAAAAATGGTATTTGTACAATGTTGCTAATGCTTTCAAGTGTTTAGTAATGATTTTTTCCTCTCATTTTTTTAACAGAACAAGTATGAAGTAAGGAAAACATGGTAAATAGTAAGATAAAAGGTAGAAAGAATTCCCAGAGAAAACTTAGTTATGAGCTACTGCTTATTTTTAAGAAAATTCAACAATTCTAACAATTCATCTAAATAGAGGCCACCATATTTTTGAAAGCCAAGGAGAATATATGGGAGGGTTTGGAGATAAGAAAGAAAGAGGGAGGTGATAAATTGACATTATAATCCCCCAGATAAGAAACTTTTAAAATTAGATCTCAAACTTTGGGCTCTTATTCGGAATATATGTCTAAAAGATTTTATTTAGCCAACATCACATTTTTTAAAGATGAAATAATTCATTACATACAGATGACTGAATATTTTCTCGGCTATCAGGATAATCCTGGCTCTCTGTTTCCAGTTTTATGTCCACTATATCTGTTGAAAGAAATCAGTGTTTATATGGTTAAAACAAACCTTACATGACGTTGTTAAAATTAGAATCTTTATCATCACAGAAAAAGAAGTTAAAATTACTAGTTATCATAAGTAAATTTTAAAGGAGATTTGAATTCACTAGTTGAGGTTGTGAAAATGCCAAATTCACACTAGTAAATACATATAAAAACAAAATGACTAGAAGTTCATTTAAGACACATATGAGTAGAAACTATTAACTGAGCAAACACAAGAATATGGAGTTAGTGTTGGGGTAGGTATCCTAGAATATATTAGATATTTTGTGAAACGTAGTCTTTATCTCACAGGTTAGAAAAAAAATAGGAGAATATGGTTTAAGATATTTTATTATCTGAATTCTCATTAAACACTAGAAGTAATGAATGATGAGCAGCCTAGAAATGAGTAGAGCGCAGATTAGAACACAGATTATGTGGACTTGACTCCCAGCATGCATTACAATGATATTAAACTACATGTCTCTGAATACATAGCTTTCAAACCCAGCACAGGACGCCTCAACAGTCTTGGTGAGGAATTTCTTGCCTGAACATGTTAAGTAAATAGGTTGATAGGTATAGACCGTGCAAAAATATATGGAATTTTTTTGTTTTTGTTTTAAAGGCGTGTGGCTTGGAATTTT
>LR750292.1:219864-272058 GCA_902729485.2 Mus minutoides | reverse complement strand
TAAACACTCTTAGCTAATGAACCACCTCTCAAGCTCTAGAGTTAGCAATTTCAAACCTTACAAACTTGCAATGCTTTCATAGTATATGCAGGTAAAATGGGCTTCTAAATGGGCAGTATCTGCCTCCAAACACATGAAAGTGGTAGTACCTGATTTATGATTGAATAACTTGATTAGAAAAGATGATGCTAAAGCAACATTTTGACAATTTACATCAAATCTTTCCATAAACAACTTAAAAACAGGAGTTTGGAGAAGAGAAGCTTTCACATGTTTGAAATAGTTCTTGCAGAGTTTATACTACTACAGAATTTACCTGCTAGGAATCCTTGTCTGTGCATCATGGCTGATGCCTCTGTTGAATCAGAATCTCTCATTTCTGTAGGAGGCTAAAATGGTTTTTTTTAATATTAAATTAGTCTTCTACATGATATACATTATGAATGTAATAATTTAGGAAATAATATAAAATTGTTACCTTCAATTCAAGAAATGTCTTTTGAAAACCTAAAATGATACAAACAATTACATGTAAATATGCCTTAAAAAGTTTGGGTTTCATATTCTATTGTGGTACAAAATCATAACTTATTTTAGTAATGGGTAAGGAATTGTGACATTTTGATGGATTTTTCCTTCGTTGTTTTTAGTCTTTCTAGATCTCAAGTTTAGGAGACAGATTGGTAAAATGAAAAGGCCTTTATAGTTAATTAAATGAAAATTTTCAAAGTATGATCAGCGTTACTATAAAGTCTATAATAAAAGTAAGGGAACACTGTTCTCAATTCAGGTAGAAATCAGCTACCTGTGGTGGTACTCCAACTGTCCAAGCTGAAGCTGAACGCTACACCATTTGTCTTTAATCAATCTCTTCAAAGATACTCACACTAATATACTATGAACATGGTGTTGACTATATGCATCCCTTAAGTGGCAGGGAAAGGCTTCTCTGCCGGGGACTTGGACTCCTCTGTAAATTTTGTATACTTTGTAAACTGTAAGGCAGGTAAGTGGCCAGGCCCTACCCTGGGAACTCCAGAAGCCAAACCCCTGCTCCCAAGACCTCCCTGTCACAAAGCTCATCCCAACCCTCTCAACAGGACCCTACCCAGATTACGCTAATTTTAAGTCAAAATATGAACAGAAAAACCCACCAATCCTGAGCTCCCCGACAGTTCAGGACTTGACATTTTACCAATCGGCAACCTGGAAATCTCTGCCCTAGAAAGGTCTGCTCCCTAAGAATCTCTATATAAAGGCTGTGTCTCCTTTGTTCCCTGCTGTCCACTCCGGGGAACAGACACAGACACTCTTGGATTCATTCCTCCATACCCTGGGCACTCCCAACAAATCTTTTTTCATGACATTTGTTGCCTGTGTAACTGACTTCTTATCCAAAGAAACCAAGAAACAATGAAGAGAAGAAAGGATGAAACAAAGAGAACAGACAGAGCTAAGTCTCTTGGGAGCTGCAATGCCTCTGGCGAGGCTTTTCTTCCAGAGGCATGGGCCTCCAAGTCCAACACATCTTCCCATTAGAGCAGGAAAGACAACACGGTTTCTATGTTGTTTTGTAATTTCACAAACATGCGGCATTGACGAAATACAGTGAAAGTCATAACACACTGCCACACACACACACAATAGAGACTGACCTGATCAGTGAAGATATCCACTCATAAAGCAATAAAGTGTAAAATATTGCTTTGTATACAAACATGCTTAAAACTGTGAGGATTGCATTCCTTGTTACTTTCTAGATACTATGTGAATTTTATAGTAAAGAATTTTGAGGATGTGGAGAAATTCTAATACAAAATAAGTTTCACTTATAGCCAAAATAAGACCACAGTTGTCTGAGTTTTCACAAATAATATAAAGTGGAAATTTCTTTCTCCTACCTTCAGACTCAGGGCTACATACATTAAAAACATGTTTCTGATACTCTGTAACTGAATGTTAT
Source organism: Mus minutoides (assembly GCA_902729485.2). NCBI lineage: Eukaryota > Metazoa > Chordata > Mammalia > Rodentia > Muridae > Mus > Mus minutoides. The sequence goes on along the minus strand of LR750292.1, from coordinate 270,095 downwards.
AGAGCTTTTAATTTACTTAAACCCCCAGACAAATCTGTATCACCTGATATTGTCTCATTCTCGTAGAAGTTCAGGGCTACTGAATTAGAGATTGAATAATCACAGTGTTACCCAGTAAAGTCCGTGACTACTTGAGAAGCCCTAGACCCCTTCCACATTCCATTATATAGAATTTTGCATTGTGGAGTCAATCTCATAGAGTTCTTTCAGTGTTCTAAATTACACAGCCTAAGAAACCCGAAGTAATGGTCACCACATAGATGGGCTATCTGCTGATCATTGCCTGATCATTTATTGTTTCTGCTTGTCATTTATACTGGTATCACAGAATCAGAGAGGTGAAAAACCCTGCAATTGACATGAAGTGTATATTATTGGTGACACCAGTGTTTATGATTATCTACTGTATAGTAAAGGATGTCCTGTTAAAACCCAGTTCTTCAGTCTTTAACAGTCCTTCCATAAATAATAAAGAAAAGTATCATACCCTTTTCTTTCTCCTCTCATGTTTCTATACCACTCCTTCATGTCATGTTTCCTACAAAAGATTTCTTGCCATTTTTAAAGATGTTACTTTTATACCCTTCACAATATACATTGTTCCAAGTTCCTCTCTTTATACTTGCTCTACTTTTTATATTTCACTTTCTATCTTCTTTCCAAATTATTACTTGAAATTCCTCCATTGTGCAAACCTTTCTCCTCAAGTTAATTGGTCAATAAAAAGGCTAACATCTGTGATCTGGCAGTGAGAGAGGAAGGCAAGACATCCTAGAAGGGAGAAAGAAACTCTGGGAAGAAGAAAGAGGAAGGATCTCTTGCCATTTTTAAAGATGTTACTTTTATACCCTTCACAATATACATTGTTCCAAGTTCCCCTCTTTATACCTGCTCTACTTTTTATATTTCACTTTCTATCTTCTTTCCAAATTATTACTTGAAATTCCTCCATTGTGCAAACCTTTCTCCTCAAGTTAATTGGTCAATAAAAGGCTAACATCTGTGATCTGGCAGTGAGAGAGGAAGGCAAGACATCCTAGAAGGGAGAAAGAAACTCTGGGAAGAAGAAAGAGGAATATTCTTTCCCCAGGAGACACGATGGGAAATGTTTGTGACTTCAGGCATGGAAGGTATAGCTAGCCATGTGACTGGATGGTTCAGATGGTCGACTTAGACGAACTTGTTGAAAGTCGGCTCTTCTACAGGCCAAACACTGATATATTAAAAGGTCTCTGTGTGGTGATTTGTAGATTTTATATATATATAATTTCCTTACATTCTTAGATTAAAAAATATTAAAGAAAAAATATAGTTTAGAACTTTTAAAAAATTTGCCTAAGTTTGCACAAGGTCCTCTGAAAATATGTTATAGTTGTTAGTGTGGGGTTTTCATAGGATTCCTAACAACGAGAGTGGGGATATCACTAACTCTTTTGCCTGTTTTGGGACCCTTTCCGCCTACTGAATTGCCTCTTACAGTCTTATTGTAACTTATGATGCTGTGTTTTACTGATATCCTTGGAAAGTCTGCTTTTTCCTCAAGAGAAAGGGAAGAACAGTGGATTTGTGGAGAAGGGAGGAGGGAGCTCAAAAGGGAAGGGAAAAAGGGATAGGACAATGTGGTTAGAGAGTATTGTATGGGAGAAGAATAAAGGAAAAGAAAAAGTATTTTTATAAAGTTACTTTAAACTGCGTGCATGTCTCTGTGGGAGTATGCTTGTCCATGAGCAGAGGTGCACAGAGAAGCCAGAGGAGTTGGATCCTCCTAAAGGTGAGTTACAGTTGGTTGTTATTCCCCTGATGTTGGTGCTACAAACTGATCTCAGGTCTTTTGAAAGCACAGTATCTGCGCTTACGCGTTGAGTCCAGCTCTATAATTTAGCTGTTGACATGTCCAGTTTAATCTGCTATTGAAGCTGAATGATAGTTATTATGATCTAATGTGTCTAATTTCTTACTGCATATTTATTTTCATAGACAACTTTTTGGCTAGTGAAATACATGCTGACCCATATTTTAAATACCATACCAAAACTATAATTCTTACCTTTCCCTCCTTCATTTAGAATATCTGTTGATGTTGAAGCTAATCCTAATAAAAACTGAAGAATATATTTTGGTTGAATATGAGTAGAAGTATTGTGATAAGACAAATATTAACATAGATCCATGAATCTCAATTACTTGGAATAGAAGTTATTGTCTTATATTAAAAGAAAGTATTCTAGAGATATAGAGATGGCTTAATTGTTAAGAAGATATCCTGCTTCTGCAGAAAGCTGATGTTTGGTTCTTAGCATTCACCTCTATTAGCTCTTAACTATATGTAACTTCATCTTCAGTGTGCTCTGAATCCTCTCAGGGCACCTACACAAACATGCAAATATCCAAACAGACAGAGGCACATTTATACATTTCCTTAAAAATAAAAAGACAGTCTTTTAAAAGGTGTAAAATCATGTAGTGTTGACATGAAAATAAGAATGTTCTCCACATATTTTTAAAATAGTAATTCATTGCCATACATGCGATTCCTACACACATTATAGGCATGTAGGAACAGTCGGAATATTACATGATATACATATTAAACAAGATTTTACTTTGGAACACATAGAACATCACTTTGCAAATCTTGTATTAATGTAAGGACATTTAAACCTATATTTGTTCATAATAACTTTACTACAGAATAAAATTACCACAGAATTAAGTAACTGCAATGCTTATGGATATAACAGTTTTCAGTAAAAAGAGGATCAAAATGTCATCTACAGAAAAAAAAAAAACTGGTGCAATTGTAGATAATCAAGTTGAGAAACTTAACTCAGTCTCAGAAAGGTAAAGATCATGAGTTTTCTTTCATTTTGCGTTTCTTGATTCTTTGGTGGGAGGGTGTGTATTGTTTTTAGTTAGAAAATTGCAAGCTCTCGATAGTTACTTTTTAAATTCTTTTTTTTTTATTCTACTGTACATTTTTTTTCTAACTTTTTCCATGGGGACAGCATCTGAACATTTCTGGATCTTCTGTCCCTATGAGGCTCCAAATCACATTTGCACATAGTGAATAAAAGTAAAAATGACCTTCATTTTAGGAAGGGACCAGAAGTAAAAAGAGAGCTGAGTCCTTGGTGAAACTTTAGAGTCAGTCCATCATTTTCTAGATACATCTCCGAGTAAGCAAAGAACTGTGGCAAAAAAGCACTCACTTGGATTTCTAGCTCTACTACTACTATTGGCAATTCTCTACCTATTGGTATATGAGGCAAGTTGATGGTAATGATTAGTAACGAAAGATGAGCACACTTTAATAAGTTAGTTATTGTCAAAAGATGCACTCATAGCGTAAACAGGAAAATAAGGAGCTTTTCAAATATACATAATTGGGTATTATTACATTATATAATATATGGCACATATATATCACATATATAATGCATATACATATATAACATACATATGATATGTATCAGAAAGGTTTTCTTCTTAACAAAGCAAAAGAAACTTGTGTATTTGCACAAAATCACCAGTTTAAAAACAGCCACAAGGAAGATATGAATGTATGAAGGGGCTTACAGTGAGGAGGAGGGCCTATGGAGAGGGAAGAGGAGGAGAGCCAGTCAGTAACAGTAATCAGTGCACTGCACCCTTGTATGAAATTGTCAGAGAACAAACTCAGTAAAAACATTTTAAAATATAAAGAAAGTGAGCTGAGACTTGAGGGATGTGCTCAACATACAAAGTTGGATGAAATTTTTGTAAAGAGAAATTTAAATTTTTTAAGGGAGAAAAACCAAAATTAGCACCCATTTTACATACAAAGTTAGAGATATCCATGCAGCATTGACATTCTAATTATTGAAATATTGGAATATTATATTTCAAATAGTACCAACTTTATGCCATTTAGATAACTTCTGGTCTGTGCCATTTTCAATATATTATGAACATTTTTCTATTTTATTAAACTTTCATATTTTAAGGATACATTCCAAAAATATGATTTATAATCTATCGCTAGAATATAAACAGGGTCAATATTCTCTGTGTGAAGAATTAAAGCCTACTTTCTGATTAGTTGGTTATTTTGTAAAACTTCCACACAGTGGCTCATCTGCTGTGCCCACCGACTGTCACTTGGCATATTTTCAATAGCTAAGCAATACAATCAAAGTCAAGGAAAGAAAGAAGACACAGTTGTGACTTTCATCTTTAATGTGATGGTAAATATTCATGAAAAACAATTCAGTATCAATGACATGGGAAGCATTCAACACACATAACTCCATATGAGCTGAATGGAAGAATTTTTTCTTTTGTTTGATTAGATATTTATTATATTTTCAATTCAAATATTGTCCCCTTTCCTGGTTTCCCCTCTGAAAACCCCTTATAAATGGAAGAATTTTTACAAAATGAGTACTCAAATGGTTTCAAACATCTATGTCATCTGCATGCATGACAAGACATAATATATTCTAATGTTATCTAATTATTTTCATGGTATCAGCTGATTTCTTTTGGCTAGAGTTTAATCATTCAATAGGATTTTTATATGGCTTGGTGCAAATGCACTATGTTGCTACTCATTCTTCATCACCCTCCCCCACCTTTGAACTTTATCTTTTTGGTGGTCACTTAGGGTTAACAGCACAGATTCTTAGATCACATCATATCTCTCTGTGAAAATGTTCTGCAGATGTAATTAACTCACAGCATAAGTCATTTTCATCCAATATTTCATATATAATGAGAATGTGTCCCTCATTTAATATGTTGATATATTATTTACATATAATAATAATAATATAATATAATATATTAAGTCCCTCATGATAACATTTTAAAATTTTGCTAATCAAATAGCAGTCTTCTGTCTAACTGATGCTAATACAAAAGAAATACTGCTTTCTATGCAGTGTTGACTCCAGCATTTCCCCAAAATTGATTGTATGGATCTAATTATCTAAGAAATTTGTAGGGAAATATCATATTTAAATTAATGCTGACTTTGAAGAAAAGCAAGTCTAAGGTTTACATTTCAACTTTGGGTGATGTTGCGAGTACTTTTTTTGTAATCTTAACATTAATTCATAAAATAGTTTTTTATATTAACTAAAAAATGACTTCATATAGTTAAAAAAAAAGACCTGGGTCTATGGCAGACAAAAGAAGATGTAAAATTTTAGTTTCTATTGTGGAAGCCAATAGTTAAAGCATAAAGGCTTAATTAAAAACCCATTCCTCAGAAAAGATTGGCCCTGAGTCATTGAAGTAACCATTATGAGGACAGTATTCAAACACTAATAAAAATAATTTTTAGCCTGAATCTTATTTATGTATATTCAATATATCAACATGTATATGATATATGAACATGAATACATATCATATACACATTAATATGATGTTTATTCAATAAAAACATCAGTTGATAATACTGAACATGTGTGTGAGTCCTTGGTGGATTGGGTTAAAGTAGAGCTAATGAGACCACTGGAGTGAAGAGGTATGGAGTTGCACCTGAGTGCTAAGTGAATTTGCATTTAATCTTTTGACCAGACAATTCTTTGTTCTACCCCTTTAATACAAACATCAATTTTTCTCAAATAAAGATTAAAGCATTTTATAATAAAAGTGAGTATTAAGATTGTTTGTAAAATTAAAATAGGGAAACCCTTACAAGCCTGTCATTGTTTCCAAGGGCTTGGTGATGACAATTTTTCTTACATTTTACACAGAAATAGAATACACTAATAAGAGCATACATAATAATATTTTTAAATTAATAAAAATTTCCAAAGGAACTTTATGTATGGAGTAATATAGATTTTAAGATGATTAAAGGGAGTATAACTTGCAAAATATTTTTTAATTAAATTTTAAGCATTGAACTATTTATTCTAAATACATGTCTAGAACAATATGTCTTTTACCTTGTGGCACATTCTCTGTGAAAGATACTAAAATAGAAATTAAAATTCAAAATTACTTACTGGTGGTTGACTAGTTTCATTGCCATGAGGATTTTCCTTTGTTTCTATTTTTAAATTTGATTCTATAGAAATAAATCAATATTTATGTAGTTAAAATAGAAATGAAATTTCTAAAATAATACCCTTTACAACTATAGAGTTAAATAAAGCATTAGTTATGAAAATAAAATTTTATATTCCCATTTTAAAATCTTAATTTTAAATTCTTAATTTTCCACTCAATATTTAGAATAAATGAACAAAATACACAGAATACGTGAATTTTAGTTTATGAATTAAATCATAAAGGGAATATTATCACATATATATTATTCATTTGTATACATGTACTCAATACAGATGAACACATCTTCAGAAAGATATGGGAAAGATAACTTATTTTTATTTTGTTCTTCCCGAGGTCTCCAAGAATAAAAAACAGCTAAAATTAAAGAAACAGGAAATAGCAGCATCTAAGAAATATTCATATCTATATCATACCTTTAGTCAGTAATGGAGCCTTATCTGTTATAGAAGCTATGTAATATTAAATGTCATAAACTATAGTTATTGTATTTAATAAATTTGAGGATTAACAGTATACTATATAGAAAAGCTCCTATCATATCCTGGAATATAGCAGTACAAATATACACTTTATTCAGTTCCACTTGGATTACTTATCTTCTGATTTAGATTTATTTCTTATCCATTCATTTTTTAATTTAATTTGGTTATTTATTCCAATGCTTTATATATGCTGTTACAATTACTGATAAACCAATGAAATGTATATAGGATTTGAGTTAAAAAAAAAAAAAAACACACTTCTATTTTAAGTACATAGTACTTTTTGCTCACCTCAAGATCATTAAAATGCCTATATTAATGAATAGCTACTCTGATTCTCTTCCCATGAGCTGAGTTTAACTACTTTTAGCACCAAAACTTTCCAAACAAAACCATAGTCTTTCATCATTAATCTCAAGCATTCCATTAAAAGCAAAGATTTCAATGTTGGAATGTGATTACAGAGAGGCATAAATTCAAAGAAGCTAAGTTCTGTCTTTCAACTGTAAATTTATTTACTTAAACACGTGTATAACTTTGTTCAAAAATGATACTGCAATTGGTATTTACATCATTCAGATAAAATCCTCACATCATGTTTGTGTAACAAAGTTTAGATGAGAGCATTGAGCTATTCATACACTATAAGGCACATATTCCTCTGAAAGTAATAGGCAGTATTTACCTTCTCTGAATTGAACATACTTTGTAATTGATATGTCATTTTGGACACACTCTTTTGTTTCCATGGTAGGCTGTATGGATTTGAAATAAGATGTTTAATAACTCTTGAATATGTTATACAGTATAAAGTTATAATTCTAGATTAAATGTAAAAGCTATTACCTTCCATTCAGCATGTTCTTTTGGAGAATCTAAAATATTAAAAAAACACATGTAATGAATTTAATGTTACTATGACACAATCTCTCTTACTTTCACGCAGATATACTACTGAGAAAAAAAAAAATCCCCATACTGAACTTTAAGAATAGCTCATTACATTACATTTTCACTTTGGTGGAAATTTATTTTTCTCCACTTTGGTGGAGATTTATTTATTTATTTATTCATTTATTGTTTTAGGTTTTTTTTTTTTTTTTGGAACAAAACATAATGGAAATGATGGAAATACACGTGTTTTATTTTTAATCACAGGTTGATTTAAAAGTTGAAAATTTCAATGTAAGACTATGTCCCAGATGAATGTCATAAAGTACAAAAATGTATATGTCCCAATGAGTCATTAAAAGTGTGAATTCGAGATGATGTCTCAAAACAGAAGAAGCTCATGTTGAAGTTACTTGAATTGAACAACTTACACGTTGATTTTACATTGTTTTCAACAATTAATGAAAAGAGGAGGCCGTGAATTTGAGAGTAAGAGTGATATAAGGGAAGATTTGGAAGAAGCAAAGAAATGGGGAGATAATGTAGTCATAACCTCAAAAAATAGAGGTGAAAATTTGCAAGTTCCAGGGGTGAGGCTCTTGGTGGAATCTATAGGAAGTCCCAGAGACTTAGGATAAGGCTCACAGGAGTCAATGCAGGTGACATTGGTAGAGATGCATGACAATGGGCATATGGAATTGGAAGTGGCCACCTTCTATAGCCAGGCAGGAGCCCCCCCCCTCCCCCACTCACTGCCCCAGTCTCTGGGAGCTCTGAGGGTCTGATTGGTTGATATTGTTGTTCTTCCTATAGGGTTCCAAACCGCTTCAGCTCCTTAATTCCTTTCTCTAACTCCTCCATTGTGGACCCCATGCTCAGTTTAATGGTTCGCAGAGAGCATCCACCTCTGTATTCGTCATGATCTGGCAGAACCTCTCAAGAGACAGCTATAGCTCCTCTCAGCATGTACTTCTTGGCATCCACAATAGTGTCTGGGTCTGGTGACTGTACATGGGATGAAACCCCAGATATGGCAGTCTCTGAATGTCCTTTCCTTCAGTCACTTCTCCATACTTTGTCTCCATAATGGCTCCTGTGAGTACTTTGTTTCCCTTTCTAAGAAGGACTGAAGCATGCACACTTGGGTCTTCCTTCTTGAGCTTCATGTGGTTTGTGAATTATATCTTCAGTATTCTGAGCTTTTGAGCTAATACCCATTTATCAGTGAGTGTGTACCATGTGTGTTCTTTTGTGATAGGATTACTCACTCTGGATGATATTTTCTAGTTCCATGCATTTTCCTAAGAATTTCATGAAGTCCTTGTTTTTAATTGCTTAGTAGTACTCCATTGAACAAATGTGCCATATTTTTCTGTATCCATTCCTTTGTTGAAGGATATTTGTGTTCTTTCCAGCTTCTAACTATTATAAGTAAGGCTGCTATGACAATAGTGAAGCATGTGTCCTTGTTATATGTTGGAGAATCGTTTGGGTATATGCCCAGGAGTGGTATAACTGGGATCTCAGGTAATACTATATCTAATTTTCTGAGGAACCACCAGACTAATTTCCAGAGTGGTTGTACCAGCTTGCAATCCCACCAACAATGGAGGAGTGTTCCTCTTTCTCTGCAACTTTGCCAGCATGGGCTGTCACCTGAGTTTCTGATCTTAGCCATTCTGACTGGTATGAGGTGGAATCTCAGATTGCTTTGATTTGCATTTTCCTGATGACTAAGGATGTTGAACATTTCTTTAGGTGCTTCTTGGCCATTAGATATTTCTCAGTTGAAAATTCTTTGTTTAGTTCTCTACCCCATTTTTAAGAGGGTTATTTGATTATCTGGAGATAACTTCATGAGTTCTTCGTGATATTGGATATTAGCCCTCTATCAGATGAAGGATTGGTAAAGATCTTTTCCCAATCTGTTGGCTGGTTGCCATTTTGTCCTACTGACAATGTCCTTTGACTAACAGAAGCATTGTAGTTTTATGAGGTCCCATTTTTTAAATTCTTGATCTTTTTTTTTTAATTGTTGTTGTTGTTTTGTTTTGTTTTGTTTTGTTTTCAAGACAGGGTTTCTCTGTGTAGCCCTGACTGTCCTGGAACTCTCTCTGTAGAACAGGCTGGCCTCAAACTCAGAAATCTGCCTGCCTCTGCCTCCCAAGTGCTGGGATTAAAGGCATGTGCCAAGCCTGATTCTTGATCTTAGAGCATAAGCCATTGGTGTTCAGTTCAGGAAATTTTTCCCTGTGCCCATGTGTTCGAGGCTCTTCCCTGCTTTCTCTTCTATTAGTTTCAGTGTATCTGGTTTTATGTGGAGGTCCTTGATCTACTTGGACTTGAGCTTTGTACAAGGATATAAGAATGCAGCGAATTGCATTCTTCGACATGCTAACTGCCAGTTGTGCCAGCACCATTTGTCGAAAATGCTGTCTTTTTTCCACTGGATAGTTTTAGCTCCCTTGTCAAAGATAAGGTGAGCCAAGGTGTGTGGGTTCATTTCTGGGTCTTCAATTCTATTCCATTGGTCTACGTGTCTGTTGTTATACTAGTACCATGCAGTTTTAATCACAGTTGCTCTGTAGTACAGCTTGAGGTCAGGCATGGTGATTCCACCAGAGGTTCTTTTATTATTGAGGATAGTTTTTGCTATCCTAGGTTTTTTATTATTCCATATGAATTTGCAAATTGCCCCTTCTAACTCAGTGAAGAATTGAGTTGGAATATTGATGGGGATTGCATTGAATCTGTAGATTGCTTTCAGCAGGATAGTCATTTTGACTATACTAATCCTGCCAATCCATGAGCATGGGAAATCTTTCCATCTTCTGAGATCTTTAATTTCTCCAGTTGAATCAGCACCATTTGTTGAAAATGCTGTCTTTTTTCCAATGGATGGTTTTAGCTTCTTTGTCAAGTAGGTTTAATGCATCATATGAGTTTTAGAGTTCTATCAAATCACATTGAAAAGAACTTAGTTATCTTTCCAAAATCAGGCCATGTTTTTGAATTTTCAGTAATCTCATCAGCATAGATAAAAATCAAAGTTCAGAGTTTAGCATAGATGTAGAACCTAGATACACTTAATCATATTTTTTGAAAATACTCTCCCAATGTCTTTTAATAAAAAGCCAGAAGCTATAAGTAAAATAGAATCATTACCCAAATTTTCTATTATGTTGAATTAAAATTTTGGAAATTCTCTTATAGTGTGGTATTTATTTTTTCTTAACATCGTTCAGAATTAAACAATATAAGAAAACATATCTTGGTAATGGAACTTCCTACTCTGAGTTTTCATAGAGCAACGCTCTGTCCTAGCATCAGCCTGAGTTCTTTATGGATTTCCAATGGACTTCCTCTACCAATGACTTCACTGGTTATAACCTAGTCCCACCATAAAAGACTTGTCCTTTTGTGGAGCTCATAACAGTGGAAGAACTTGTTTGATATTGGGGCTCTTTTCCTCCACTTAGGCTGCCTTGCCCAGCCTCAGTATGTGGGCTTTTGCCTTGTCACATTCTATCTTATTTTGTCATATTTGGTTGTTGTCTCTTAGAGGTGTGCTCTTTTCTGAAGAAGAAATTGAAGAGGAGTGTGGGGAGCTGGGACGAATGGAGGGAGGAGAAACTGTTGTTAGGGTCTATACTATGAAAGAAGAATCTATTTTCAATTGAAGAGGAAGAAGAGGAGGAGAAGGAGATGGAGGAGGAGGAGGAGAAGAAGCAGCAGCCATGATCAGGAAAAGGAAATAATGCTTCCTTTTCTACAATAGTACTCTCAATTTAATATGAAATTGAAAGTTAATTTGTTATAAAATGTATTTAAATTTAACTTTTTAAACTATCACCTTTAATATCTTAAAATTCAGGTCACTTTAGAAGTTATTTTTACTAGGAAAATGAGTCCGTTCTAATTTACACAAGCACTCTCTGACAAGTGACTTTATGCCATATGGTTCATACCTTTCACTTGGCCATTTATTGTGTTTTCATCACTTTGACCTTCAGTCACAGATAAATGCAAAGTTGTTTTTGGTTGGGATCGCTTAAACATATGCTGTTAAAAACAAATATCAGGAATGAATTGATTAAAGATTTCCTAATTGTGATTTTCCTATTTTGCACTTATTAAACTGAAAATATAATATTTATTTAAAAAAACAGAACAAAGAAGCTTAAGAATATTTTCTAACTATTGAGTAAGTTTTATCTTTATTGGAGATATATATATATATATATATATATATATATATATATATATATATATATGGAAGAGAGAGATATAAAGTCAATATCTACATGTTCCTCAATAGTTGATTCAGATTACCTAAATACATTTTAATTCCTAAAAATATAGGAATTCTTATAATTCTGAATTTAAAATATTCTAATTAGATTTAATTCTAATTAAATTAATTAGAATCAATTTAGAATAGCATTAACCTATTTATAATACTCCCAGTGACAGAACTATTTTAAGTTTATAAGAAAGAAATATGAGTCTTTAATATGCATCAGGTATAAAAAAAAAAAAAACTAAATAATGGCAGGTCTATTTTCAATTACAATCTTGATTATTTTGAGAAAAAGTTGATCTGTACCAAACATGTGGCACAAGATTACAGATTAGTATCAAGAATCCTCTAGTGGTTATTTTTAAATAAAGTCACAAACATTGGATGCCATCTAAAATATATGACAATCCTTAATAAGAAAGTTAGATTCCAAAACATAATTGTGGACTATAAAAATGCAGGACCACAATTGCATTCCTAACTGAAATCAGTATGTATACTTTTATATCTTTACAATTTTATATCTAACAATAATCTAACAGAAAGTGTTACTTGGGGGTTATTTTGCTTTGGTTACAAATGGTTCAAGTAGTAAAGCAACCTCATTCATATGAAAACTGTATACAAACTGTAAATAAAATGAGTACAGTGAATTGTCTTTTAAAAATGTGAGAAGAATAATTCCTATTAAGTGCATAAAATGTGCCAAGGTTTTATTTGCTTGTTTTATTTTGTATACAACAATGTCTACAAATAATGTCTATAACCAGGATGACATTACAACCTGCTTCCCTAATGCCAATTCTATTTCCTAAGTCTCCCACAGGAACTAGATTGATCCACTCTTCTCTTTTACCACAATTACACTCAGAAACATGTCCTTTGAGTACAAACTTCCATACTCTGTGATGCCTATTTTAAACATACAACTCCTACACTCTTCTACAACCATATATTGCCTGACTTCTCCATGAAATGCTATTGACATTTTTTTTGTGACACTTTCTTAAACTACAGAATATTCTGTCATGTTATACTTAGGGTTTTACAAGAAAGCACTTAACTGATAATGACTATTCAAGGTCAAAGAAATTAAAATATTTTATGGAGAGCTAGACCCAATTTCTGTCTTCTTTTTGTTACCATCTGTCTTTCCATGGTTTTCTATATGTTAGAAATAGGTGCACCAGGGCACATTTAAATGTATTCTTGAAATAAAAATGTTTGAAATGTATCACACAGAATGTAGCACTAATGCTCTTTTCTGGAAGTATCCTAATCATAGGTGTTATGGGTCATAATCTGTAGCTATTTTTCTCTCATAACAGCAACACTGAAGACACCTAAAGAACGAACTGCAGAACTGCGACTTTAGCCTTTGAAATACTGAGAATAAGTAACCTCATATTTTATGTGATGAGCACGATGAGCTTGTGGTTACAATCAAAATCAGTGCAATCACTGTGACTTTGGTCCTAATTTAAATATTTTAGTCATAAACCCCCAAATAAAAAATGACTATAAATTAATTGGGTTAAAAAATCTAGGAAGGGAACATAAATACAATGTTAAATAAATAAGTAAATAAATAAATAAATAAATCGTAAATAAATAAATAAATAAATAAATAAATAAATAACCTTGAGACGATTCCAAAAACAAGGTATGGTGGAGTTACTGTATATTATAGAATATTATAAATTTCCCTGTTTAAAAATGTAAAATACTAAGTTGTGATCTTTCAAATCTTCTGGGGAGTACAAGGAAAATTAATATAGTTATGTACCAATAAAACTATATAACAAATAAATTTAAACTCTTACATACCCATTGGGTCTTCTTTTCACTGTCCAATTGGCACTTTTGTCCCGTCTCAGGTATGAGCATTACGGCTGATTCTGTTTAAAAAAAAAAATTTATTTGTGTGCTTAGTGTCTGTGTTTGTGTGTGTAAAAAAATTAAAATATTATAGCTTTTATATTATACATAGGGTTTTTAAGTTTATGATAATACAAATTGGGTACATGATTTATTAGTTATAAACTTCAATTATGTTTACTTAATCTTCAACTAGATATTTACTTAGACCATATCAAGGTTTTAAATACATCAATCAGCCAGGAGAGGGTGCTGTGTATAAAACATGCAAATATCTAACAATTCAGACCCAAATTACACTAAGAGAATGACATGGACACAAAACTGGAGAAGAGACTGAAGAAAAGGAGTTCCAATAAGCAGCCCAACTTGGGATCCATCTTATTGGAGGACACCAAGGCCTGACATCACTATGCCGTGATGTGCTTATGGGAGCCTGGCATGGCTGCTCTTTGAGATGTCCTACCAGCAGCTGACTGAGACAGAAATAGACACTTGTGCCCAAATATTGGACTGAAGTCAGGGACTCCTATATTTGAATTAGGGCAAGAATAGAAGAAGCTGAAAGGGCCCCAGAGGAAGACCAGCAGTCTCAACTAACCCAGATGCCAAGGAGCTCCCAAAAAATGAGCCACCAACCTGGAGCATACATGGGCTGGCCCCAGGTGCCTGACACATATGTAGCAGAGGTATACTTGGTCTAGCCTCAGTGGGAAAAGATGCACTTAATCCTGGAGAGGAATGAGACCCCAGGGAAGAGAGAGGACTGGGGTGGGGAGAACCCTCTCAGAGGCAAGAGGAAGGAGGAATGGGATGGGATATTGTAGGATGGGGAAGAGAGGTGGGAAGTAATGACTAAAATGTAAACAAATAAAATAATTTAAAATTCAAATAACAACAAAGGGAATGTGAAATTACAAACCACTCCAAGAACATCTCACTCCAAATGTTGTTACTTACATACAATGTGGTGCTAAGATTTTGAAAAGGTCCACATGTTTCCTGAAGTCTGTGCTATACTATGCTCAGCTTTTTCCTGAGAAAATACATGTGTTTTTTTTTTTTATTTGCAACTACATGCATCTTTCTTAGTTGTCAAGTCTCTATTTACAATTAAAATTGTTAATTATTTCTTCCTGGTCTGCAGGTGAATGGATGCACATGATCATTTTATAGACATTCATTTGTTAATCTAATAAGTATGCACTCTTTAACTTTCTAGCATTTTGGCCTAGAATTAAAACATAAGAACAAACTTTTTAGGGAAATTCTTTCAGAGATGATGATAGCTAGAGAGTGTAATTGTACAGACAGACAGAAAGATGTACCAGAAAACTCAGAAGCAGTGGCATAAAGGTAGAAATAGTTGTATCCATTTTAAAGTTATAGAGAAAGTTGAGGAGCCTATTTCTTACTATATCCAGACAATATAAATAGAGAAAGGGAATATAGGCAGTATAAAATAAGGAGTGTATGAAGTTTAAGTATTACTTTGAGGTTTTTAAATAATAAAGTTAGAGAGAGAGACATTTATGATCATATTTGCAAATGAAACAGCTCATACTTAGGAAGGATAAGTAAGAATCTGAACTATGTAAGTAAATATGAGTAGATAACTAAATTTTAAAAAGACACAATACAGTTTGAAAGTCAAGGAATCTTTTTATATTACTGAAAATATAAAAATATTTCAAACAGTGCAAAAAATCTGAATGGTTTTATGTAAAACTAGATGTCTGGAGAATGATTATTTTATTTCTGATATCAGATGAGATGTGCACTTAATTATATTGAAGGGCTATGTTGCTTCTGGACCTGTAAATTTGAGTTCATGATCACATTATTCTTATGAAATACCTACCAGTAGGGAGAAGGAATTTTAAAAACCCACCTCTGGCAGTAAGTCAGGACATCAAGTAAGGGATGGGGTTACAATTACACAATCACAACTCTGACCCATAATTGTTCCTGTCTGAAAGAATTACAGGGATGGAAAGGAGAGGAGCCTGAGGAAAAGTAGGTCCAGTAACAGGCTCAAAGTGGAATCCAGCTCAAGGGGCAGTCCCAAAGCCTTACACAATTACTGAGGCTATGGAGCCCTCACAAAAAGGGACCTAGCATGATGACCCTTTGAAAGACCGAACAAGCAGCTGAAGGAATCAGATAGTTATTTGCAACCAACCAATAGACATAAGCAGCTGACCCCTGTTGAATTAGGGAAGGCTGATAGAAGCTGAAGAGAAGGGTGACCCTGTAGGAGGACCAGCAGTCTCAATTAATCTGGAACCCTGTGATCTCTCAAACACTGGACCACCAAACAGACAGCATACATCAGCCAATATGAGGCCCCCAACACACATACAATAGAAGACTTCTGGGCCTGTGTTCATTCAGAGATGATGTACCAAACCTTCAAGAGACAAGGCACCAGGGATATTAGAGGTCAGGTGCAGTGGGGACATCCACGTAGAAACAGGGGGGTGGGGAGGAGGTATGGGATGTGGAGCAGTTGGAGGGTGGCCTGGTGTGGAAGAAATAAAGTATTGAGTGTAAATTAATTAATTAATTAATTAAAAATCTGTTAAAATGAAATGCTAAAAGTAGTAAAACATAATTTATGTTTTATGTGTTATGTAATTTCTTGACATAGAACTGACATCGTGGCAGATCAATGCTACTGAACTCTTCAAAAATTAAGGATATATATGTGAAAATTGGACATATATGTGTGTGTATGTGATATATATGTGTGTGTGTGTGTGTGTGTGTGTGTGTGTGTGTGTGTTTGTATGTGTGTGTGTGTGTGTGTGTGTGTATACAAACACAATATTTCAAAAGACATCAATATTTCAAAATTCACCTGTTTGTAATGACTTTTTATTCTTCTTTGCTGATGAAGCATTTGGCATAGATGCTCCCTCTTTAGTGGTAGTCTTCAGGGTTATGAAACAGGATATTTAATAACATGTATGTCTCAGGAAGTTAACAACACAGAACACATCATAAGGGTCTTTACCTTCAGTTGACAACATTCTTTAGGAATCTCTGAAAAATCATAAAAGACAATTATAGATAGATATCATGTCAACTAATCTGTCAGAGTTAATATAATCCTCACAGGTAGATATTAGAATGGAATTTTAAAATGTTTGATTAACTTTTTGTTTGTCCTTTTTGGCACAGTTAGGGAAATGTGCAGAAAGACTGGCATAAAATAGAGTTACCAGAAGTTTTCTGAAACGTGACTCTGAGCCAAATGCCATGTAACTTTTCAAATGTCTAAGCATACAGTAGACCACATATTTAAGCATCATTCTAATAGGATGACAGAAAATGCAACATGTTCTCTACATCATATTATAATTTAGTCAGCACAGACTAAACATAGAATTTCAGATAGACAAAGAAATATTAAAGAAATCATCCTGGTTCATTTATTTTGGATAGTCATGTACAGGAATTTGTTTCTTAATCCACATGTGTAAACTATATTGACACTTTATTTTATTTTCCCTTAGAGTATGCTATAATAAATAACAAACGTTCTTTTTTAGGAATCATGCACATTCTAGAGAATACAGCAAAACTGGAATACAATCACAATAAATACATTTTTTTCACTGAAGAATTAAGTTCAAACATGCTATGCTAGAAACCAGTTTAGGACTTAATAGTATATCAGTCCTCTCTTCTAAATACGGGACTCTGCCAGGTTACTATTTACAATTTTATGACTCCTCACCTTTCTCTTCAGCTGTTATTGCATTGTCTTCATTTTTATCTCTAGTCATGAATAAAGAACCAAGTCGTTTTGGTTGAAGTCGCTTAAAGATTTTCTGTTAAAATTGGGATGGGTAATGAGTTGCATATAAATTTTCTAATAACTTTTGCAAAAAGTCTAATTAAAAAACAATTGCATTGAAAATAAATACTACAAATCAAACATTTGAATATCCTTTTATATGCTTCCTGATTATATGTATTGTTTACACTGATAGAAATTTTTATTATATTCACTGACAAGGAAGTCTAGGAGAGACACATTCATGAATAAAGTGTAGCCAATGCATATGTCCAGTTGAAGAATTACCTTCATTTTACGTGTTATTAGGATTTGTAATAATATTGGGAGAATTTTTAAATTTATGTATTGAATAAGTGTGCTCTCTGCAGTACATTATATATTTAGAACATGTAAAATTAATTTTAATCCCTAAGTAAAAAAGAAAGCTTCCATAGTATATAGTTCTGCATATGAATACTATTTCCTAGGAGTTGTTTCATTGAGGATCAATATTGTTAGTATTTTAGGTAAAAATTTTATGAGGAAAAAATGATACTATAAAATAACCAAATCATAATGATAATTTAACTTTAGATCATATTTATTTAGAATATTGGATATTGAACAATTCAGAGAACTTGGTAATCCTCAACACACACACACACAGTGTATGAGAAAGAGAATGAGAGGAAGAGGGCAGAAGGCAGGCTCAAATAAAACAATGTACCTGTTGACGATCTTTGATTAAGAGCACATGTTGCTAACTCAGAGGACCTCAGTTGTCAGTACATAATATTCCTGCTCAAGGCCAACTGAAATTTCACTTCTAAAGGAGCTGATGCCCACTTCTGTGTTCTCCAGGCAACAGGTATGCACAGAGTGCACATAAATAAATTTAGGTAAACATTCATATATATAAAAATAAGTAAATAAATTTTAAAGAACAGGGAATTCTTTTCTTTAATAAATTTCACAACTGGTGGTTATCATGTAGAAGAATGGGAATTGATCCATTCTTATCTCCTTGTACTAAGGTCAAGTCTAAATAGTATAAGGAACTCCTCATAAAAGCAGAGACACTGAGACTTATAGAGGAGAAAGTGGGGAAAAGCCTCGAAGATATGGGCACTGGGGGAAAATTCCTGAATATAATAGCAATGGCTTGTGCTGTAAGATAAAGAATTGACCTATGGGACCTCATAAAGTTGCAAAGCTTCTGTAAGGCAAAAGATACTGTCAATAAGACAAAAAGGCCACCAACAGATTGGGAAAGGATCTTTACCAATCCTAAATCAGATAGGGGACTAATATCCAATACATATAGAGAACTCAAGAAGGTGGACAACAGAAAATCAAATAACCCCATTAAAAATGAGGCACTGAGCTAAACAAAGAATTCTCAACTGAGGAATACCAAAGGGCTGAGAAGCACCTGAAAAAATGTTCAACATCCTTAATCATCAGGGAAATGCAAATCAAAACAACCCTGAGATTCCATCTCACATCAGTCAGAATGGCTAAGATAAAAAATTCAGGTGACTGCAGATGCTGGCATGGATGTGGAGAGAGAGGAACACTCCTCCATTGTTGGTGGGTTTGCAAGCTTGTTCAACCTCTCTGGAAATAAGTATGGTGATTCCTCAGAAAATTGGACATAGTACTTCCAGAGGATCCTGCAATACCTCTCCTGGGCATATATCCAGAAGATGTTCCAACTGGTAATAAGGACACATGCTCCACTATCTTCATAGCGGCCTTATTTATAATAGCCAGAAGCTGGAAAGAACCCAGGTGTCCCTCAACAGAAGAATGGATACAGAAATTATGGTACATTTACACAATAGAGTACGACACAGCTATTAAACAAATGAATTTATGAAATTCCTAGGCAAATGGATGGATCTGGAGGGTATCATACTGAGTAAGGTATCCCAATCACAAAAGAACTCACATAACATGTACTCACTGATAAGTGGATATTAGCCCAGAAACCTAGATTACCCAAGATACAATTTGCTAAACATAAGAAACTCAAGAAGAATGAAGATCAAAGTATGGATACTTCGCCACTTCTTAGAATTAGGAACAAAGCATACATTGAAGGAGTTACAGAGATCAAGTGTGGAGCTGAAACAAAAGGATGGACCAACCAGTGACTGCTGCAGCCGGGGATCCATCCCATAATCAGCCACCAAACACAGACACTATTGCATATGCCAGCAAAATATTGCTGAAAGGGCCCAGATATAGCTGTCTTGTGTGAGGCTATACCAGTGCCTGGCAAACACAGAAGTGTATGCTCACAGTCAGCTATTAGATGAAACACAAGGTTCCAAAGGGAGGAGCTAGAGAAAGTACCCACAGAGCTGAAGGGGTCTCCAACCCTATAGGTGGAAGAACAATATGAACTAACTAGTACCCCCAGAGCTCATGTCTCTAGCTGCATATGTAGCAGAAGATGGCCTAGTTGGCCATCATTGGGAAGAGAGGCCCCTTGGTCATGCAAACTTTATATGCCCCAGTACAGGGGAACGCCAGGGCCAATATGTGGGAGTGGGTGGGTAGGGCAGCAGGGCGGGAGTGGGGGAGGGTTTAGGGGACATTCGGGATAACATTTGAAATGTAAATGAAGAAAATATCTAATAAAAATTGGAAAAAATAAATTTCAAAAACTCTACAATCCATACTTAGGAAGAAATCTTAAGAAATTTTAATTTTTTTTTCAAAATATCGAGAAACTTAAATTTTTTGAAATTCACATAAGGATTAAAATGACCATGATAATGGTGGTTTGTAATACTTTCTGACTGCTAAAGAAAAAGAATATTAATATCTGAGTGATGAACAGATATGATTCACTGAATTCTTAACCCATGTGGTCATCTGTTAAACCTTCCTCTGGATGAATCCTTCTAGAATTGGCAGTGTAACTGTTACATTCAAAAAGATCTTTCCTTAATAAGAGCTATGCTTTATCTATACTGCCCACTATTAATAAAAAAAAAAAAAAAAACTCCCACATTAAATTCTGCCTTAAGTGTGTCTGGGTTTTCATATGAAGAAATTCTATTGTTTTCTTATTATTCCCCTTCTTTCTTTTAAATTCAGGATATACCCATCCGTTTACCTAGCAATTAGTAACTCACTACTTCTTGACGTTCAACATATACAAATTATTTAACATTAAAACAACCAAAAGCTCTATTGGCCTATTCAAATTCTAACTGCTGTATTCCAATACCATAAGACTTTTACCATTGTCTACAATATTGGAACTGCAGGTGCTTGAGGTGTCTATGGAAAATTTCTGTCCTCCTTTAGTTTGGACACATTCAAATATCAAATAATCACAGAATTCAGCATTTTTTAAATTTAATTTTTAGCACTGAAATAAGAATACGTTCATATGTTTTGTTTTGTAGCAAAGCACCAAGGATATCATGACGATTCATTCCCTTCACAGGTTGTTACATTCAACATAAACCCTATCTTCTCTAGTATTAAGAAATGAGAGAGAACAACAGATCAAAGATGCATAATTAAGTACTTAAGCATGGTACTTCTGGTTGACCATGAAAACCCTCAACTAGGAATCAATTAAAGGGGCGATTCTTTAACAGGAATAAAATATCCAATAAAAAAGAAAATTAAAAAAAAAAAACCAACAAAAAATTAAGATGTAATTACTGTGTATAATTTTGGCACCTTCATCAGAAATCTCCAACATAATCAAACTTTCATTATCTAAAGAATGGTAAAATTATAAAAAGATGAATTATGAGAAATGATTTATAAAATTTGTTTATCAGTTACTGTGAATGCTAAAAATATTCTGAATTGCATAATTTAAAATGTGTTAAATTTACATATAAATTGAAATACATACATATTTACTGACTCACAAATGTGTTTTAAATGTAAACATTGTCTCTTAACTACAAACAAGAAAAGCATTAAAATAAACATTTAAAGGTATGTACCAAGCACTGCTTGTTGTCACTGTCGTCTGCCTTTTTTTGTTCCTCTTCTGATGTCAGTTCAACAACTTGTGCTGTAAAGAATCACACATGTCATTAAAACAGGCAAGGAAAACTTAGACTGATGATATATTTTATAGCATAGCTAGAGTTTTTTTTTTTAATTTAGTATACTATCATACACTGGGAAAATAATTTTTTGGTTATAAATTTTAATTAGGCTTATCCTTTAACTGAATACTTATAGATAGAAATAAAAATGTTTGTCAATAATGTGATACATCAGGGAAAGAATCAGTAGAGGATGTCATGTTTACAATGTACTGGCTTAGATTCACGCATGAGTATTCTCTGAAAGGATATGCATGCAACACCAGAAAGACACTGAAATATAGATGTAATAAAAAACCATCATCATGGATGCTGTACATTACCTCGTAAGACCAACTTTTTCACGTCTAGTAAAAGGTTTCTCTATCCAGGTATTATTAGTTTTGTTCCTCTCATACTGTGAGCACCTGTTCTTTTATCTAATGTGTTTTTCATCTCCTATATTGATACCTTAGTCTTCTTTGAAGATTTAGAGTATCACACATAATCTTCTTTTATGATTGTTCCCCCTATGCCATGTACCTCATATTGCTTCCTACAGGGTTAGCAACCTAAGTTATTGAAGGGACCACACTTTAACATTTGTAGTGTAAATTATTTCTTCACATATCTAAATAATCATCTTTTAAAATGCTGTTAGAAAATTAATACTGTCATTATATAAGCATTCCTTTATATGTTATAAAATGATTTATTCTCTATAAGGTTCTAGAGTTAAAGATTAAAGACTATAAATAAATGTGTCAGTGATAACATTTTAGAGGTAATGTTGACATGACTCATTCAGAATCACCTCAAAGATATATATGAGAGGAAAGCACATGAGACTTTAAAGAAGGCTGTAACAAAGACTAGATATATACAACTTTTGAAAGCATAGAGATGGTGATTCTGGCATCACAGTCTGTCTATAAGACCAAAGCAATTGACACAGAAAGGGAAAGGCTATGTGTGAAGTGTACAGATTATTACATGCACACACACATACATATATAAACATATACACACATATACACATATACATACACACACACACACACACACACACACACACACACACACATTTACCCTCAGATCTTATGTAAATTTTGACACAGGAGCACAAATCTCTAATTCCAGAACACCTATGATTGGATGGCAATTTAGAATATAAGAATATGAAGCTAATATCTAGCTAGTCTGAAATATTCAGAGAACAATACAAGAACCTAACTAAAACAGGACAGAAGGCAAGGACAAAGTGGACCTCTAATGTCTACACATTCTCCATAGAATACCCTTTTCCCTACAAACATACATGAATGCGCCCTCTTCATGCTCAACATTAACACATATCCTACCTGCACACAATAACACACTAATGTTGCACAGAAACTGAAAGCAAGAATTTGAAGGCAAGTTCTGAAACAAAAATATAAAAGAGTGCTCCTCGGGGGAATTATTCTTACTGCTTTGCTCACCCTGCTTCCATAGACAACAAATTACCTCCTGTCCAGGAGTGATACAACCCCAAGTGGGTTGTACCTTTCTGTATAACAGATTAATAGAGAAAATGGCTTTTCTCTATTCATCTTTCCCCTTCCCAAATGACTCTATTTTGTATTGAGTTGACAAAACACTATCTAGGACATTAAGTTAAGGAGATAGGATCAAATTTGTGTGGGGAAAAAAATTCTCATGTTTAGGTTTGGGAATAGCACTTTAATTTGGGGAGTGTTGACAGTCTTTAATTTTATTTCTTCTATTTTGTCACAGTTAGGAAAGAAATATAATGCAATAGAAATAAACTGGAAAAAACTGTATAGATTTAATTGTATTTGATGTTTTTTTCAAAAAAAAAATCTCATGTCTTTTTAGCTGCTAAACCTGATGCTATATTAAATACCTCAAGTGCTAATTTTAATTAAACATTTTAACATTATTTAAATATGAATATTTCACAATCTCTACTTTATATTGTAATTTTGGCAACACAATTTGTCTTATTTTTTCAGAGAGAAGCATGACTCACTTAGGTAAGAAACCTTTATGAACTGGTCAGCTTGGATCTTCATGATTGTGTATGAAATAGTCCCCTTTTGACTGCATGTGAGTTCCTTCTATGACCTTAGCATTTTGCATAGTACTATGTACTTCTTAAGACTTTTAATAAACACTTCATGAGAGAAAATTAAAAATACATATTACAATGGAATGTTAAAAACTGTAAAAATAGTTATAACAATTTTGTATCAATTCAAATTGTGAAATATAAGACACAATTAGAAATTAATTAATAAACATGTTCATTGTTTTCAAAATCACATTAATATGATTTACAGAACCAGTAACCAAATGATTTTCAGCAAATAACTGGACTACTAGAAAGTAGCTGTCATGGGAAACAGAAGGCATGGTTCTGAATCCAAATCAAGAGCACCTGACTGCCTAACTGAACCATATGCATTTCATGTGTCATACTTGTACAGCATAGTTGATGCATTTGTCAGTACACATTTTCGTTTTCCTGTCACTCCAACAAGCTATACACTAGAAATCTCAGTCTTTGATTTAAATGGAAGTATGCACTAAAAGGGAACTATTTCATACACAATCATGAAGATCCAAGCTGACCAGTTCATAAATCCAGTCCAAAGGCTTCTGCAGAGCCTTCTCTGCAGAAGTATGCATAGGTAATTTTTTTTTCTATTTTTAGTTCTTCTACATAAAGTCTCCTTTTCTCATGTACCCTCCATACTTGTCCTTCATGTTTCAGTTAAGCCATCTGACAAGTCACTCTTTTTTATTCCCAGAATTGGTAAACTAGAACTATAGTACATTTGGAAGCATTATAGACTAATAGAAAATGAGCAAATATATAACCACATGGAATTATGAATTTTATTTCTGAGTTCTTTGCCATGGAAGTAACATTTCTCAAGCATAGAGAAATGGAGAATTCTTTGTTTTGTTGTCTTTTGAATTATTATCCAATGGATTTGCTTATAGACTTCTTTAAAATATCCACACAATTGCTATGCAGACTTTGTATGGAGTGCCAACAGGATATATACAATTTGAGAGTTTGTTACAAATGTTAATTTCAGAGCAGCCAAGTCCAAATTTTCATTTTGAACGTAATCCCAGATCAGATATTCATTAAAATATCAACAGCTTGGTAAACACAGACTTTCCTTCTAAATAATGCTTCTAAAAATTATTTATGAGTTATATCATGTTTGTACAACCTGTAATTTCTCTCAATTTAAAGAAATGTTCAACATCCTTAGTCATCAGGGAAATGCAAATCAAAACAACCCTGAGATTCTATCTCACACCAGTCAGAATGGCTAAGATCCAAAACTCAGGTGACAGCAGATGATGTCAAGGATGTGGAGAAAGAGGAATATTTTTCCGTTGTTTTTGGGTATCCAAGCTAATAGAACCACTCTGGAAATTAGTCTGGTGGTTCCTCAGAAAACTGGATATAGTACTACCTGAGGACCCAGCTATAGCACTTCTGGGATGATACTCCAAAGATGTTCCAACCTATAACAAGGACACATGCTCCACTAAGTTCACAGCAGACTTATTTATAATAGCCAGAAGCTAGAAACAACACAGATGTCCTTCAATAGAGGAATGGATACAGAAAATGTGGTATACAATGGAGTACTACTACTCTGCTATTAAAAAATGAATTCATGAATAGCAGATTGCATGGAATTAGAAAATATCCTGCCGGGCGTGGTGGTGCATGCCTTTAATCCCAGCACTCGGGAGGCAGAGGCAGGCGGATTTCTGAGTTCGAGGCCAGCCTGGTCTACAAAGTGAGTTCCAGGACAGCCAGGGATAGACAGAGAAACCCTGTCTCGAAAAACCAAAAAAAAAAAAAAAAAAAAAAAAAAAAAAAAAAAAAAAAAAAAAAAAAAAAAAAAAAAAAAAAAGAAAGAAAAGAAAAGATAAAAAAAGAAAAAGAAAAAGAAAAAAGAAAGAAAAGAAAAGAAAAGAAAAGAAAAAAAGAAGAAAATATCCTGAGTGAGGTATACATGGTATGCACTCACTGACAAATAGATATTAGCCCAAAAAGCATGGAATACCCAAGATAAAATTCACAGACATTATGAGCTCAAGAAAAAGAAAGACTAAAGTGTGGATGCTTCAGTTCTTATAAGGGAAAACCAAATACTCAAGGGAGGAAATAAGGAGACAAGAAGTAGAGAAGAGGCTGAAGGAAAAGGCCATCCAGAGACTGCCTCACCTAACGGTATATACCAAATCCCATATACAGACAAGACACCCAGACACTATTGCCGATGCCAAGAAGTTCTTGTTGATAGGAGCCTGTTATAGCTGTCTTTAGAAGATCTGCTAAAGCCTGACAAATACAGAGGTAGATACTCGCAGTCAACCATGGGATTAAGCATGGGGTTCCCAATGAAGGCGTTAGAGAAAGGATTGAAGGAGCTGAAGGGGTTTTCAACCTCATAGGAAGAACAATATCAACCATCCAGATGCCCCAGAACTCCCAGGAACTAAACCACCAACCAAAGAGTTGAGAGACCCATGGAGGGACACATGGAGGAACCCATGACTCCAGTCACATATGTAGCAGAGGATGGTCTTGTTAGGCATCAATGGGAGGAGAGACTGTTGGTCTTGTGAAGGCTCGATGCCCCAGAGTAAGGGAATGCCAGTGCAGGGAAGCAGGAGTAGGTGATGGTGGGCAGCACCCTCATAGAAGCAGGGGTGGAGGGGGGATGGAAAAGGGAGTTTCTGGAGGGGAAACCAGGAAATGAGAAAACATTTGAAATGTAAATAAATAAAATATACAATAGTTGGGGAGCATGGTGGGGGGAGGGTAGAGGGGACGTTTAGGATAGCATTTGAAATGTAAATGAAGAAAGTATCTAATTAAAAAAAAAAAGCAGTCATGATAGGTCCCTTTTTGTGAGTGCTCCACAGCCTCAGTAATTGTGTCAGGCCTTGGGACCTCCCCTAGAGCTGGATCCCTCTTTGCGCCTGTCGCTGGACCTTCTTTTCCTCAGGATCCTCTCCATTTCCACCCCTGTAATTCTTTCAGACAAGAACAATTATGAGTCAGAGTTGTGAGTGTGGGATGGCAACCCATCCCTCACTTGATGTCCTGTCTTCCTGTTGAAGGTGGGCTATATAAGTTTTCTCTCCCTACTATTGGGTATTTCATCTAAGGTCCTTCCCTTTGAGTCCTAAGAGCCTCTCACCTCCCAGGTCTCTGGTGCATTCTGGAGGATCCCCCCATCCTCCTATTTCCCAAGCTTGCCTGTTTCCACTAACTCTGCTGGCCCTCAGTCCTTTTCCCTCACCCAATACCAGATCAGGTTCCCATGTCCCCACTATTCTCTTGTGGTTGCTTTCTTCACTCTTCTAAGTGGGAATGAGGCATTCTCACTTGGGCACTTCAGCTTGTTGACCTTTTAGAGTACTGTGGATTGTATCTTGGGTATTCTATATTATTGGNTTCAAGTGTTATCCAGAAAGTTCCCTATATCCTCCCCCCTCCCGGCCCTGCTACCCTACCCACCCGCTCCCACCTCCTGGCCCCGGTGTTCCCCTGTATTGGGGCATAAAAAGTCTGCATAACCAAGGGGCCTCTCTTCCCACTGATGGCCAACTAGGCCATCCTCTTCTATATATGCAGCTAGAGACACGAGCCCAGGATGATATTTTCTAATTCCATCCATTTGCCTTAAAACTCATGATATTCTTGCTCTTAATAGCTGAGTAGTATTCCTTTGTGTAAATGAACCACATTTTCTGTATCCATTCTTTTGTCATGGGACATCTAAGTTGTTTCCAGCATATGGAATATCATACCCCCAAAAGAACCAACAAGCAGCTGAAAGATTCAGTCAGATGCAGATATTTGCACCCAAACAATGGACAGAAGCAGCTGACCTCTGTTATTGAATTAGGGAAGGCTGGTAGAAGCTGAAGAGAAGGGCGATCCTGTAGGAGGATCAGCAGTCTCAATTAATCCGGACACCTGAGATCTCTCAAACACTGGACCACCAAACAGACAGCATACACCAGCTGATATGAGTGCCCCAACATGCATACAATCAAGGACTTCTGGGTCTGTGCTCATTCAGAGATGATGTATCAAGAGACTGGAGGTCTCAGGGAGTTTAGAGGTCAGGTAGGCTGGGGCATAGGGACATCCATGTGGAGACAGGGATGTGAAGAGGAGGTATGGGGTGTGGAACAGTTGGAGGGTGGATTGGGAGGGATAAAATATGGTGTGAAAAAAACTTTTAAAAAAAGAGCTGAAAATTCTTCACTATTGCCATGGGCTTTTCATCTTTAGATGTCACTCCTGTCTATTACCTCTCCTCCTCCTCCTCCTCCTCCTCCTCCTCCTCCTCCTCCTCTTCTTCCACCTCCTCCTTCTTCTTCCTCTCTCTCTCTCTCCCTCTCCTCTCTGTCTCTGTCTGTCTCTCTCATGCACACACACAAATTTATTTTATTAAATTAATATCTAATTTTTCTAGTCTAGCAGAGTATCTCAGTCCTGTTTTAAATAAGTATCCACCAAATGATATTTTATATTGATGTCTTACCTTTCTCTTGACTAATTCCCATATTTTCCTCTCTTTGATTTTTGGCAGTGACTAAATAAACAATATCCATTGGTCCAGTTTGCTTAAAGACATATAAAAATGAGGATCAATAAATCATTCATTGGATGAATAATTGAAAATTAAATGTCAGCAGTACTAATTCAAAAGAAGAAACCTCACATTTTAATTACTGGGAATGATAGCACTTTGGGATAAATCGGATTCTA
The DNA here is from genome assembly GCA_902729485.2 of Mus minutoides. Classification (NCBI taxonomy): domain Eukaryota; kingdom Metazoa; phylum Chordata; class Mammalia; order Rodentia; family Muridae; genus Mus; species Mus minutoides. Next base: position 241,804 of record LR750292.1, on the reverse strand, counting down.
GGGTTGTTAGTCATAAATGGTTCAAAACATGCCCAAATTTTTAAATTTGATCTATGTTTTAAACATTTGAGAAATTTTATATACCTTGATATAAACAGAAATGTGACTAAAAATAAGATTTAATTATGTTATTTTTGATTCTTAAAATATGTTAATTAACTTGTTAAATCAGCATTAAAATGGAATATAAAATCAACTACAGATTCTGCAAGGCAGTCTAAAGACAGTTTCCTTTTACCTATTTTTCACTGTTTATTAAGGTTAATACTATATTAGTAATTAAAACAAACTTAAGTACCATTGATTGTGCTTTCCCTCTAGCATCAGGACATTTTTCTTCTTCTGATGTAGATGTTATAGTTAGTTCTGATGACAAAACCACATATGTAATTAATACAAAGCAGGAGACAGCTAACATGGATTTTATTCCATAAATAGAAACTGTAAAATATTGATGCTAATGCAAATGGGCATTTTATACCCTAATCAAAAATTTCAAATGTGTTTAAACCTTGTTTGGCTAATTCTTAAAACTAGAAATAAATGCCTCTTATGAAGACCTACATTGCATTATTTAGAGAGAGAGTAGAGTGCCCCATGCTCAAGAAATGTACACACTTTATACACAGTTGAACATATCATTCCACTAAGCATAAGTAAATGCCTTTTAAAGAAATATGTAAATATATGCTCTTAAATACACTCAGATTGGACAGTATTTTCTATCTTGCTGGAGTGACACATCCAAACTAGCTAGGCATTTTTCTCATCCAACTAGTACTGTGAAGGTTTTATACCTCATTTTGGAAATACCATGTTTGTTACAGTTGAAAAGCTAGAGTTCAAGATTTTAATAAGTTCAAGTCATTCTATTACAACTCACTGTTCAAGGGGAGGTTTTTCTTGATTATAAATCTGTTTCCCTCCATAACTATATTTATTTTCCTGTTTATTAGTTTAGTGTTTTTTCACTTTTAATCTGAATCAATGCTATTTCAATTATAAGCTATCTTTTCTATGCTTTTTCTTGCTGTATTCAATTGACAGTCTTGAATATAATATTTGCACAAGCAATTATTTTATATTAAACTAAATAATTATTTATCATATGCATGCTATATGTTGGCCCTGGATTTTAATGAGTTCAATTCAAGAGTCAAGGTTGGATATTCTTGACCTTGTGTCAGAATTAACACAGTTAATAAATGATTTAGGCTTACTTAGAACAAAAAAAATGGCAAGCCCATGTTACACAAGAATGAAAGGATGAAATATGATTAGTGTTGGTATATGTTGGTCTAATAACAAGGAGATGGTGGTAACATCCTTAGAACTGTAACAGTGATACAGGGATGGGTAGAAGAAGAGCAGCTGCAAATACAAGGATGGACAGGAGTCAGATTGTAGGATAACCTAGCAGTTTGTACACTGCTATTTTAAAAATCAGTCTGTTACCACTTGGGATGAATATAGGTAGTTCTAAATGTAAGAGGTTTCCTAATTTTCTTCAGACTCCACCATGGAGTTGTCACTGTTGCTGGGACATGAATTTTCCTCAGAACTCCCTCCATGCTGGGACCCTCTATCTGTCTTATGGAAGCTTTACCAAATCTTCTAATAACATATTTTCTCTCCAATAAAAATATGGAAATGAACAAGTAATGTTGATTATCCAAAGACTGTGAGTATCACCATATTTCCTGTGCCAAGGATAGCATTTGGAATATTCAGCCCCAAATCCCTGGATCAGACTTCAGGAAATTATAATTTAGAACTCTGTGTTTATTTCAAATAATTTCAAGTCCTTCTTTACAGAAAAAATGACATTTGAAAATACCTGAGTTTAATGTTTCTTCATCCTTACTTTCCGAACATGTATTTTGAATGATGTCATTCATTTCATTGGCTATCTGGATGAATTTAAAAAGAAAAAAATTAACAATTGTTACATAATCTATAGAAATATGGTTTATCATCCTAATTAAGTATGTAGAAGTTATTACCTTCAAGTATGGATATTTCTTTGCAGATTCTGAAAAGACAAACAGACTATTATATGAAGAAGAAAAAACATCATTGTGGTATAGTTAAAAATGGAACTGAATTATACTGACTACCTTTTATAGTGATTACCATAAGTTTGGAGAATCTTAGTTTCCTTGCTATACTTAGAATTTTTTGTTTCTGATTGGGAAACAATGTGAAAAACATAAATTAAAGCATGGATTTAGTTCAATTTGTAGCTAATTTTTTAAATGTTGGCATGATCAAATATATTGATATCATAAAACAAAATGCATAATGGAGCTTCATTAGTAAAATAAATTATTTTAGAGAAATAGTGGATATTAATAATCTGGTGCTTCAAAAGCAGTGTAATGTTAATGGAAGGATGCAAAAAAAAAATTGTTTGTTTCCCATCCAGATTAGTTCCACTCTCCCTGCTATTTATCATGCTATATCTCAGTTTAGACATTTTAAAGGACCTTGTTAAATGCTGGTTTAGTAAGTAGTGATTTTATCTTCTCTTCCAATATCCATGATTCTGTTACATTATACAGAAAAGCAGATTGTATATACAATATATATATATATATATATATATATATATATATATATATATANTATATATATGTATATATATACATACAATATGATAGTATATACAATATATATAGTATATACAATATGATATATGATACATGATAGTATATACAATATATAGTATATACTATCATATTGTATATACAATATTGCATATACAATATACAATACATATATGGTAATATATTTATATACATTTACATGCATCAACAATTAATAAAAAGAGGATATAAATTTGAAAACAAGGGGTTAAACATTAGACGGCTTAAAGGGAAAATGGAAGGCAGAGAGATGATGGTATTATATTATTTCAAAAATAAAAATAATTAAAAATTAAAAATAAAATTATGTCATATGAACTATATGTCAAACAAGTATGTAATAATTTTTCAGTAGTGAAATGTGATTGCCCAAGATAAACATGAACTGAGTTTTCAGATAAATATATTAGGAACATTGTATATGTTATAGTTATAGTGTTTGCCTAGCAAGCACAGGCTTTGGATATGGTTCCTCATTGAAAACATAACATAACAAAACAAAACACAACAAAACAAAAGGATGAACTGTTCTTTTCTACAAGAGTACATTATTTGTATATATAATATTAGTACTCACAAACATGTCCACTAAACCAGTATGCTCTTTCTTTCCTTTTCTCTCTCAAAACCTTTCCATAAACTCATCTTTACTCTGGTCACAACTATCTTATCATTGTTTGCTATATATATACATATATATATATATATATATATATATATATATATATATATATATATATATATATATATATGTGTGTGTGTGTGTGTTTATATGTGATATATATATATATATATATATATATATATATATATATATATATATATATATTCAATGCTGAACATTTAGTATTGGAAAACCAATTAATGTTCTCTACCCTGAAGAAGATTATTTTTCCTGCTTTCAAGTATTGTTTCAAAGTAGTCTTTGTGTAGGGTTGAAGACTTGTAGACCTTTTCTTGTTTACTTTGGCACATATATTGCTGCTGGCCTTGGTCAGCTTTTGTCCTGCAGTTATGTCAATGAGATTTTATGGGTGTAGCTTTTGACAATCCTAAAGACACAATCTCATGACAAAGTCCCTGATCCTTGGAGTCCTATGTGTTTTCTCACTCCTCTCTAAGCTGTAGTAGTGCCCAAGTTATTTATAGATAAATCATTTTTATGCAATGATGGATTATCTAACCTAAGTTTGTTGCAGAGTTTTGCTTCATATCCTTCACACATCTATAACTAACTTTTTATTTTGTACTATAACAATATACATCATTTCAAAATATTCTATTGATATATTTCTTTGTGAGTTTCTATTTTTTTTTATTTTGTTACAGGTTATTGTAACCACATCTTAACCCCTGTATGACAGTAGTACTGAATAATCATAAAGTAAACATTGGGGAACTATATAGAATTGGCTCACCAGTATTCTAAGAGGAAGAGAGCAATAAATTTCTGTTTTGGCCTTTTGTTTTCAACCATTCCTCTGCAAATGTTCATCAAAAGGGGTGACATATAAGCTTTCTAACAGTATGTCTACCTTTTGCTAAACAGAAAGTGGATAGAAGCTCAGCAGCATATGAACCTCCTGAGAGTTTACTAGTGAAGAGTCCGAGAGCTATGCATCCAAATGTTATATATGCAATGTGGTTGCCAAAGGGTGATTGATCAAACTTTGCAAATATCTTGTCACTATAGAATTTTCTTACAAAGGTTTTTACCTTAATTTACCTTTTCTGAATGAATACTATCATTACTATCTTCCATTTCATCCAAACTAAGATTTCATAAACAATCTAACACTTTGTAGTATAGTCTATGAGTTTCTTAATCTTTTATAGCTTATCAGTTGTTCATGCGCAGTGCCTAATTTACATTTATTTCCTCCCTGCCCACATTATGCTCTTGCTTTTATTCCTCATCAACTGTTTCTTAATTATTAGCATTTTTTAATTAAATTCTTGATTCATGGCACAGATTCTTTAATAACTCCATCAAAATAATTTGCTGTCGAAACCTGTTAACACCCTGAAATCATTTGTATTTAACATCTTTCATATTATATATTTCACAAGTGACATTATTTACTTAGTATTATAGCTTATTCTTCAATTTTAAACAAAGTCACTATTATATAACTTTTAAAAACTATTTATTCCTACCTTTCATTTGTCTCTCTAAATTACTTTCTGCTCCTTCATTTGCTGCTTCAGAAAAATGGCTATCATCTATTTGTGGAAGATACTTAGAAACACACAGTTAAAGTCAATACCAAGCAATGAGCTTCATAAATATTTTATAATTAATTTTAAGAGTATCTGAATAATTAATTGTAAAGTGAATTACACTGTAATATTAACATTGGAGTTATAACTGACTAGAAAATGTTTAATTGCAGGTGGAAGAAATGCTTTCTAGATCAGTTCTACCCTTCATCAATGTAAGGCCATTGGATATATCAACTGATCTGAAAGGCCAGAGAAAACATCAAAATATACACAAGCAGAGAATCCTAAATATCTAAGTAAGAATGACTCTAAATAACTAACTTTTCTTTGTTTTTAAAATAGTCTTTTAAATGCACATTGTTATAAAATTTAACTACAAATTGCTAAAAGACAACACTTAACACTAAGATGAGATCAAGTAGCAGAAATCGCTTGAGACAAAATAGGTATGGTGTTAAGAATTCATACTGTGTTATCTTGAGAATGACCACAAGTAAAAGCTCTTCCATATAGGCAAACAAAGTTTTTAAAACCCTAAATGACAGGAGAGTTGTTTCAGTAACTAAAAGCCCTTCCTGCCCTTTCAGAAGACTCCAGGTCAGTTCTCAGTACACATATCAGGTAGCTTATAACCAACTGTACATATAGCTCCAGAGGATCCAAAACACATGTGCCTTTCCAGGCTCTGCACAAAGACACATCTAAACAAGATGTTTGTAAAGGAAAAGATTGACTCATTACACAAAGGTGTTTAAATAAATGGAGAGTAATTTTTGTTTTATTTTAATAAATGGGATAAAAATACTTGATATGATATGCAACCCTTTTTTGTAATGATGAAAGTACTAGGAAAGAGAATCACAATACTTACTAGAAGAGAGGATGCATTTCCTTAGTGTCTCCCTGAACTATGCCAGACATTTATAGGTATATTTTTTGCCAATAATATGAGAACAAGAAAGGGACAGTATGATGCTTACTCTTCTCTTTGGTTGCTAGTCATCTGAGTATGTAAAGAATCAAATGAAGAGCACATGTGGTAACATTTCGTCTCTGTTCACATGCTGCAGATCTCATCCTGAATGCCTTCATTTTTCTATCCTTATAACTAACTTATCTGTATGTAAACCCAATGCCCACCTTGATTAGCACCATGACTTTAACAGCCCGGTTCTGCTTACACTATCTACAGTTTACTATCAATTGTTTGTAAAGAGTTGTGCTCTGCCACTGAGTTTCCTGTACTTTTACTGTCACAATGGCCTTTAACTGAAATATTCAGTTTCTGTTAAGCACACTGCTTATCCTAATGACAAATTTTCCAAAGTTAAAATATTTTTTTAAAAGATTTATTTTATTTATTATATGCAAGTACACTGTAGCTGTCTTCAGGCATTCCAGAAGAGGGCACCAGATCTCATTAAGGATGGTTGTGAGCCAGCATGTGGTTTCTGGGATTTGAACTTATCACCTTCGGAAGAGCAGACGGGTGCTCTTACCCACTGAGCCATCTCACCAGCCACCCAAAGTTAAAATATTTAAAGAGTGCTTTTCCAACTCACAAATACCAATTAAAGTGTTTATTCTAAATTACAATTAGAAATATATTTGCTATTTTGCATCTATATGAACTGTCTTCACTAAATCCAGACTTAATAAATTTAACATAATGTGGATGAGACTATATTTTGCTTTGCCTTAGTCAAATGAAGATAAGTAATATTGTGGTTTTAATCACTTTTCTCTTTGAAATCAGGAGCTCAGCTTGCCTTCTCACTTTCCTTTCTTCATTCTATGCTTATAGTCTCTGAGCTTGTATTGGTGTTCACTCTGGTTCTACACTCCACAGTCATTCTCCCCTGAAGACATACTCACAGACAATTCCAAACAAATATCCACAAGAAGATCTCAAATCTATTAGAATGGACAATAATAACAAGTATAGCTATACAAGGCCCTCAAACACAAAAGGCCAGTTGGGGAATGAAGGCTGTCCCTAGGGGATATTGATTCTCATATTGTGCAACCACACTTTTTAAATAACTGAGAGTCACAGTGTGTAGGAAGCCGCACCTGGGCCTCCCCAAATGCCTCCGAGAAGCCCTGGGCTCCGAGAGGCCCCGCCTCTGGGGATCCCCGGGCTCTGAGAGGCCCCGCCTGCGAGAAGCCCCGGGCTACGAGAGGATCCACCTCCAGGGATCCCCGAGCCCCGACCGAGGCAGGCGGCGAGAGCCGCCGCGAGCCCCGACTGAGGCAGGCGGCGAGAGCCACCGCGCAAGCCCCGACCGCGGTGAAGCCGCCTGAGCCCCGACCGCAGTGAAGCCGCCCGAGCCCTGACCGGCGAAGCTGCCCGAGCTCTGACCGGCGAAGCCGCCCGAGCCCTGACCTGCGAAGCTGCCCGAGCTCCGGGAAGGCCATCAGGCTCCGGGAAGGCCTGCGGCTCCGCCCCATTACAAGATGGAGAGAGCCTAGTGCGCATGCGCAGCTCTCTCCTCAGGCCTCCTCAGGCAGTAGCCCCTCCCGAAGGGAAAATATGCTAATGAGGCACTGCTTGTAATACCAATGCAGGGAAAATATGCTAAGGGCTGTGGTTTGTGGCACCAATGAATGGGCCACATGCAAATGAGGTATGGCTTGGTGCACCAATCAGCAACCACTATGATACCCCTCCCCCTTCCCTGGGAGAGTATAAAAGCAGCAGCTCTGCTGCTGTCCTGGGTCCCTGGAATCAACTATCAAGGCGCTCCAGAATAAAGCTGACAGAGAAGATCCCGGTGGTGGCGTGACTTTCTTGCTGCTCGACGGAGGAGGCAGGGAGGCACGCTGCAACAGTCCTTTAAGATGCACCAGAAAGGCAAGATACTCTTCTAGATGAAACTGTGACCCTTGTAGAATGAGAGTAACTAACCCCCATCTACTTGGAATTAGGCCTGCTCAGTAGAAAGGAATCCATGTCTGATATTACAAACTTATCCAACTATTAGTGGCTGGTGAGGCTACAGAAATAAAATAAGCACCCACTAGAACCACTCTTCTAAAAGACCATACTATCTAACTGCATGCTAGTGTTTGTCCTGATACCCACAAATAGATGTAGCTCTCACCCTCATCAAAGAAACTTCTTTTTGCAGCAGATAGAGATAATGACAGAAATCTGAAACTGGTCAAAATTTAGAGAACAACTGTTCATTGGGTTCTCAACCCTAATTACTACATAGGTACAAACCTGTACATTTAATGCCTAGAGAACATTGTGGAAGATAAGGTGGAAATATTGTAGGAGTCAGAGGACCAGAATATTTGCTGTAACATATAATATCTTCTAAAAGAAAACTGAAAAACTGAAGAGAACAGGAAGTAGAGACAAGAAAAAGGTGTTGCTCTAGCAGGAATTAGAAGAGAATGAGATAAATATGATCAAAATGTGTTGTATGAAATTTACAGAGAATTAAGAAATACTGTTATTCAAAACAATAAACATATAAAGTTGTAATCAGGCCATATAGACATAATTGTTATTTAATCCTATGTAAAGATTATCCTTCTATTATTCAAATGCTAATTTCTGTGCCCCCATATCTGGTTGTAATTTTTATTCTGAGAATTTACTGTCTCAATATTGTGAAAACCTTGCTTCAGAATTATTCCCTGCGTGGTCAATGACGAGATGATCAGTCAGTGATTGAACAGGAAAGGTATTATGTCTGGACTCCCTCCCAGTCAATGGATGGCAGTAGCCAGATTAGCATAGAGGATTAAAATTAATACTGCTCATTTGTTGTACCTTAAATCTGTTTAATAAATAAAATATTTCTGTCACAATTATTTGGGAACTAGCTGGATTACAACAAACCTGAAACATTTATAAATCACTACTAACCAAGTAACCTAAAATATATTTCATTATAGCCTTTTCTATACAATAGAAAAACAACCAAAAAGCAGTATTGAACAAAACAATTGAAATATATTTATACCAGTAGTTGTTTATCTTCACTGTTACATGACACAGTTTCTTCCAGAGATTCAATTTCCAAATCTGATTCTGTAGGTAAATATACTTATTTAGTTAAATTATGGAAAATATACATAAACATAATATTCTATCAAACATACACATATATAAACTCATTGATGAGAAACAATATGTATTTTCTATCAATTTCAATATAGGTCATATTAAAAAAACTCACTGGAAAATATACAATGATTGCTTATTTTATTTTATTTTAGGGAAAGAATCTTGCTCTATTAATTAGCTAATCAATAACTCTAAACTCTAACTGGAGTTCCCAAGGTATGTGAGATTATAGGAGTTATTATGACTCTCAGATCACACACAAAGCCTTTCAAAACTATGTGTCTTAAAAGTATCACCAGTTGCCTCTGTAAATCCTTAAATAGAGAGATGACACATGTATTTATGACACAGTAACTAGAGGCATTGTTGCTAAACTTTACATAAAGTCTCTATCATGTTCTCTTTGTCTCTTCTGGAGAATTTACATGACAACATTAGCCTTTCCCTTAGTTATTTTGTGACACTATCAATATTGGTTGGACAAAAAGACCTTGAATTAGGGAAGAATGAAGACAGCTAGATCTCTTTATTCAAATGACTTATACTATTAAATGTACCTATTATGAATTGAGGTGACTCAGTCATTTTTCCTGCTTTACTGCGAGTAGGTATTTTCCCTTCAGTGGAAGACTGGATTGATTTAAAAACAGGACATTAAAATTTTGTATACTTTAAACAATACATAATTGAAATTAAAAATAAAAATATAGAAGTAATTACCTTCAAGTTTGGATTCATGCAGACTTGAGCTAAAAAGCAAAAGAGAATAAGATTAATACATTGTAAACAATGTGTATCATATATTCATAGTAAGGTAAGATGAAATCTAATTTTTGTTTAAAACTTTGAAAAATCATAGCGTTATACTAAAATTAAGTGTGCACACTAAAGAAGTGAACTTTTTACTCTTTATTTCACTCTTTACTGTTAATTTATATTTGGCATATCACATTGCTATAAAGAATTTTCAAGAAATGAATTGCAATTTCTAAATATTAAGTAATATAAGACAAATGGATTTCATGTGTCTTCTCACATGTGTCAAGGTTGTGTCTGTTTATTAACGTTATGAAAGCATAGTTAAGGCTATCACTATAATGCACAACAATAGAAGGGATAAGGCCAAGTTAGAGTTTAATGGAGTATAAATATAAATAAAGTGTAGTGTTTATGTATGATTAAATGCTATCATTTTAAAACTAATAAAAATTTTACCTCATTAAATAGCAATGCCCTTTCCAGTACACTTCTTTTGGGAGGGGGTGGGGGGTGAGACAGGGTTTCTCTGTATAGCTCTCGCTATCCTGGAACTCATTTTGTAGACCAGACTGGCTTCCAACTCAAAAAGGTGGTGGGATTAAAGGAGTGCCCAACCACTACCTGGCTTTTTTTTTTTTTCATCTGAGCCTGTAGCTAGCAGTTAAAAGGGCCTCCAGCGAAGGGCAGAAGGCTCCAGTTATGAACCAGCAGTGTTCTATGGCTCTGCAGCTTAACCCCCTGGCACCAGGAGAAGGTGTGCTGGGGGCTCAAAGGCAGTGCATTCCAGTACATTTAGGACTTCTAAGTTAAAGTGGGAAAGCAAGTGACTGTAGCTGTCCCAAGTCTTAGAATTCTTCCACATGCCACTAAGCCTTGGACCAAATGAAGTCAGTTTTATTTGGACAAAAAACACACTGAATTCCACCCAACTAATTTTTTTTCCTCCAGTGTATTTCATTATTACCTACCTAGAGTTGGGGGTTTTTGTTTTGGTTTATTTTGTTTTGTTTTTCTGTAGTCTAGCCATTAAACATTCCCTCTTGCTTTCAGAACTAATCTATGATTCTTTGGCATTCCTATCTTAAAAGTTCTACTTTGTGATAATTGCCACTTTAGATTTCTCCCTGTAGAGCAATATTTTCATAGAATTATTATTTCTGTTTCTTCCTCATTTTGCTTCCAAGATGCTTGTAAGAATGCTCAGAAATAATAGTAAACTTATTTTCTTGAAGTTATGTCATGACTCTCCACTTAAAGGTTTTATACCTATACCTATACCTATACCTATACCTATACCTCTATCTATCTATCTATCTATCTATCTATCTATCTATCTATCTATCTACCTACCTACCTACCTACCTACCTACCTATCACTCTCTATATGCATTTGTCTATGGATGCCATAGACAAACAAGTGGTCTCTGAGGCTTTGTGATTACTTAAGTGCTGACATTCTGACATTGTTTATGTTTACCTGAGACTTATAGCAGTAGAGAAATAGAATATGAAGAGGCTACCTCCTGTAGTCAGGAAGAAGTCCAGTGGAGAAATAAGGACACCAACCCATACACAAAACTTTCAGCCTAAAATTTGTCCTGTCTACAAGAAATTCAGAGGGACAAAGAAGGAACAGAGAAGGAAGGAATGGCCAACCAATAACTGGCTCAACTTGAAACCCATCCCATAGGCAAGCACCAATCACTGACACTATTAATGATACTGTTAGTTTGCAGAAAAGAGCCTAACATGACTATTCTCTGAGAGGCGCTGCTCAACATCTGACAGTTGCAGATATCCATAGGCAAACTATGAACAGAGGTCAGGGAATCTTATGGAACAGTTGGGGGAACAATAGAAGGCCCTGACAGGGATAGGAATTCTACAGATAGACCAACAGACTCAACTCACCTGGACCCTTAGTTGTTCAGAGACTGAACCACCAACCAACGAACACATATTGGTTGAAACTAGACCTCTCCCCATGCTCTTACATACATAGCATATGTGAAGCTCAGTGTACATGTAGTTTTCCCAGAAACACAGCAACTGGAGCAAGGGTTGTCTCTAGAGCTATTGCCTATTCCCCTGGCTGGACTGCCTTGCTTGGCTTAAGTGAGAGAGAAGGTGCCTACCTATGCTGAGATTTGATGAGCCAGGGTGGTGAGATACCTGGGAAGAAGCACCCTCTCAGAGGAAAAGGGAGAGAGAATAGGAGGAGGTACTCTGTTTGGGGGGACTGAGAAGAGGCAGCATTTGGGATGTTAATTAATTAATTAATTAATTAAGAAATAACATACAAGAAGGAAGATCAAAGTGTGGGTACTTAGAGGGGGTAACAAAATACTCATGGGAGCAAATACAGAGACAAAGTGTGGGGCAGAGACTGAAGGAAAGGCCATCCAGAGACTGCCCTACCTGGGGATCCATCCCAAGTACAGTCAAAAAATGCAGACTCTATTGTGGATGCCAAGAAGTGCTTGATGACAGGAGCCTCATATAGCTGTCTCAAGAGAGACTCTGCCAGAGCCTGACAAATACAGAGGTGGATGCTTTTAGCCAACCATTGAACTGATCATGGGGTCCTTAATGGAGGAGTTAGAGAAAGGCCTGAAGGAGATGAAAGGGTTTGCAACCCCATAAGAAGAATAACAATATCAACCAAAGACACCCCGAGAGCTCCCAGGGACTAAGCCATCAACCAAAGAGTACATATGGAGGGACCCATGCCTCCAGCTGCTTATGTAGCAGAGAATGAACTTTTTGAGCATCAATGGGAGGAGAGGCCCTTGGTCCTGTGAAGGCTTGATGCCCCAGTGTAGAAGAATGCAAAGGCTGGGAGGCAGGAGTGAGTGAGTGTTTGTGGCATACTCTCATAGAAGCAGGAGGAGGGGGGAATGGGATAGGGGTTTCTTGCGGGAGGAGGGGGGATTCAGGAAAGGGGATAACATTTGAAGTGTAAATAAATAAAATAAATAAAATATCCTAGAGAAAAAATAGCATACACCCATAGAACCTCCCAAATGAATTCTCTGAAGTCTTCTAATCATGAATGTCCTTCAAGCTTCCTAGTGAATACCTTTTTTCTATTTGTATTAAATATTCATTCTTCATCAAATTCTATTGAAAATTATATATCCTTGTGTGTTTATGTTTTCATTATTTTATGAACTTTTATGGCCACTTCAATATTACCTATTTTGTATGTATACTTAAGGGAACTATGAAACCATAAATATATGCATACTTGATAATACATGATTTCATTTATCTATGGTTCATAGAAAGAAAGAGTTCCCTAATGAAGGAGTTAATGCCTTCTAAAAGTGATAAAACATAAGGAATTTTGTTGTAGTTCTTAGAACATGTATGAACTAAATGCACGTTTTATTTTCATGCAACCTTATATCACATGTCATGCTTAATTGAAGTACAATTAAATATTTTGCTATCTCTTATGATCAGATGCCATCTCTTATGCCTCATTTCCATGCATTTCATTTACAAATAGGACTTTTCTTATTCTTCATCCCACATTATTTTATTTACATGTTATCATTCCTCTGTATTAAAATTTATTTTGTAATGTGACTCGTAATGCAAGCCATTTTAAGAAATGCAACAGTCTGATGTACTGCGAACACTATTATTGAGCATATTTCTTACTACGTATTTAATGAATAATCTCTTTTGGTTAATGATGCTTCTTAATCACTTTTTAAAAATATCATTATCCCATTTTATGGGGAATAAACACACACACACACACACGCACACGCACATACACACACACATAGATATATTTATTCCTACCTGTAGTTTTTCTATTTGTATCATTTTGACACCATTCACGTGTTGTTCCAGAAAAATGTCCACCGTCACTCTGTAGAAGATAATCAAGAATAATTTTGTTAAAACTGGTATCATCTATGACTTTCATAACTATCTTTCTTTACAATATTCCTAAAATTCAAATTTCCAAAGCATTTATAATGATATATTGAAAGAAATGTGTTGAAGGAAAACATTTCAAATACAAAATGTTTATGTCTTTTTAGGTCAATATGCTTTTTACTGTCATAAGGCCAATGAGTCTGGAATCTGATCTGGGAAGGTAGGAGAAAACATGATACACACCACTGCATTCCTGAGTATTCAGGCAGAAGTGAATCAGAATACCTGCATCCACTTTTCATCATACCAAATGCTCTTTGACAAATTGAATTTCACATATATAATACACCATTTAACATTTGCTTGTTATTCGATGTCAGAAGTCATGAGGCAAAAACCATACATATAGTATGGAGAGAATTAACACTCCTTAATACAAACAAGAAGTCAATATGTACAGCAAACAAGTCTTTGATACTTCTAAAATTATTTACATTAAATGTTTATTAGTAGAAAATTATTAAATATTTGGGTGAATATTATATTTTTATATTTTCTTTAAAAGTAGAAATGAATTATAATACTCAGGTATGTATAACATTTCTGATGAAGAAAGACACCCTGAAAGCATAGAAGCTCTAGTAAGAAGCGAATCATATATGGAAGAAGATGGCCTAGTTGGCCATCATTGGGAAGAGAGGCCCTTTGGTTATACAGTCTCTATATGCCCCAGAACAGGGGAATGCCAGGGCCATTACGTGGGAGGGGGTGGGTGGGGGAGCAGGGCGGGGACGCGGGAGGGTAAGGGAAAATCTCTGGATAACATGTGAAATGTAAAGGAAGAAAATATCTAATAAAGAGAAAAAAAAAAAAANAAAAAAAAAAAAAGAAAGAGAACAAAATACTCACAGGAGGAAATACGGAGACAAAGTGTAGAGCAGAGACTAAAGGAAAGGCCAGCAAGAGACTGTCCTATATGGGGGATTCATCCTATATACAGTTACCAAACCCAGACACTATTGTGGATGCCAAGAAGTACATGCTGAAAGGAGCCTGATATGGCTGTCTCCTGAGAGGCCCTGCCAGAGCCTTAAAAATACAGAGGCTGATGTTAGTAGCCAACCATTGGACTGAGCACAGGGTCCCTAATAGAGGAGTTAGAGAAGGGACTGAAGGAGTTAAAGGGGATTGTAACCCCATAGGAAGAACAACAATATCAATCAACCAGACCCCCCCTCAGAATTCCCAGGGACTAGGCCATCAACAAAGGAGTACACACGGCTCCTGCCGGATATGTAGCAGAGGACGGCCTTGTCATGCATCAATGGGAGGAGAGGTCCTTGATCTTATGAAGGCTCGATAGATGCTCCATTATAGGGGAACTGAGGATGGGAAGGTAGAAGAGTGGGTAGGTGGGTGTAGGAACACCCTCATAGAAGCAGTGGGAGTGGGAGGGAGGATGTGATAGGATGTTTCCAGGAGGGAGGGGTACTGGGAAAGGGGATAACATTTGAAATGTAAATAAAGAAAATATTCAATTAAAAAAAAACATGGAAAAATAAAAAAAAAAAGAAGCGAATCATATGTATGTTTCCTCATCAAAAATTTAAAGTATGCCAAACACTTATTGGAATGATGACTAGAAATTAAAATGACAAGATGCAGTATAGATACTGATGCTGATTCTTCCCCCTGCCCACTTCTACTCATCTCAGAATATATTGACTCAGGTGACAAAGACCTGTGATCCACTATTGAAACTATCCATATTTCCCTCTGGGATAGTCCAGTAAGTAACACATTGTTATCTTCTAATACCTAATATAATCTATTTTTGTAATTATGTTTTGAAAAACTACAGAATTCAGCATGTACTCACAGTTTCATCCTAACCCTACACTTCTTCACTATTACCTACATTAGAAATGTCTATTTTTTTTTTCATATAAACCACCTCTTCTGAGTTTTGTTTTCTACATGGACTTTCTTTTTTTTGTAACATGTACTCTCATCTGGCATGCTCAATGTTTAACTATAAAGCACATTATAAATCTTGATTAAAAAACTCTCAAAAGTGAAAATATTGGGAAAAATCTTGAAATTCATCTACAAATTACAATGTCGATTACAAACATGTCCATTAGAAATATTTTATAAATAGAACTCTGCATGATCTTATCATCTACATGAACTGGTTGTACTATGTCCTGGATCAACACATTCTAAAGTACGCTGGAAAGACTGAGTGTTAATTCTCTCAATTCTCTCAATCCTTGTTAACAATTGCAGCCATTTAGTTATTAAGATGAAATGTGATCGTCTTTTCAATTTACAAGAATGATATACAAGAAATAGCACAGACTATATTTGGAACATATTTTTATCAAAATCTAAAGATAACATTTAAATTTATAATTAGTGAAAATTTTAAACATTTAAAACTAGGACTAGTACCCTAAAATGTAACTTTTTAAATGCTATATAATTAAACAAAGTAAACACAAACAAACAAACAAGAAATATCTTCATACCACTGACTGTTTGTCTTCATTGTCATATGAAAATGTTTCCTCCAGTGACTCAATTTCTAAGTCTGATTCTGTAGGTAAATATATTCAGTTAACTTGTAAAGAACTATTATATTTTAAAACTGGTCTTTTATAGCAACATATAAGTGTATACAGTTACTAATAATTTTTTTCTATGTTTATTAAACATTTTCTTTATTTACATTTAAATGTACTATTAATGTTTTTAATTTAACAATTTCAATTAATTATAAAATTGAGCTGGTTGTTTATACTCTTAAAGATATTTTTAATTAACTAACTAGTCAAAAATTCACTTAAAACCATCATTCAGATTCATGTTTGCAGTGGAAACAGATCACTCATAAAGTAGTCTCACCTGGAAATGAAGCTCCTGGATTAGGAGCATGTGTAGTGGAATGAGAAATATATAATTCAGGTCTGCATAGCAGAATTACAACTCATAAAAGTTAAATTCTTGATTTTCATCAGGTTTCTTTTTTTGTCTTTCACTATTATTTTATTGGATGTTTTCTTTATTTACATTTCAAATATCCCATCTCCAGGTCTTCCCTTCTGAAACCCTTTATCTCATCTCCTTTCCCCTGCCTTTATGAGAGTAGTCCCCCACCCATCTTCCCACTCCTGCCTTCATGCTCTGGCATTCCCCTACACTGGGCATTGAACATCCAGAGGACCAAGGGTGTCTCTTCCCATTGATGCCCAACAAGGCTATCCTCTGCCACATATGCGGCTAGAGCCATGGGTCCCCCATGTTTACTCTTTGGTTGGTGGTCCAGTCCCTGTGAATTCTAGGGGGTCTGGCCTATTGACACTGTTGCTCCCCTCTCCCCACAGGGCTACAAAGCCCCTCAACTTCTTCAGTCCCTTCTCCAACTCATCCATCAGGGACCCTGTGCTCAGTCCAATGGCTGGCTGCAAGCATATGCCTCTGTATTTGCCAGGCTCTAGCAGAGCCTCTCAGGAGACACCCAGATCAGGCTCCCAACAGCAAGCACTTCGGGCATCCTCAATAGCATCTGGCTTTAGCAACTTTATATGGGATGTATCCTCAGATGGGGCAGTCTCTGGATGGCCTTTCCTTCAATCTCTGCTCCACATTTGTCTCCTTATTTCCTCTCGTGAGTATTTTGTTTACCTTTCTAAGGAAGCACTGAAGCATCCATACTTTAGTCTTCCTTCTTCTTGAGCTTCATATGATCTGCGAATTGTATCTTCAGGAATTCCACACTTTTGGGCTAATATCTACTTATCAGTGAGTGCATACCATCTTTGTTCTTTTGTGACTAGGTTACCTCACTCAGGATGATATTTTCTAGTTCCATCCATTTGCCTAAGAATTTCATGATGACATTGTTTTTAATAACTGAGTAGTATTCCATTGTATAAATGTATCACATTTTCTGTATCCATTTCTCTATTGAGGAACAGCTGGGTTGTTTCCAGATTCTGGCTATTATAAATATGGCTGCTATGAACATAATGGAGCACGTGTCCTTATTATATGTTGCAGCATGTGGCATCAATGGGAGGGGAGACTTTGGTTCTGTGGAGGTTTGATATCCCAGACAAGGATGATGCTAGATAGGTAAAGCAAGAGTGGGTGACTGGGTAGAGGTGCACCCTCATATAAGCAAAGGAGAGGGGAGAAGGGGAATGGGATGGGGGGTCTGTGAAGGGGTAACTGGGAAGAAGGATATCATTTGAAATGTAAATTAATAAAATGATTACCAAATATATGAAAGTACAGAATTAAACATTTATTAAATGGCAAGTTCACTAAACACTACATCACAAATGTTTGTCGTGTAATATACACCTTTAAGTTAGTGTAGAATGCAAGCATGTTAAACATTTTTAATGGACTTTTATTCAAAATTATTTGTACTATATTACTTACCTTTTATGAAATGATGTGACTCTGTCATTGTTCCTACTTCATTCGGATTGGGCACTTTCCCTTTAGTGGAAGACTGGATTGATTTAAACACAGGGTATGTAATTTTTTTAAACTTCAGATGACATGTAACTAATAATTACAGGAATAAACAGGATTAATTACCTTCAAGGTAGGATTCGTCCAAACTTGAACTTAAAAGCAAAAGGAAATATAATCAATGTGTTATAAACACAACATCAATCATATATCTGTACTAAGCTTAGATAAAAATATGCTCTAATTTCTAACTTTGGTTTGGAATATTTGGAGATAATTTCCCTGTTTTAGAGAACTGTATGACAGAAATATAGTAATGGAAATATGTACTTAAAAATAAAAATATTTTCTAAAAATCTATTTTATGCATGGAATAAATTATGTCCTTAATGAGAAGCATTTGGTATATCATATTATGAAGTGGCAGAGAAGCTGAGACAGGATCCTTCCTGACTCCATCTGTACACAGGAGGTGGAGCTGTTCAGCAGCCCTCTGTACACAGTACCTGCTAGGGGAGAGCTTGTCTCCAGGGAGTGCTCTGACCCACAGACTCAGAGGTGAGATATCACACTTTTCTCTCCAGTGACTGTCAGGTGCACAAAGGCCACAAAAGTGGCAGAGAAGCTGAGACTAGGTCCTTTCTGCCTCCATCTGTACTCAGGAGGTAGGGCTGTTCCACAGCCCTATGCACACTGGTCTTATAAGGAAAGAGCTGGACTCCCAGGAGTGCTGAAACATGCTTACAGGCCCACAGGAGGGACAACCTCAAGCCAGATAGGGCAAGAACAACTAACATAAGAGATAACCAGATGGCAAAATGCAAGTGCAAGAACCTGACCAACAGAAACCAAGGCTACATGGCATCATCATAATCAAGATCTTATACAACAGCAAGTCATGGATAACCCAACACAACAGAAAAGCAAGATTAGGATTTAAAATCACATATCATGATGCTAATAGAGGAGTTTAAGAAGGACATAAATAATTTCCTTAAAGAAATACAGGAGAACACAGGAAAACAGGTAGAAGATCTTAAAGAGGAAACACAAAAATCTCTTAAAGTATTACAGGAAAACACAGCCTAACAGGTGAAGGAATTGAACAAAACCATGCAGGATCTAAAAATGGAAGTAGAAACAATAATGAAAACCTAAAGGGAGACAAATCTGGAGTTAGAAGTTTTGTTCTAACTTCCTGTATCAGAGTGGTTTATGCTAAATAACACTCATTGCCTAAGTGTGGTCCCCCTCCCTCATGCAGGCTATAGGCTGGGATCAATTCAGACCTGCAGCCATTGGGGGTGGGGGGCAACCGGCTCTCCAGCTAAATTGGCTTCTTTTGTTCTGCTAAGCTGCCACTGTGCTCCTCCCAAATCCTGCTTCCTGGTGCCCCACAGTGCCCTTCACCTTGCCTAGCCCAGATGTTGCCTCCAGCTGGGACATTCCACAGTGCTTGAGACTACATTCCAGGCACCTGCACAGAACTGACTATGGGCGGGGTCTATCCTCTTCTACCCTCTTTTAACCAAGAAAGAATTCAAAGTAAAATCAGACGCTTTGATTGGAAAAAAAACAAAAACAAAAACAAAAAAACAAAAAACAAAAACTATGAAAGAAATCAGGAACCATAGATGTGAGCATCAGCAGCAGAGTACAAGAGATGGAAGAGAGAATCTCAGGTGCAGAAGATTCCATAGAGAACATGGACACAACAATCAAAGAAATGAAAAATGCAAAAAGATCCTAACCCAAACATTCAGGAAATCCAGGACACAATGTGAAAACCAAACCTAAGGATAATAGGTATAGAAGAGAGTGAAATTTTCTAATTTAAAGGGCCAGTAAATATCTTCAAAAAAATTATGGAAGAAAACTTCCCTAACCTAAAGAAAGAAATGCCAATGAACATACAATAAGCCTACAAAACTCCAAATAGTTTGTACCAGAAAAGAAATTCCTATCGTCACATAATAATCAAAACACCAAATGTACAAAATAAAGAAAAAATATTAATAGCAATAATCGAAAAAGGTTAAATAACACATAAAGGCAGACCAATTAGAATTACACCAGACTTCTCACCAGAGTCTATGAAAGCTAGAAGATCCTGGACAGATGTTATACAGACCCTAAGAGAGCACAAATGCCACCCCAGGCTACTATACCCAACAAAACTCTCAATTACCATAGATGAAGAAAAAAAGGTATTCCATGACAAAACCAAATTTACACAATATCTTTCCACAAATCTAGCCCTTTAAAGGAGAACTCCAACACAAGGAGGGAAACTATACCCTAGAAAAAGCAAGAAAGTAATCTTCAACAAACCTAAAAGAAGATAGCCACAAGAACAGAATCCCAACTCTAACAACAAAAATAACAGGAAGCAACAATTACTTTTCCTTAATATCTCTTAATATCAATGGATTCAATTCCCCAATAAAAAGACATAGACTAACAGGCTGGATATGTAACTAGGACCCAGCTTTTTGCTGCATACAGGAAACCCACCTCAGGGACAAAGACAGACATTACCTCAGAGTAA
Source organism: Mus minutoides (assembly GCA_902729485.2). NCBI lineage: Eukaryota > Metazoa > Chordata > Mammalia > Rodentia > Muridae > Mus > Mus minutoides. Next base: position 221,169 of record LR750292.1, on the reverse strand, counting down.
AAGGCTAGAAAACAATTTTCCAAGCAAAGGGTCCCAAGAAACAAGCTTGAGTAGCCATCAAGAAACAGTATTGATGCATGAAAATATCTTGCTAAAATCCCATTATTTGCTAACCAAATACTTATAACTTTACATCCTGATTAGTGGGTTATTTCCACCCTGAATTACCAGTTATTGATAAAACTTAGAATGGTTTCAGCTTTAGCCTCTCTGGGTTTCCTCCCGGGTGCTGTAAGCATGTCCCAAAGTCAATAACTAAAGTCAACTCAGTATTTCTCTTGACCCTATTTTGCCATATTATGACTGACAACCCAAAAGATTCTTCTCTGCATTTCAAGGTTGTGGTCCTGGAATTCAAGTGTTAATAATTGTGTTACATGTTACCTTCCAGAAGAAATGGTTGATATGTCTCCTAGAGACATAGTTTGGGGAGACATATTGGAGCAAAGTACACAATAAGTGAACGATTGTAGCAAGAATGACCAAAAGTATATAATATAGTAGATATATTTGAAAATATAGAGATATTTGAAGAGGACATTTGCTGATAGGACCCAAAGTAAATTGCAAAGAAAGAGAATAGAGGGCCTATATAAGGGAAATTGTACATATATAATTTATCTCCAGCAATTATGTAAAGCCTGGTTTGGCAGTGTGTTTCTGTAATAGCAGGACAACTATTATAAAATGGAGATTAAAAACAGCACACTGCAAGTTCATGGGCCAGTTAGTCTGGAGTACAGAGTGGTGAACAAGCAAGGTAGAAGGCAAAAAGTAAAACAGAGGTTATCTTGTGGCCTACATACGTGCACTGCAGCACTACTATTTCCATATTCACATATAGTAAACATTACACACACACACATACACACATACACGTGTATTTACATTTTATGCACACAAAAAAACTGGAACTATTGGACACTGGCATTGTAAGAAACCTCTCCATTAGTAATTAAGATTGATCACCATGGCAATAAGTATGGTATGAATGTGAATACCACAGGTATATATGATGAGTGATTATTTTAACAACAAACTAGAAGATATATAACATAAATTGGAAGTCAGTGAATGTTACTATGAGTACAGCATGTATGCAAATATGAGTTATTCCTGTATGAAAAAAATGTAAAACATTTGCATTTACTTTAAGTATTTAAGCATTTTATTTCTATTAGAACTGGGCTCTGCCATTCTGATATTAACTGTTATTTGAAATTAATTGCATTAAATCATTTCTCTCTCTTTCTGTATCTGTTTCTCTCTCTTTCTCTCTCTCTCTCTCTCTCTCTCTCTCTCTCT
>LR750292.1:85194-219764 GCA_902729485.2 Mus minutoides | reverse complement strand
CACTTCACTGACTGTGCTCTGAACTCAGCACTGTTAGTTTTCTTTCTCTGAATTTTTCTTTCCCATAGTATCCTATGTTGAGGTAACTAATTTTGAATTTTCAGGGTACTCTGCTTCTAGTATACACCAGACTCATCAGTTGTTAATTCTCTTGTAGGAAATACAAAGATAATATTTGAGGCCTTGAAATTCAAACACAAAGCGAATTTATGTGAATCAATGAATAACTAGATATAAAAATCATAATTACAAAGAAAGCAATAAAAATGAAAAATAAGAGTAAAAACAACTGAGCATGTGAATTTATATTTATAGCCTTGAATATTTATTCTAAAATATAATACACATTTTATAGGAATTCAAATATGATAAATTAAGAAAAATAGTAGAAACATAGTTTTTAATTTTGTATTTTATGATTTCTTGCTACAGACCTCATAGATTCAGAGCTGTAAACAAGTTAGAATATAAATTAGAGTGCAAATAAGCTGCAGATAATCATGAATGTGGTCCAACTTGATTTCATGGGTATGTTCTATCTTCACTGCACAAGAAACTACCCTATAAGTGGGAACAAAGAAAAACACTGCTCTCTCAAAAACACTTGCTCCAGGCCCTACCATAGCTGAGGACATGGGTAGATAGCTCTGCCACTGCCATTCCAAGTCAACACAGGAAATCTTAACAAATATTGGTATTCACAACAAGACATTTTAGGGTGCAGACATAAAAGAACCCATGGATGGCTTAAAATTTAGAACTTAAAATACCTGCTCATATCCTTCATCTACTTTCTGTTCTCCATGTAGCTTTTCACCTTTCTCCTCCTCTTCATCGCTCTCCTAACATTCCTTAACTGTAAAAATACTCACAGGGTACTCATATACCTAGTACTAACCACAATTGAAAAGGTTTTCTTTTAACTTCCTATAACAAAAAGAAAATCCTACAGCCATGTAATACACTGTGTGAGTCAAGAAACATTACATGGGTAATTTAAGTGGCAAGAAAATAATTTCTATCCCCTTTGTTACATTCTATTTCAGTATTTGTGATGTGTATTAATATATGAGTTGTCTATGCATGGTATCGGCATATGTGTCAATGCAGTTGCATGTCTGTGTATGTACAAATTGGCCAGAAGAGGATAACAGGAAATCTTGACTATACTACCTACCTACCTACCTACCTACCTACCTACCTACCTACTTTATTCCCATAAGACAAGAACTACCAGAATTTGGAGCGAGACAAGTAATCAGAATATCTCAGTGATGCCTATGACACTTTACCCAAAAAGCTGGGTTACTGAAGCACACAAGGAATACCCAACTCTTTATGTGACTAGTTATTTGAACATAAGTCCAGTCTTCATGCTTTCACAGCAAACACTTTTTCCTTTCCCAAGAATCAACTCCCCTGCCCTCTGTCCTCCTGTTTTTGCTCTTTAGTTTTAATTTTTAATTAAAATAATGCTTCATTTTCTCCTTCCATTTTTTTCCCACAGGCCCCTCTCATGTACTGTAACTTGGCTCTTTGAACATTCTATGGCCACTTTAATTTTAATTGTTACACAGAAATGCTTATGTGCATGCATATGCATGTCTAAATATATAAATAAACCCTGATCCATGTGTTTAGTGTTATTCTGTCCTATTTTAGATATACATCTCACTAAATGAGTTTATATAATTAGATCTCTCACCTTTCTCTTGACTGAAACTTGTATCTTTACTTCTTTGGCCTGTAACCATGAATAAATGTATGGTCAGAGAAATATTTCCTATAGCAGTGTTCTTTTGCATACACATGAAAACCTATTATCATGGCTATGTTCTTTAGTTTAGACATCTTACATTATTTTGATCCACTAGTGTATGTATTACACATAGATTAAAGTGAAATAATCTTTCAGTGGTGAAATAAATTATTAAAAATTATAAACTGTTATTCACTTTAATATATCAGGAACTAGGAGAATATGAGATCCGTGCTATATTTACTATAACCCACATTTCATTATTCAAAGAATAAACTCTAATGTGTTTTACTTCTGATAGTGTATTGTTTTGGTTCATTATGTTCATTCTCAAAGCACATTCACTAAGCATCCATATTATTCAGTATCTACTCACTCAAGTTAAAATTGATATTTTCCTTAAATAACTTTCACCATCTGCTTAAAAGCAATGTTGCATATTTCTATTTATTTGATGCTTGAAATTATTAAGAGAACTAATAGGCTACACTTTTCCTAATTATATCAGCTTTTCTTGGGTCCAACAACCCATGCAGAAAGTGTGATCTAGTCTTTGTTCTCAGTAAAGATTTATAAAGCTACCCAAAGATTGTGTGTGACAAGATTTTCCAATAAACTTTACTCTTTTTCCTTGTTAAGCTTCCACTTTTTAAATTATTCTCTTAATATGTAAGCTTCTCTTTCCATTTTTATTATTTAACAGGATTTTATGACCACTTCCATCATTTCAATTCAGTGGTATTATGTAATCATATAAATGTTAAAATCTTAGACCCAAACACATATGAAAGTTTAGACCTTGTTTTAAATAAGTATCCCTTCATAAGAGAGATTTTTATAACACATAGATTATATATTAAATATGTATTATCAATACATATGTAATGTATAACATTTAATATTTAGTATATAACATGTAATACATGATATATGAGATATAAAATGTATAGTATATAATATATAATATATAATATAGAGTATAAAATAAAATGACTAATATATAATACATGAATACTATAAATATTATATAAGGATTACATATATCAGCACTTAATTTTAACAAAACAATTTGACATAATTGAAATAAGAAGACTACAAAAATTTAGCATCACTTTTTATATAATTCAGGTATATGAATCCAGTAGAACTATTCAAACATAAATCACTTAACAAGGAACTTCTGTGGACTTATCAACTTAGGTACTCATGTGTAGGATGACAGTTCATGGAAATATTCCAGTTTGAACATGAATTCAGATTTATTATTATTATTATTATTATTATTATTATTATTATTATTACTACTACTACTACTGTATTTTGCCTTATAACACATTACTTAAATTTTTAGTAGGCAGTTTTAGGAGATATATAAACCTAAATTGTAATTTAATACAATGAACTTTTGAAGCATGATTGTCAAAGTTTTTAAATGTTTTCTGCTCTGTACAATAAAATCTTTATCTATTTTCTTTATTTCCTTGTTTCTTTTATTTATTTATTTATTTATTTATTTATTATTCTATTTGTTGTTTTGTCATTCGTTTATTCTCTTGTTTTCTTTATCTTTATATTACTCATTTCTTTCTTATTTCCCCAGAGTCCTTGAATATTCAAATGTCATGAACTGGTAACAATAATTATATTCCTTCAGTGACATTTCTTAGTTTTACCTATTGTTAAAAATCAGTTGATCAGAGGTATAATTGGAGGCATTTTACTTCCATTTTTTGTTGTTATTCATTAAAAGAACAATTCTTTGGTTATTATATCTTATCAGTATTAACAGTATAAATAAACATTAGGTGTCATAACACTTAATAGAATGTAGTTCTTACCATCTGCTGCTCCTTTTCTTTCACTTCTGCCTCCTTCCTCTCCAGCCCCATGTACATTACTAGGACACGTAGTGAGAACATACTTAGAAATATCTAGCTAAAATTAATACCAAACATAAAGTAATTAATATTTTCTGAATCATTTTAAGATATGTGAATTTCCCATTTTAAGGAAAGTATAAAACAAGAGTGTCCCTAAAAATACAATTATTTTAGCAGCAAAACTTGTACATGTTGACTAGATTCAGTCTATTTTTCACCAGTATGTAAAACAAACAAGGATGTTTACAAGAGACATGTTCACAGATATGATACTTACTTGTACATATTTTATAAAATAAGTTACCCTACCTGACTTCAAGCTATATTACAGAGAAAAAGTGATAAAAAAAAACAGCATAATATTGGTATGGGGACAGGTTCATCAATGGGATAGAATTGAAGACCCAGAAATAAAGCCACACACATATGAACACTTGATTTTTGAAAAAGGTATACAATGGAGAAAAGAAAGCATCTTCCATAATTGATGCTGGTATAACTGGCAATTTGTATGTAAAAAATGAAAATAGATGCATATCTGTTACCTTACACAAATCTCAAGTGCAAGTGGATCAAGAACATCAACATAAAACCAGATACACTGACTCTAATAGAAGAGAAAGTGGAAAAAAGCATCAAACTCATTGGCACAGGGGAAATTTCCTAGACATACCTCCAATGGCTCAGGCTCTAAGATAAAGAATTGATAAATGGGACCTCATGAAACAGGGAATACTTCTGTAAGGCAAAGGAGATAGTCAAATAGTACAAACTGACAACCTACAGATTAGGAAGATATCTTCACTAAGCCTACAGCTGATAGAAGGCTAATATCCAAAATATTTAAAGAACTAAAGAAGCTAACCAAGAGAAAAAAACAAAAAACACAATTGAAAAATGAGGTAGAAAACTAAACAGAAAATTCACAACAGAAGAATCTTGAAGGGCTGAGAAGCACTAAAAGAAATGGTCAAAATCCCTACTGCTCAGGGAAATGCAAATTAAAACGACCCTGAGATTCCACCTTACACCAATCTGAATGGCTAAGATCAAAAACTCAGTTGACAGCACATGCTGGCTGGGATGTGGAGAAAGAGGAACACTCTTCCATTGCTGAATGGACTGAAAACTGGTACAACCACTCTGAAAATCAATCTGGTGGTTCCTCAGAAAATTGGAAATAGATCTACCTGAAGACCCAGCTATACTACTCTTCGGCATGTATCCAAAGACACCCTACCATGCCACAGGGGCACATGTTCCACTAGGTTTATAGTTTCTTTATTTGTGATAGCCAAAAGCTGGAAACAACCCATATGTCCCACAACAGAAGAATGGATACAGAAAATGTGGTTCATTTGCACAATGGAGTACTACACAACTATTAAAAATGATGAATTCATGAAATTCTTAGACAAATGGATGGAACTAGAAAATATTATCCTGAGTGAGATGTCTCAGACTCAAAAGTACATACATAGTATGTACTCACTAATAAGTGGAAACAACCCAGATGTCCCACAACAGAAGAATGGATACAGAAAATGTGGTTCATTTGCAGAATGGAGTACTACTCAACTATTAAAAATGATGAATTCATGAAATTCTTAGACAAATGGATGGAACTAGAAAATATTATCCTGAGTGAGATTTCTCAGACTCAAAAGTACATGCATAGTATGTACTCACTAATAAATGGATATTAGGCAAAAAAAAAAAAAAAGTACAGATTACCCAAGAAACAACCCACAGGATTCAAGGTTAACAAGCCAAAAGATCCAAGTGAAGAGGCTTCAATCCCACTTGGGATAGGTAAGAAAGCAGTCATCAGGGCAGACAAGGGAGGGATGAGTAACATGATTAGGTATTGGGAGACAGGAAAACAGGACTGGAGCCCTGAGAGCCAGCAGAAAGAACAGAAACAGGCAACCTCAGGAGGTAGGAGGTGGGGCGACCAACTACTAGAATGGAACTTGGAACATGATGTGCATATACTTGGAACATGATGTGCATACAATACGTGTATATGAAAATTTCTAAATAATAAATAAAAAATATTTAAATTTTAAGCTTTCTTTAGGGCATGCTAAATAAAGAGGACCACTTTACTCCTAGAACTGAAGGATGAGTTGGACAATGTAAAAGGTTTTCATCCTCAAATAAAAGTTTCACTTCTAGAAGAGAAACTTTATGTGATTATATACTAAGTCCTTATAACTACTAGTATTATGTAAGAAAGAAATTTAAGATCTCATTTAAAAATTAATGTAGCATTTCTATCAATGTATAAACAGCATAATAATTCATTTTTCTAATTATGCTATATAAAATGGTATTTCATGGTTGAAGAAGATAATCTATTATGAAATGATCAAGCTTTCGCTACGCTTCCAGATGATTTTTAAATGAATCCTTTTAAAATGTAGGTTAAATGTATTTAAATCTGTATCTAGTATCTACATTAGGAAAGAGAAATATGGTTAGAATCTTGGTCAGCTTTTTCTAAAAGTTTAACAAGAAATCAGATGATGGGAAATTGATTTGTACTCTGAACGTTGGGATTGGTCCTGCTGCTGTGCAGTAGGGTAATTTCAACCTGGATTCAAGGTCTACCCTTAAAAGGAGACAGGAAGTACAACCTGGGTTCAAGGTCTACCCCTAAAAGGAAACAAGAAATGACAAAATTAATGCCTTCTGCTACTACACAAGAATATGAATGCTAAAGTAGATAGCCTGACAAAAATGATGTGAGATATCCATCTTCAGAAGATATTTTTAACAGTAGATATCCATCTTCGATAAATAATTCTGTGTCCTCTGTTGGAAATATTTTCTCCATTGTGATTCTGTGATGAGTATCACATGAGAATGAGTAATGAATCACAATGAGTGGCATTTATCCAAATATCATTGACTATATTTGAAAACTGCTATGCAAATTCTGTTTGTAAAAAAATTACTGTAAATAATATATTTCACTCAAAAAAGTTACCTGATCTTTGTTGTTTATCAAATTTTAAAAAAATGTTCAATATTACTAGTCACATTCTTGGGTAAGTGTCTTTTTTCAGTAACTATTATTTTTATTTTCAATAAAATTATAACAAGTAGATCAGTATAGAATTCCAAGAGTACACCTGACAAATACATTTCTGTACAAACAAATCAAGTTTAAGAAGCAAATTCTTACCTCATCATCAAACTCGCATGCATTCTCATTTGATTTAGGAAAGGTAGATCCAGAAGTAGGGTCATTGGGATGCCTACAGAATAAGTCCACAGTAAACATGGGCAAGTGAACATCTTAAAAATATGAGAAAGTGTGCATACCGAGTTATATCTTATAATCATAATTGATATGAATAGAGACTGACTTCTTATTTACAACAAAAATGTACAATTTCCTCTTTGCCTCTGCCTCTTCCAGTCTAGAAAAGGCTAAATATGTTCAGACATTTTATTCCATACCAATAGTAACAACAGAATTGTTGGCAGGACCTTAGGTGAATTTGACTTCACAAACTGCCTAAACTGAATGCAGATTTCAGAACCTATTCAGTGGGTCCCAAAACATATACTACTTTAAACCAAAAGAGAGCCTGCTTCAAAATATGTTTTGTTCATCCAGAATATTGAAGTCAGGTTTTTCTGCAATGAAAGCAGCTGTAAAGAAGAAATTATTAATTTCCCTTCAGCTAAAAATAGTAAAAGGAGTTTTTTGAAATATCTAAAATGTTTTAAAGTTAATTGTAATAAATAAGTAAGTAAGTAAGTAAGTAAGTAAATATCCAAATGTGTATGTGACCATTGGGAATAGCTTTCCCAATGAGAACATAACAGAAAACATCTAGTATATTTTCATTCAATATTAATTATGATGCCTTGTTTATAGGCTTGAGGCTTTAATGACTCCACAAGTCCATTAAAGTTTAAAGCACAATCTATGGAAATGAGTAAGGAAATACATGAGGAACTAAAGCAGGCTGAGAGTCAAATCATGGAAGCACTATTCTGAACTACAATTATATAATCAGAAAAATAAATTTTTAATAGAAAAACTAAGCATTTAGTATGGTGGTTATAAGAAATAGCTAACAAACATAAATATTAAGGGTGCTACAGGGTAGAATACTGTACAAATGCTTTTCATCTATACAGTCCATGATTAGAAAACATAATTATATAATTTTATAATTATATGATTCTTACTTGTCTAATGACTTGTCTTCAAAATTCTTGTATTCTATTTAAGAAAAAAGAAATATATTTAAATCGAACAATTAAAATCTAAAATGTTAAAAATATATGACTCTGGCAACAGAGAAATAGTTGGAACTAGAAAATAACATCCTGAGTGAGGTAACCCAAACCCTGACAGACACACATGCTATGTAGTCACTTATAAGTGGACATTATCCTTAAAGCACAGAATAACCACACTACAATTCACAGACTACCAAAAAACTAAGAAATAAGGAGCGCAAATGGTAGGGTGTATCAATCTCACTCAGAAGGAGAAACAAAATAGTCATCAGAGATAGATAACGGAAGGGTGAGTGAGGGCCAACAGAGAGAATGGAAACAGGCAACCTCAGAAGGTAGGAAGTAGAGAAGACCCTCCAGAATGTGCCAGAGACCTGGGAGGTGAGAGACTCTCAGGACTCAAAGAGACCCTACAGTGGGGAGAGGGAACTTGTAGAGCCCACCTCCAGCAGAAAGGCAGGGCATCAAGTGAGGGATGGCGATGCTATTCCACAGTGACAACTCTGACCCATAATTGTTCCTGTCTGATAGAATTGAAGGGATGGAAATGAGGAAGGCCCAAAGTGGGATCCAGCTCAAGGGAAGGCCCCAAGGCCTGACACTATTACTAAGGCTATGGAGTGCTCACAAAAAGGGACCTATCATGACTGCCCTCTGAAAGACCTAACAAGCAGCTGAAAGAGTCAGATGAAGATATTTGCACCAAACCAATGGACAGAAGCAGCTGACCCTGTGGTTGAATCAGGGAAAAGCTGGAAGAAGCTGTAGGAGGACAAGCAGTCTCAATTAACCTGGACCCCCCAAGATCATTCAGAAACTGGATCACCAACCAGGTAGTATACATCAGCTGATTTGAGGTCCCCAACACATATACAGCAGAGGGCTTCTGGGTCCAGGTTCAATCAGAGAAGATTCACCTAACCCTCAAGAGAATAGAGGTCTCTGGGAGTTTAGAGGTCTGGTAAGGTGGGGGTGGGGAGAAGTTATGAGATGTGAAACGGTCAGAGGATGAATCAGGAGGGGAATAAAATCTGGAGTGTAAATAAAAAGAAAATAATAATAATAATAATAATAATAATAATAATAATAATAATAGGCATGCAGTTCTGGATTCAATCCCTAGTTCCAAAAAATGTTACATATTTTATTAAAGAAAGTTGCTGAGTATGTGCTACATGTGTCTAATCTCAACAACTAAGAAATCATAGCAGCAGCTTAAATCTGGAGTTCAAAACCAACTTCAATAACACAATAAGGGGGCAGTCAGTCCAGGATATCTGAATCATGTCTGGACATAGACAAAAATATATTTATTCAGCAATGTCACTATTTCTCTTATAACAAGAGACAACTTTGGTGAATAACAAATCATGACAATAAAATGTTAGTGCTATTACCTAAATAAAATATTTAAAAATAAGTGTAGCATCATATGTAACAGAAGATGGCCTGGTCAGCCATCATTTGGAAAAGAGGCCTCTTGGCACTGCAATCTTTATATGCCCCAATACAGGGGAACTCCAGGGCCAAGAAGTGGGAGTGGGTGGGTAGGGGAGCAGGGAGGGGGGAGAGGGGAGGAGACTTTCGGAATAGCATTTGAAATGTAAATTAAGAAAATATCTAATAAAAAGAAAAGGAAAAAAAATAAGTGAAGCAGTTCGATTATATATATATGCTTAGAACACAAGTAATAAAAGTGATAGTTTGCATTGAATGTGTGCTGATTAAGAGTTTAATGCTCACTTATCATTATCATAAGCCTTACCTGGAATGCCATCTTTATTTTTTCTACGTAACATTTCATCATAGTTCATAAGAATTTCTCGACTACTGCCATGTGCAAAACAAAAACAAAAACAAAAAACATAAACTTACTATTTAAAAAAATATTATTACCATGTTAAAATTTCCAGAATGTTAAAAGGCATTATCATAATAATCAACAAAAACCCCAATGTGTTATTTCCTTCCACTGTCATATAATCACATATTATAGCTGTCCAGAAATCATGAAATGATTTCTTTTGTTGTTGTTCTAGTGCTTTGCTAAAGTATCCTGTCAAAAGAAAATTAGGAGAAAACGTGTTTATTTTCACTCACAAGGGTATAATATTTTTGCAGGAAGTTGGAGGCAGTACTTGCAGCATATCTGCCATCAAGAGCAGGAAGGAATGAATGCAAATTAATGATCCTCCCCTCATTAACTCTGTCCTTACACAATGCAGGGCACCTGTCTAGGGAATGGTGATGCTTAAAGCAGGCTGGGAATTCCCACATCTATTAAATCAAGACAATTCTCCACTGACCATCCTACAGGTCAATCTAATCTACAGGATCACTCACTGACATTTACTTTCCAAGTGACTCTAACCTGTGTCACTTGACAATCAAGGTTAAGTACAAGACCTAATTTTCACTGTTAGATGCTTTTATATAATTATATGGCTTATAATTTCGAAAAGTGAGCTATTTAACAGCTTGAAAATTGAAGCTTGCTGTCACATGATTTCTTTCAACTACATGAATAGATTGTGCTGTTCACGATTACTGAATTCTAAATCACCAAAGGCTGAATCCTAAAACTTTCTAACACACCTTGGTTATCCACAGTCCTAATTTACCTAATTAAACTCCAAACCTGTAAATCCTTGTTGGAATGATTGAGTGTCCTATTTATCTCCAAATGCTTTGGAATATAAGATTATATTGGAATTATGGATTCCGATAGCATGTGATGTGAACTAGATCTTGTAAATATAGTCAGAAGCTGGCAACTACCCAGGGAAAGATGACATTGTGTTTCCTAGCCCTTAGGAAAAAAATACTGCACAAAATGCAATATGATCTAGTGTTAAGAGTTGTAGAAGTAATAAATAAAAGACTTCTGATGTTTCCTGCAACATAATTTGAACATTGTAACAGCTTATAATGATCCGAAATCATAATTTCTACCAGAAGAGATGAACAAATTCTTCAAAATTAATGAAACTTGAAGGTCTAGGATTAAACTAGCTGTGGACTCCACACCAGGGTCTGAATAAGTAAGAGGATCAAATTGCTAGCAATCAGCATGGCATAGGCTAAAAATCCCCATAGCCAAAGGAAAGCACTACCACTGTGGGACTAATAGCTCAGTTAAAATACTGTGAATGTTCAATGTAAGTGTAAATCACCATAAAGCATTAGGAATCTGATTCTACAAAGGTAACATGGCAATCAATTTCAACTACTATTGTTCTCTAGGAGAAGATCTAATATCAACACTGTAGCAACAGAATCAATAGAAGCAAAAGAGAGACTAGAGTGCCTTCTTCTTCTCCATCTGTATTTTGAAAGAGAGCTCTCTTCCTGGGAGTTAAGAAACCTAGAAACCATTATTTTCAAGTTTCAAATAATAATAAATGGATAAAATGACCAGAGAAAGAAAGACAGTCTTCTATTAAACTGTACCTGAAGAAAGAAACAGCTAATTAGAATATCAAACATCTGATTATATAATATATAATATTAATATATACACATATATACAAAATTTATAGAGATTATACTTGAATAAAGGGGAAAATATTAGGATCCATAATGTTAAAGTTCTGGAAAGTCCCACACAGAGATGTAGGTCAGTACCAGAATTGGCCATTAGAGATGAGGTACTTGGTTTAATCTTCAACATTTCCAAACCAAATCAAGAGATTAAAAAAATATCCTCTTCTTTTTCTACTTCTAATAATATATGTTTTCCATATTGGATAGTCACTGCTATTCCAAAAAAATCTAGAGTCAACACTTAAATATTATGTGAGGGAAGATGAAGACTTTGTGGTTAATTTGAACAAGTTAGTATCTACTAGCATTCTAATGCAAACACTTACCCTTTACTTGTGCCTTCAATAGCATACCGTAATGCAGTCCACCCAAATACATCTCTAAAGAAAAAGTCAATGCCTTCATCCAAAAGTAGATTGACCATATCTTTTGAGTCCCATCTTATGGCATATAAAAGTGTGTTTCTGAATTAACACAGAAATAGCTTCATTATTAGGTACTTAAATTAAAACACTTAATATTTGGGTATATTGCAAATTTACTATCTTGCTTATCTGTTTGAAATTATCCTTTTTATCACACATAGATACTATGGCAAGCAAGAGTTCATTCTTATATATTGTGTCCAAAGACAAAAGGAAAGAATGGATAGGAACTCTTCTGTACTGCACATACTATACACAAGTATATACTGTATATGCTGTGGGCTGTATGTATTATATGTGCTATATATACTGTATCTAGTGGGTGTACTCTAAATGCTGTGGATGCTATGTTTACTGTGCATGCTGCATATACTGTATATACTGTATTCTTAGTGGGATTCTTGATAGAATTTAAGTGTTTAACACTCATTCTTCTTAAAGATTTAAATGAAGACGTCTCCATTTTCACAAGATTTGTATTACATAATTATTAATAAATTAACAATCAGATCATGGAAAACTATTTTTATTATTTAAGCAATAAAATATTGTAAAATATTCTGGTCATAATAATATTCACTGTATCTTCACTTAGTAGTGATAATAGCATGTGCTTTACACATTACTAAATGATAAATGATATAACAAAACCTTTCCAGAATATTATTCATATTATTATATTTGGTATTACATAGCACTTAAAATCACATGCTTTGCAACTAATTACACTGCATTATAAGAAATTTATGTGTGAATCTGCATCTACTTGCCTATGACATAGCTTCACTAAACTTCATCCTATTGAAGCTAATTTGTTTTCCTTTCCCAATACTAAGTAAATATAAAAACATCAATACTAATCTGGCATAAAGAGGGGTGGGATTGAGCAGAATCATATAATTACAATTCTTATCCACCAAAAGAAAATCTGAGCTCATTATTCTTCAAATGAAAAATTGAATGGTAGTGTCATCCTACCTTTAGACTGATTGTCAACTCTTTCTCATGATGAATAGAGAGAGCATTTTACAGGACAACTATATAAGAAAAAGTGGAAATACTACAAAATGATTGAGTCTTGTGAACAAAAGGCTCAAACTTTAAAAGTTAGTAAAACCAAAATGTAAACCTATCAATCTATTTTATGATTGGTTGGCCATCCAAACAAAATATCCAAAAGGAAACATTAATCAATATTGAGGGGTATGAAGCTTATTATAAACGATTTGTGTTGCATGCTTCCACATTGCTTTTCTTACCTAGCTGATAAAACTGATGACTAATTGATGTGTGATCATTTAATACCTATGTTAGTCTTCTTTCTATCAGTTTGCTATTTCATGGCTGCACAATTATTGTTATTTTAGTATGCTGCTCATTTTATAAAAATTCAAATGATAATACCTACCTTTTCATTTCATCAAATACATGTATATTTGCCCCCATCTTTACTAAAAACTTTGCCATCTCTATTTTGTTTTCCTTGAGAGCCAGTAAAAGTGGTGTAAAGCCATCCTGCAAAACAAAACAAAACAACCTGAAATCCAAAATCATTACAGTTTTGAACTGACTCTAGTCTTAAAACTGTATATGAGAAAAGAAACCTTTGCTAGAATGTTAAAGGAACACCTTCCCTCTCATTCCAAGGAACTTTGCTTCTCTTTGATATCTTCTCTATCTACTTAACCTGTGACAGTAAAACCCTTTGCTAACAGAACTAACTATCTTGTGGGTCTAGGATTCCATTCTTTAAGAGCAATTTGTTAATCAGTTTTCTACATGAGGCTTTGCAGTGGGTTCATTTCTTGGGAGAAACCAATGGTATTCACAGATCATGATAAGTCTGTAGCTCCTGTGTTTTTATCTTTCCAGTGAGTGTTTTCTCCAATGGGTTTTTATAATCCAATATTTATAACTTAGTAGAGAATTAATAGAGAATGAAATCATCCCTCTAAAATGTTTCACAAAAATGTTAATTACACCAAAGAAAATATACACTCTTAACATTGACTCAGAAAGTTTCAAACACTTAATTTGCATTTCACTTGCATTCTGTTTTCCCTTGCTGTTTGATTTTCAGTGTTTACAAATGCTAGGGCATAATGCCTGGCCTTTATGCATGTAGCAACTCACATTGAGAACAACTAACAACTTCAACTGTCAAGATTTGTCATTTGCTACTCTTTGACTTACAAAAATAACTTGCAATTACCAGTTTGAAACCTGTTGACCTTAATACTAATAATACATAGAACTTTTAAAAGTCTAGCATCTAATTATTATTTTCAAGATTATTTAAAAGTAGTGAATTATTGTTGGCTGAAAGCAAAGGGAATAATTCTATAAGCCAATGATTACTATTATTACTCCATTTTCTTTCCAAACGTGTGTGTGTGTTTTAAGAAAATTCTTTACTCTTTTACTAAAGAATAAAGTTGGGCTAAGATTATTGGAAGCTTGGAATCAAACTGGCCCTTCTAGAGGTCCTTATGATTTTGAGATCCAGAATCCACGTGTTTATTGTTTGTCTAGGAACTCTTTCATAATTTAAGGGAAGTAATTTTATAAATAACTTTGCTCATGACTAATAAGATTTACAGAGTCAAAGTCTGCATAGAAACCTCTACTTGTTATAGAGATATCCAAATTCCTCCAGAGAGACATACAGTTCTAGAACTCAGAAGCAGCCTGTAATTTCAGTCTCATTTCTAAGCCACATGGCTAATTACCTTCACCATTTGACCATATCACAGAAAAGAGAAAGGACTAGGTCACTAAAATATTTCTAGCATCCCTTGATGGGAATAAAACAAGCAGCTAGGATTGCATTTCCTTTCACAATGCATAACTCGTGAGTTCCATCCTCCCACCTCCATCTCAGCTTCCTAGATTTTTGAGCAGAGGTTAGGTCCTGACCTAAGTGGCAGTTGTTTCTTTGACAAAGAATAAAAATATACCAGTAAATTCTTTGATAGTTCCTGTTTTTCCACACACTGAACACTTATGACCTATCTCATATCCTCAGAGTTTTCTTCAGGTGGTGCTGTGCAGGCATGTCTGTAACTCAACAATGGCTGTGTGCCAAACAGAAAGCACAGTATCAGTACACACAAATTCATCTTCAAACAACTCTGTTTTCTAGAGTTGTGGTGTTCTTGGTTTTCCTATTTTTGTGAAGGAGCTCATGAAATTGGATAGGTAAAAAGGTGGTTGAGAGGAGTCTGGGAGGAGTTGGTGTTGGAAAGAATGTGATCAAAATAAAATTTAAAAAGTAAGTGGGAAGGGTGGGTTGGAGAGCAGGGCAGGGGGAGGATATAGGGGGCTTTGGAGATAGCATTTGAAATGTAAATGAAGAAAATGTCTAATAAAAATAAAGAAGAAAATATTAAAATAATAAGTTGAAAATAGTAATTCTTGTATCCCTTTAATAACCTAATTTTGAGATGGGCCTACATATTATTAGGATCTGTTTCTATCATCCTTGATTCAGTCTTAACACAGAGAAATATATCATTTGATATTATTTGTCAACCACAATAAGCTTTGTCACAAATTATTTTGTATCATTTGAATTTTAATAGAGTTTCAATAAATGTAGCAAGGGAAGTTTTGTTCTCCAATTGTGTTACCTCACACAATTCAGAAACTCATTTTTGTGAGAAAATATTAAGAAATTTTACCTTGATGTAAAACAGCAAATATTCCATTATTCAATGCAGAAACATTCTGTACTCTGATGCTTCTTTTAAAACATCCCTATTTGAAGTCATGTTGTTAAATAATTAAGCTATGACAGAATATTTTCATTCAAGAATGCTTGAATTTTTAACATGTAAAGTTAATCTTACCTCTCTTACTGTTAACATACACACATATTTCAGATTATTTGGGAACTATAGTGGGGTGAACAATACCTTGTTCTTTTGTTCCATATTTGCACTGTACTTAAGCAAGCATTTAGCCAGTGTCTGGTTATCTTCTGACACAGCGTAGTGGAGAGAAGTATTGCCATTTGTGTCCATTCGGTTTGGATCAGCACCATGCTTCAACAATATACACACACATTCATATGTCCAATTTTGAACAGCCTAGGAATATACCAAGAAACAGATGGCTTGTTCAAAGAATTCAATATAAATATCACATAGGATTCATGAAGTAGTGACATGTTCATGGGGTAAGTTCCTTTTGCAATTACTTTAAGCCTATGTTATGCTGGATTTGGAGAAGTATATATACCTTCATCAGAGGTGTGATGAAGTTCCTGTCAGCAGCATCAATATCACAGTTATTTCTCAATAGAACACTTACTGCTTCCACCTGGCCATAGGCACAGGCAAAATGCAGAGCAGTCCTATAGAAAAAAAAAAGGGGGTGATTTTTAATGAAATTCTAAAACACTATCTAAAAGTTAACAATTACTCAGGTAATCATAATATATTAAATGGCACAGAATTATTAAACATTGAATGTTAGGTGACTCTTCCACCTTCTGAACAAATATTTAATTCTCTTGTGAAAAAATAGAACAATTTACTAGCTTACTATATTAGTATTAGTGTTACTATAATAGTACTTACTAGATTAGTTAAATGGCAGTATGTTTGATATAAATAAAACAAAAAATATAGTAGTTATCCCATAGAATACCTTAATAATGTGCCAATGATAATTATGGATTTTTTATATTTCTACCTGGGCTTAACAGCTCAATTTAAGATCATCATCATTCCTTTTACTTGCCAAACAAGAATTTAATTACAAGATAATTCTTTGACATGTTTAAGTATGATTAATTTCAAGGATTCTAAAATGTACTTATAGTTTTTAAATTTGATTAGAGGGGGCAAAACAAGAAGGTTTTAAGAATAATATAATATGAATGCTGCATAGTAGGTAAATAAATTGAGAGAACAGGTAAATATACTTGGTAAGTTCATGAAGTGTCGAGATAAGTTTGTAGGTGGAGTTGAAAGATCTGGGCTAGCTAGCACGAGTGCAAGTCATGAGGAGCTGCTAGGGATCCACGGGAGAAGGAGCACAGAACAGTCTTCCTCTCCCATTGGCTCCTTTACCCTGGTCTTCGGATATAACAGAGGCTGTTCACATCCTCCTCGCAGACCACTCCCAGTAAGTAGATCATAGGCCCTGTTTGTTACCTTTGCTTAAAGTCTCTGTCATGCACAGTGTGTTTCCCAAGACTTATCATTCTCTGTAGTCTCTCTGTATCACCTTCGCTTGCAGCCTGGTGGATCTTTCTGAGAGGTTTGTATCTCGGTTCATTTGGGACAGAAATGCTTTTCATATCACGTAAAATGTCCAACAGGTTTTTTCTTGGGACATCGCAGAAACCCATTGGTGTCTTTTCCTTAACTCCATGAACCAAGATCTTCTTCATAATTGAGGCTACTGGTCTCACCTGCCCCTCCCCTTCTTACCCCTTCAGATTTTGCCAGGCCTTATTCTTAGACTCATTAATACCCAAACTAAGTATCAGTTTAAATCAAGATAGGTACATAAGGTCCCCCACAAAGGTTGTAGGGTGGGGGAAATAGCTTCTGACTCCCACAGATACAGTTGATAGAATCCAGGTTGCCAAGCAACACTGGTAAACATTGGTATGCGCATGCACAACAGCAAGGCTTGAGTAAGGCTAACTCCTGTGGGATTTAAGGGGCGTTCCTTGTGCATGAACAAGTCTCTTCTGGCCAACTCACTGCAGGAAAGTAAATTCATATTCCATCAAATGTCCTGCAATGTCTATAGAGCCCGATGAAAATCTGTGTTATTTCCTTTTTAAATTTTTATTTATTCACTTTACAATGGAATATCAGCCCTTCCTCGCCTTCCAGTACCTCCTCACACAAGCCCTCCCCCTATTCCCCCATACCTGCTAAGAAGTACTTAAATAAATGTTCAATGTTCTGAGTTATATCTTAAAGCATATTCGTCATCCTCATTGTAGAAATGGTCCTCCTCAGTCTCTACCTCCGACTGATTTCATGCTTGTCCTTCCTCTGCCCCTCCTTCTCCCCTCCTTCTCCTCCCCTTCCTCCTCTACTCATACAAGGTCAAGCTCCTTGTCCTCCTCTTCCATCTTCACTACCCGCCTCAAACACCATTCTCCTCCCCCTGGAGCTGCTAGATTTTTAAGCAGCACCCCTTGCCTCAGCTCCTATGTAAGTCCATCTCTTCAAATGCACTTCTGGAAAGTACTTCCTAGCAACGTGCTTTCTATCCTACCTCTTTGACTCTGCAAGCTCTCCCACTCTCCCACAAGAGACTAGACTCCCACACCATATAGTCTCACCATACACTCTCATCCATCACAAATATAAATGAAAACGCAAGTCAGATGTGGTGGTGAACATTTTAATCCCAGTGTCCAGGAAGCTGATGCAGGGGAATTTTTAGTTTGAAGCCATCTTTGATGAAATTTAGCCATAGTACAAGAAATGTCTTTAAGGCAATGATGAATTTTTTTAGATGTAGAAATATGGATAATATGTTACTTATGTTTCTACTAGTACTTCTCAAAGGCTCTAAAATGTGCATTTAATAATATCCAATAAATATGTAATCAATAAATAATGCGTGTAATATAGAAATAAAATATGTAATATTATGTAGCTAATAACCAATACATATGTAATCATACCATTATCAAGTTGTGGTAATAGGAATAATACAACATGTTACAGTAGAGGTGATCATTTAACATTTGTGTTTATAATACAGTATTTAGGTTGTATATGCTTGTGAGCAACTTAGCAGATACTTTTGCTGTTCAGGAGCTGAACACTCAGTCTTCTCATTGCCACCTTCATGTCTTTGTTCCTCAGTGTGTAAATGGCAGGGTTCAGGATGGGTATAATCATGAAGTCCAGAATGGCCAGGAACTTATCCACTGGCACAGTAGGAAATGGCCATATGTACACAAAGATGCATGGTCCAAAGAACAAAACTACCACAGAGATGTGAGCAGAAAGTGTAGAGAGGGCCTTGGACAAACTGCCCAAGGACTGCTTCCGTACAGTAAATAGTATGAAGATGTAAGAGATAATCAATAAGAAGAAGGTACTGAGAGAAATAAATCCACTGTCAGCAGTAACCAAGAACTCCATTCTGTAGGTGTCTATACAGGCCATTTTGATGAACCGAGGAAGATCACAGTAAAAGCTATCTATCTCATTAGAAGCACAAAAAGGCAAATGGACAACAAAAGCTAATTGAGCCACTGAATGAATGAGACCAATAATCCAGGCACCAATCAAAAGCAAAAGACACATCCGTGGGTTCATGATGGTCAGGTAGTAGAGGGGTTTGCATATGGCCACATATCTGTCCCAGGCCATGGCTACCAGCAACACCATCTCACATCCCCCCAGGAGATGGAGGACAAACATCTGGAAGATACAGCTCTGGATTGAAATGATACTGTGACCTGAGTACAGGTCAGAAATCAACTTAGGAACTGTTGAGGTAGAAAAACAAAAGTCAACAAATGAAAGATTAGCTAAAAGAAAGTACATGGGTGAATGTAAATGAGAGTCAAAGATCACTATAAACACAACTGAGAAATTTCCTAGGAATGTTGCTGCATATGATATTATAGCAAAAGCAAAGAGGAAATATTGTGTTGGCCGGTAGGTTGATAGTCCCAGGAATATAAATTCAGATAATTCAGAGTAATTTGCTTCAATCATTGGATCTGTCTTCAGTTATTCAGATCTTTCTACAATACCCAAAACAAGTAACGAGTTACCAGAAGTAGTAAAATAATAACCTAGCAGTGGGACATTTTATTTGTGAATTCATTACAATAAATGACATTATATTAAAAAGTAAAATGTAATATAAATAAATGTTGAAAGAAACACACATAAATTTTTTTCTAAAATATAGACTAACTAGTAAATAGATCTCTGTGATCTTCCATTTGAAGAATTTGCCTCTATTCTGCTACAATCGATTATAAGTATATTATATTCCCAAAATAATGCTTTGTGCTTTAGTAAAACAGTGATCCAGTTTCTGGAAGAATTACAGGCCCATTGAATTCCAGAATAGCAAACAACTTTAAATACAGACAAAACCCTAATGAGTAAGAAAAAGAAGCATAGAAGAAGGGTTGTTTATATCAGTGACTTCTGCCTATAATCTTTCAAACAATAGCAGTTACCAAAGAAGAGGAAATAGAGTACAAAAGTTTGAAATGTCTTCTGCAGAGACCTTGAGTCAATGGAAGTGCATTGAGAGCAAAGAAGGTACTTGGATTAAGATCACTGCTGTTTTGTCCTAAGAATAGCCTCATAGTTGCCATGTAAGAGGTGAATCCACTGCTGTACAGTCTGAAAAACATAGACAGAGGGCAAGAATTATTGATTTTCATTTGTGACATCAAATTCTTCATAATATGATGAAATTCTGTGAATAGAACAAAAGGAAACAATACAAGTTCATGAACTGACAATCAAAATGTAACTTGATTTAACTTCTTTCATAAACACCATTAAAAGAATATTTAAAAATCTAACTACAGCTAAACAAACACTAATGCTAGAGAAAAAAAAATGGATAATGTATTTTTAAGAAAATTCTTATGAGGCAAAAATACATCAGAAGCTTGTATTTAAAAGTTATATTTCTGAGAAAAATATGATGGTTCTTCTTAGCTGATAGTCATATTTTGTATATCAGTTACATTTTTATAATTTAAATTAAACAAATCTAAGCAGGGAATGAAGATATAATCACAGATGTAAATAACAGTGTATGTTTTCCGTCAAAGGAGTTATAATTAGTCTGAAAAGCTTTACTCATTCAATGTGAGGTACCAAAATCATGTATATCCAGAAGTACAAAGTTGTGCATTCTTTGTTTATGAAGAAAAGTTATAGAAGAGCATCAAGGTCAAAAGTTAGGGCTGAGGAGATGATGGCTCAGTTGGTAAAGTGCTTTCGGTGCAGGCTGGAGTCCTGAATTTCATCCCAGGAATTTATGAAAAATTTGAGCATAGTGATTGAGATTGTAATTAGACTAGGTAGATAGGCAGATCACTGGCCAGCCACTCTTCAAAATTTGTGAATCTCAGGCAATGGAGACAGACCCTGTCTCTCTCACATATACTCAAAGTAAACCAAGGTAGCTGTCATTTGAGGATCAACAGCTATAATTATTAACTGTCCTTCACACATTTACACATGTGCACAGGCATCTACACATGTGTACTGGCACATGAGCAAGTATACCCATCATATGCAGAAACACTAATAAAAATAAATGCTGTTAAATTTTGTTTTGTTCTAAATGACTGGGGAACTGACTTTGGCTTTCTATTATATGTCAAAATATTCCTTATTACTAATTGATTATGGCTTATAAAACTATCTTAATTTATACTATTTTGGGTTGTCAAAGGGATAAAATTCACACTGGAAGGAGTAGGCTTAATTTTAAGAAGAAGGAGAGATTGTACATATAATTCACAAAGTATGCACAAAGGAGCAATATGTTTATTAACAATAATGTTAATTAACCTTATATGTCACTAGTAGTTTGCAAACTTTTAGATTAAGAATCAAGATAATCAGGAAAGATTAAAAACAAATAATCATAAAAAGAAATAGGAAAAGGGTAATGAGATGTAGAGGAGAGAAAGAAAATTCAGTCTTATCAAGATTATTTTTTTCACTCTTGGATTATAAATTGAAAACATTTACTAAAATAAGATGCCAGGTTGACTTCTAGAAAACTATCACCAATGCAAATGTTTTATTCATAAATAACTTTTATTATATTAATAATATATTATATATTATTAATTTTGGATGGTTTAAATCAATTCATTAGCAACCTGAATATTCATTTATGTAGCATAATAGTTTGAAGCATTTAGATTAAGTCATTTTACATACATAAATCTGGAAATATTTACAATTTGAAGATTGGAGATTTAAAGTAAAATTAGTGATAAGAAAAATCTGAATGAAAAATAATGTTCAGGAATACACATCAGTATTGGAGAATTTGAAAATGTAGGCTTTCACGTGACTACAGAATTATAATAATGTGTTATTTAGATGACTTAAAAAAAAAACCTTGCATGCTGTAAATGTAAAAGTGGATTATTTTACAAAATAATAGAATCAAGATTAACTTCCCTAAAAATTCACATGCTAATGTCAGAATCATTCAAACAAACTTTACAAGTTAAAATAAAGACTACCAATATGAAAACAGTGGTTTTCTCATAAAATATCAGAATTCACATAAAGAGCATTCTCAGAAAGAAATTTATCACTAATATTAAACTCAAAATTATGAGCAATATATTGATAGATTTTACTAAAATATAAACATCATTTAGTTAGCTGATACTACTAACACAGTAGATGAAAATCAAAGAGTAGAGCTGAGGCATGGACACGGAGCAGAAACTGAAGAAAATAGAACAGAACAAGAAGGAACTCTATAAACTCTAAAGGGGAAGCAGGTGAGAAGCACACCAGCAGAATACTTCCTGATGCTTTTCTGTCCCACTCATTGCTTGAAATTCAAGTAAATTCTGCTTACAGACAATTTTAATAAAGCAAGAAAGCTCTAGTAATCCTTCTTTTGCCTATCTCCCAAGCTTTTGTTCCACCACAAAACCCTTTGTTCTTTCATGAATGTAGCTATGTTTCCTTATTTTATTGAAAAGAAAAGAATGTCTTAATGTTTTTATTTAACTTCTTACAGCAAAAATTCTCTCCTATGTCAATTCATTAAGAATACCTTTCTACTTAATTCTGAATTTGATAGCTTTTCTCTATGCTCTAATACCAGACCTGCAAACATGTTATATTGCATTTCCTTTATATTATTTAACATGACTATTCTCTCAAAATTTTACCAATTTAGTGACCTTCTTAAAATCAAAGTGTATGTTATTAATAAATCCTGGTTCATGGTAAGTATAGTGTGTTTGGGAGAGGTGAGGTTTTAGCAACTATAAGCATAAGCAAGTATAAAAATACATAGATAATTGGTGATACTATTTTATTGATAATAAAGATATGCTCTCTAACTTAAAGGTACTGAAAACTGTTACCAGAAGAATTATTAATTGCTCCTCTAGAAATTCTCATCCACTATGGCTGATCTGAAGAAAGTCACTTTAAGACAAGTTCCTAAGTCCTTAGCTAGTCTTTATGAAAATACAATCTAGACCAGAAATCTCCAAGAAAAGCAAGACAGAAACTAGAGAGAGAAAGCAGTGAAGATTTTGAGTTCTCTATGGAAATGAAAGATCAGTATATGCTTTTAAATAAAAGATAACGACAGAATAAATTGTTATGTTGTGGTGACTCAAGACAGAATTTTTTATGTAAGAAGTGATAAACACAAGGATTAAGAAATATTTTTCTTTTTAATGAAAGAAGTATAGCTACAGTCATGGAAGAACAAGGGGCTTGTAACAGATGGAACAGAGACTGCGGAGATGAAAGTATACATCACTTATACAAGAAAAAAAAAAACTACTAATTTTATTAGGCTATTGACTTTAATTGTAACATCCCACTTACCTAACTAATGAGAATAAAGGCAATAGAAATTCCTATCTTCAGTTCCGTTGCATCTCTGAAAGAATGTTTCTCTCTTTGGTACTGTGTGGAGCTTTTAGCCACTTGCAGGCTGGTGATCTGAATCCCTAGCACTTTTATCATGGGAATTGGCCTCAAAGGGTAAAATGTTGACAATTTGGTTAAGAAACCAAATGAAAAACAAAACAAAACAAAATCACCTTGTAAAGCATAACAACAAAGTATCTAAGCATTGCAATTACTGGTATTTCAATGCTTACTTAAATACTAAATGCCATTGACAAAATTGGGATGTGTATTAAAATCATTAACTAAGCATTATATAAAATTTTAAGCTCATTCATGCAATTGGCTTTTCATGCAACTCTACAGGTCACCCAGTAGTTAGAGACTACCTTGAAAAATCTTGGCACAATGTCAAAAGTGAATGTCACTACATATCAGAGCTCAATTCTTAGAATCCATTGTGTTCTTTGTCCGTGTGTGTGTGTGTGTGTGTGTGTGTGTGTGTGTGTGTGTGTTGATATAATTTGCTTCTATTCTAGCTCTATAGTAAGCTTTGAAGTTGGAAATATAATTGCCCTGTGTCTATTCATTGTTTGGTTTCATTCAATGCTCAGATAAATCTGTTAATTTTTTTCTTTTTTTATTAGATATTTTCTTTATTTATATTTCAAATGCTATCCCGAAAGTTCCCTATACCCTCCCCCCACCCTGCTCCCCTACCCGCCCACTCCCAATTCTTGACCCTGGCATTCCCCTGTACTGGGGCATATAAAGTTTGTCCATCCCATAATCAGCCACCAAACCCAGACACTATTGCATATGCCAGCAAGATTTTGCTGAAAGGACCCTGATATAACTATATCAAGTGAGGCTATGCCAGTTCTTGGCAAATACAGAAGGGGATAAATCTGTTATATTTGGAATTCCCGTAGAGGTCATGAAATTAGTGAAGGTCCATGGTAGGACATTCAAACAGAACAAAGTGATAAAAGTTTAAGAGAAATAGGAAAATGTTTAGGATTAAATTAGGAAGAGGAGTGTGAGCACAAAGTAGAGGAGGTACTACATGGAAAGATAAATAAAGTTAAAGCCTTTTAGGAAAAGTTATATGGAACCCTACTTGCTATGGTAGAAACTTATTTAAATCACCAGCCAAACAATATACATGGAGGGACTCATAGGTCCAGCTGCATATGTAGCAGAGGATGGCCTTATCTGGTATCAAAGGGAGGGGAACCCTTTGGTCCTGTGGAGGCTTGATGCCCCAGAGTAAGGGAATGTTAGGATGGTGAGGTGGGTGGAAGTCAGGGGGAAGGGGTTATGGGATAGGGGTTTTGAGGAGGGGAAACAGGAAAGGGGGATCACATTTGAAATAAATAAATAAATAAATAAATAAATAAATAAATAAATAAATAAAATAATAACCAATAAAATAACCAATAGAACGGGAAGAAAGAGGGGGAGGAGAGGAGAAGAGACAAGGCTGTGTGTTAAAGAGCACTTACCTTATGTTGGGGAACCAAAGACTCTACTAGACAATACAGGCTAGCTGATAAAAACCATCAGTGCCAGGAATGGGTTTTGGAGCTTTTGGCCATTGATATCATGTAGACACCCAAACACTACAAGCTATTGCCATAGTTATTATTAGTTGCCCTCCAGAAGCTGCTTGTTGAAAATACCACCTAGTTGATGTGGAGAAAGAGGAATTTATTTTAATAACGAGAGGGTGGACTTTACCACAAACAAAATGTACATAATTTTAATGAATTAATTTATGTAATCATATTAATAAGGATAATTACATTAATTCATTGGAAAGCACTTATTTGGCCTCATGTGGAATAAATATAGCAATTGGTCATGGCTAGAATTTGTATAATTATTAGAGAAGCTGCTATTTTATTAAATACTTTCTTATTTGTTGACACAGTTTTGCTATTAAATACTAATATAATCTTATTATTTATTTTTCTTTTATATGATTTTGGATATTTTTCTCTTTTCCTGGAAATGGAAATTTGTCTACAAGATAAAATATTTTTGAATAAAGCTATTGAAATCATCCTCTTTCTGCTTTCAGATTTTTTTGTTGTCACTTTAAAGTTTCACAGATGAGAGAAAATGTGTGGTACCTGTCTTTGTGTTTCTGACTCATTGTTCTTAATTCATGATGTAACCTATTTACATTTGTTTTAGCATTAGTTATGATTTTTCATGTTTTTTTCTCAACTTAGTATTGTTCGATTATATGCATCTGCATGTGTTCTTTTTCATTTATCTGGTAAGCACTTAGGTACTTCTGTAACTTGGATATTGTCCATAGTGCTTTAAGTTTATTACAATCTAGCTGCAGACTTTTCTCAGATTCCTAGTACATCAAAAAATGTCAGGTGACACGTGTGGGTCTATGCTTTTTTTGTCTCCCCATCTATATGCATTTCTTGTACTTTTTCTTTGACTCTTTCTTTTGTTTGTCTATTTTGTCCTACTCTGCTCATGTTGTTGTTGTTGTTGAAATGCCTAATATATTTTCTAAAGAAATAGAGAAAGAAAGGTTGTAAATGTGGGTGAGTAAAGAAGTGGGGTGAATCTGAGAGAATCTGAAAGAGGAGAAACAATTTTTAGAATAGAATGTATGAAAAAATATCTTCAGCAAAAAAGTAATTAAAATATTCCTACACCTTTAGAAATGCATTAAATAAACTAGGGAAGGAAATACCATGTCTCAATATAATAATGACTGCATATGGCAAATCTTCACTCAATATCATGCTAAATAGGGAAAAGAAAACTTAGCCATGTATTGTGGACATCTCGGTAATAATCACAACCAGCAAAGTAAGAGTCAAGAAGACAGTTCAATTTAAGCAAAGTAGTAGGTATTGGTCCAAATTTCAGGAATTTGACCCCAAGTAGTTTATTTTCAACAAATTCAAAAACAGCACAATGTGATGAAAGCTTTCCTACTGATGATTTTTTACTCCCACATTCACAACAAAGTGTACATACATCTCCTTGAGACAAAAATAAGCTGAATAATGTTCAAACATGACTACTTCTAAACTCCTTGTTAAGTACACATGATACCATCCACAGAGATAGGTTCTGTAGAATGACTGAGAAAAATAAGCTCATGATAAGGGTCTGAGGGAGGATCTGGTGTGGTTTTGACCACACGGATAATGCTAAAGACCACCCATGTCTGCTCTCAACATGATGCATAGATAGCAGGTTATGGATGTCTTCCTTTGAAGGACCATGTGTGTTTAACATTCCTGGTTCTGCTTATATTTATCTGTGAGCACAGGTCCATAGTGCCTTCTACAATGTTTTCTAAAATCAGTAATAAAACATGGGTGTCTTCTTTCTTCATTCTTATACAATATATTGCTTAAAGACTTTGGTAACATTTAAAGATATGAAAATAATATAAATGGGTAGGAAAAACTGTGTCCTTATTACAGCCATCATAAATCTACACATAATACACCCTAAAGCCTCCACCAGAAAAATTTTAGTTGAATTTTCTTTCTTTTATTTTTTATATTATGATATAATTACATCATTCTATCCATTCCTTCCAAAGTCTTCCATAAACCCTTTCTTGTTCTCTTTCTTACAAAATGAATATGTATGTGTATGCATGTGTCTATGCATAAGTATATGTGCGTACATATATATCCCGAAATGTAATCTTCTTTTACATATCCAGGCTGTTACCCTATGTCTTTTAATTGGGAAATTGAGTCCATTGATGTTGAGATATATTAAACAACAATGATTGTTGGTTCCTGTTATTTTTGTTGTTAGAGGTGGTATTATGTTTGGGTTGTTGTCCTCTTTTTGAATTTATTGTGAGATAAATAATTTCTTGATTCTTCCCTAGGTGTAATTTCCCTTATTATATTGGAGTTTTCCTTCTATTATCCTCTGTAGGGCTGGAGTAGTGTGAAGATATTGCTTAAATGGAGGAGGGGGGCTTGGGAGGAGAGGGGAACTTAATCTGGTATTGAGTGAGGGAAAAGGACTAACGCTCTGAGGGCCAGCAGAAAGAATGGAAACAGGCAACCTCAGGAATAGGAGGTTGGGGAGACCCTCCAGAATGCACCAAAGACCTGGGAGGTAAGAGACTCTTAGGAATCAAATGGAGGGACCTTAGACAAAATGCTCTACAGTAGAGAGAGGGAACTTATAAAGCCCACCTCCAGCAGGAAGACAGGTCATCAAGTGAGGAATCGGGTTGCCAGACCACAGTCACATCTCTGACTCATAATTGGTTCTGTCTGAAAGAATTACAGGGATGAAAATGGAGAAGAGTCTGAAGAAAAGAAGGTCCAGCAACAGGCCCAAAGTGGGATGCAGATCAAAGGGAGGTCCCAAGACCTGACACTATTACTTAGCCTATGGAGTGCTCACAAAAAGGGACCTATCATGACTGTCCTCCAAAAGACCCAGCTAGCAGCTGAAAGGGTCAGATGCGAATATTTGCACCCAACCAATAGACAGAAGTAGCTGAGCCCTGTTGTTGAATTAGGGAAGGCTTAAGGAAGCTGAGGAGACGGGTGATCCTGTAATAGGATCAGCCATCTCAATTTATCTGGACCCCTGAGATCTCTCAAACACTGCATCACCAATCAGACAGCATACACCAGCTGATCTGAGTACCCCAACACACATACAGTAGAAAACTTCTGGGTCTATGTTCTTTCAGAGATGATGCACCTAATACTCTAGAGACTGGAGGTCCCAAGGAGTTTACAGGTCAGGTGGAGAGGGGGTGGGCACATCCACATGGAGACAGGGGGTGGGGAGGAGGTGTGGGATGTGGAACAGTTGGAGGGTGGATGTTGGGGATGGAATATGAAGTGTAAAAAATAAATTGATTAAAAATTTTGATTTTGTCATAGAATATCTTGGTTTATTTATATTGATTCAGAGTTTCAGATAATATAAGAGCCTAGGATGGCATTTGTGTTCTCTTAAGGTATGTATGAAATTAGTTCAGGATTTTCTGGGTTTTACTCTCTCTATTAAGTCTGTTGTAATCTTTATAGCTCTGCCTTTACATGTTACTTGGCCTTTTTTCTTAACCACCCTTAAAATTCTTTCTTCTTTCAGTGTATTTAATGTATTGATTGTTATGTGATGAGAGTACTTTCTTTTCTGGTCCAATCTATTTGGTGTTCTGTAGGCTTCCTATATATTTATGACCATCTTTTTCTTTAGGTCATGGAAGAGAATGTATATTCTTTGATATGTTGTTAAAATATTCTGTAGATATATGTTAAGTGCCTTTAATGTATTATTTCAATTAATTTGGAAGTTTCTCTGGGTGTTTTATTGTTGTTGTCATTTCCTGGGTTTTTGTTTGTTTGCTTGTTTGATTGATTGATTGATTGGTTTTTTTCCAGGTGACTTATTTATTTAAAAAAAGTAGAGTATAAACTTTTCTACAATAATTAGATTAATTAATCTATTTTCTGTTTCTTTCAACTCTACTATATATTTTATAAAATTTGAAACATAGAATTCTGGTGTATATTTATTTAGGATAGTAGTGTTCTCTTGATTAACTGTCCCCTTGATTAGAATGAAATATCTTTCTTTTACTCTTCTAATTAGGTTACTTTGAAGTTCATGTATCAGATATTAGTATGAGAGTGCCTGCTTGTATACTCGTCATATTTAACTGAAGTACTTCTGTCCATCTTTTTATTATAAGGCCATATGTACCTTTAATTTAAGAATATTTTCTTGTAGAGAACAGACAGATGAATTTTGTTTCTTAATATACTCAATTAACCAGTGATAGTTAAAGACATTGAACTGTGTGTGTTCATCATGGTCATGAATACTGCTGTAGTTATCTCATTTTTAGCAAAGATACCAAAAATATACATTTCAGAAAAAGAAGTCTCTTTAGCAAATATTGTTAGAAAACAGTACTTTTTAATATAGAAGAATAAAACTAGATTTTTAACTCAAATGTAAACTTATAGCATAATTTATAGTTGAAAATGTTTGGGGAAAGCCCTTAAAACAAAAACACAGCCATGGAACATAAGCTGTACTTCGTTGTTCAAGATATTATACCAGTAATTGACAAAACAAGTCCCGTGAATTTTGCATAGAGAAGAAAACAGCTAATAAAGGAAACAGAAATCCCATACACTAGGAATAAATGTTTAAAACTTGTATACTTAGGAGACAAGGAATATCTAAAGTATATTAAAATTTTTCAAACTAAACACGAAGAAAGAAACAATCCAATAAGTATATGCACTAGGTTAAAATTCTCTAAAGATGAAGTACAAATGGCTAATCAACATGAAGGCCAAACATATCACCATTGATTATTTTTTTCCTTTTCCAAATCTTTTATTAGATATTTTCTTAATTTACATTTCAAATGATTATTTACCCACAAAATTACAAGCATACCTTTAACAGAGATACATGTTTATAACTAAGTACAATGTTTATTCCACCACTATTTACCATCACTATGGTAATAAATTAACCTAGGTGCCTATTTACAAAGATTATATAAAGTAAATACAAAGTGTTACAGACATCCCAGTGCAGAGCTTGGCAGGTCCAAAAACCTATAAGCGCTCATGAGACACAAGAGTTTCAAAAGGTACTCATTCTCTTGGGTAGACATTCTCACAACCAATCCCTGCATTAGTCTGGCATATGGATCCACATATTCATTTAGTAGCAATTTTTATTATAAGCGTAGAATGAATCCTGACATAAGCTAAGACTTCCAGCATTCCAAGGGTCTTAGAGAATTCTTGATTTTCTGTGGGAATTCAGAAAACTATTTAGAGAGAGGGAAACTATTTATCATTACATAGGGAGAAGCCAAAGCAGCTCAGAATCGGTCTGCAGAATGTTTGCTAAAGACAATAGTTTTGGGGAATAGATAGATTTCCCTCTGAGAAAGAAATCGTCATTACAGCCAGGTAGAAACAGACTACCTCGCAGATTAGAAGCAAGCTGGTAAACTCCTTCTTTAGAATCTACCTGAACCTAAAAAACAGGGAGTTGTGGTAATACATTATTCATGAGAAGGCCCACTAGTGCGGAACCCCCTGATGCTAGTTCTCACAAGGCTCAAAGGAAAGGCACAAATTGTGACTAGGGTGTGAAATCCTTAGCTGACCCTAGGCAGAGCTGTTTTATCTTTACTGTAAATATACCTGGTTCCTGTAAGTCCTTTTGAAGTCATTCCTTTGTTTTGTGTCATTGTAACTTGATGGATGTACTTCGCCTGGTTTCTTCCGTGCTGTATAAAAGTTTGGTGCTCGATCTTCACAATTACACTCAGATTCTACACACCCTCTAGTGTGGTCTCTGTTTGTCATTTCGCCGAACTCTTTGCCCACTTGCTTCAGAGAACTCGACCCACACAGACAAAGGGACCCAGAGTGTCTGAGGCAACAAAGTGGAAAATTTTTCAGTCAAAAAGAAGAGCAAAGTTGCACTATTTGTAGAAAAATGAATATATCTACATATAATCATATAAATAACATTAAGCCAGTCTCTGAGATAAATGTTTTCTCTTACATGTGATTTTTGGATTTTATGTAAACATGTAAGTTCAATAACATATATTTATGAATATTATGGTATATATATATATATTCATGTCATAAATGTATGTGACACCAACTGTCTAGGGAACAAGGGAAGTTAGCAAAGATGAAAAAGAATGGACAAGGGGAAGCTTTATATTGCAAATATTTTCAACTTACTCTATAGATATGTACAGGAATGTTGGTATATAACACATCACTATATATAATAAAAGCATGCAATTATTTTCAAGAAAACATAATATTGGCTAAGAGCTAGGCAACTTTGAAAATCAGATAAATGAGACAACAGTCTCTGAGAACCCAATAGGATATGATGGAAATACTGCAAGTGTCTGAAATGGACTAAAAACCCTGGGTGATAAATAAAGTTAAGCATGTCTAGGATGCAGAGAAAAGACTAGTGACAAAGGCATCATTCTTTCAGATATTTCATTGTCTTTGTATCTCTGGACCTGATATTACAGGCATAGGTGATCTTCTGACACTGTAAGAATGGTTTCTTCTTACACAGAATTGTTTTTATCAAAAATTCAAAATAATTACAAAGTTTTCTCTCTTTCTTTTTCTGTTCCAC
The DNA here is from genome assembly GCA_902729485.2 of Mus minutoides. Taxonomy (NCBI): domain Eukaryota; kingdom Metazoa; phylum Chordata; class Mammalia; order Rodentia; family Muridae; genus Mus; species Mus minutoides. Next base: position 188,122 of record LR750292.1, on the reverse strand, counting down.
AATTTCTCATGTATCCCACTTTGTCTCAAATTGATTTACTCTTTCTTTAACTGTTGATATATTATTAAATGTATAAATACAACATGGTCTACAAATATAATATTACTTATTTTTATATAAAGAAATTGGTATGACTCATTTAAAAGTAGGAATTTCTTTGGGGTGGCATTGTAGAAGCTTTCAATGTCTAACATTTTCAACTTTGAGTCTGGGGTCATCAAGACCAATCCAGTGGCAGTTTCCCTGCCTATATCAGCCAACATCATCCCAAGATCATGTAATCCCTCAGAACTGCTATGGCTGTACTGACCACAGACATCCAAAAGGTCTCAGGCTGCATCTCAGATCATGGATATTAACATGTTCTCCAGTACCAGCATGAAACATGGACATCCATGTGGCCTTTAAGAGCACCATGGAAGATGGACTTCAACATAGTCCCAGGTTGACCTCAGCAAGGCATCTGGCATCAATGTCAACCTCAGAGATCATGATGGACCTCAACAACAGCACTGATCAGAGACATCAATATGGCCTCCAGTGTCAGGAAAGACTATAGACATTAACATGGTATCCATGGCAGCCCTGATGATGGATGTCAACATGGGTTCTAGCAGCTGCACAAGGCCTCGTATGGCAACATGAACTAGGGACTCCAACATGATATCAACGTGGACTCTAACAGACATTGAAGAGAAACTTTAAAAATTGTGATAGGAACAGTGATGACATAGTGAGTGAGTTTCTGGAGAGCAAGAACAACACAGTGAAATGCTGTCTTACAACCCCCATCCAAAAAAAAAAAACAGAAAAAGAAAAGGTGATGAAGAGGTGGAGATAAGAAAGGACAGACTCAGTTATCTTCATGGTGTGACACTGGGAGTTGATCATGTTCCAATGAGTATATGGGCAACACAAATTGTACTTGATGGGTTTCTTTTTTCCTTGTTTGGGAGATAATTGAGGGCTTAATGGTGGAAGGGTAGACCTTGGAAACTCAATGTGCAAGCAAGTTTGATTAAGAATACATTGTGTGAAATTCCCAAATAATCAATTAAAGGTATTATTGAAAAATTATTAATTTCTGGAAATAGGTGATGGCATATTTCTAAAAGTAAACAGTTATTTTTATTTAAAATTCTTTTATAAAAACATAAAATCACTTAAAGATATTTTCTGAACAAGAATATGTGCACTTGGAATGTCTGGAAACAGTGCAGAAATCTAGTGGCAAAAAGGGTCCAAAATTCTGCTATAAATCTAAGCAAATCAAGCTGTGGAAACTCCAAATTTAATTGAGTTAAATGAATATTATTTTTGCTCTTTACAATCTCATCACAAATACCACGATATATATTTAATACTGATCATGAAATGTAAAATTTATTTAATTTTTATACTATTTGTGTGCTATAAGAAATAGTGACATAGTCTATTTGATATGATAATAGCTACAGCCTGCTCACTCTTTCTACCATGGGAATCCAGTACAGAATTCCCATGATGAATGGACTAAGGACTATTAGGACTCCAGTATCAACTGGTCACTGAGACCTGCATTTTGGGCTGTGGTGTACTAACTTTAATGTTCCAAAAGTACTCACAGGAACTAACAAAGAAAACATTTTAAAGTGAAATAGTGTTTGCTAACATACTTTTCCTTCTTTTTTTCTGATCAGGTAAGTAAGACAGAAGAGTAAGACATAATATACTAAATACATATTAATGATATTAATAGGTATATTAAATAAAGATTTATTCTGCTTTTACAAACCATATTGTTTGGTCAGAAGGATATGCTTAGTCTGTCATGTTATCAAGAGATTTTACAGAGTGTTTCAATTTCCATTAGAGGCATTGTCTTAATGCCTCACGAAACAAGCTAGTAACTCAATTTTACTTTTTAGAATTCCTTAGTAATATACTTCCTGGAGGGAAATATATAGGATGGCAGAATAAGTGTCAACATGTTTGACTTTAGCAACAATGCTTCTGGAACACAAATGTTCCTTATAGAAGTACACATTTAGATGTGATAACTATACTTCCTTGCCTTAAAACCTCAAGACATAGGAACTCAGAAAAAGTAATTTGAATGTCATAGAGTATTGAATACTATATTATTAGAAAATGTCTGTTTTTCACAGAAGTTTTGATTTTTCTATGACATCAAAAGCTTTTCTGATAGGTCACAGAAGCATGCCAGAAATTGTTATATTTCAAATAAAGCCAAATGCATTATGTAAATTTCTTACATTTGACTAAGTACTAATTTATTTTGAACAGGTATGTAAAAGATATGTTGACATTTATACTTATTTTCTATTTTGTTTTATACTTTTAAAAGCTTTAAAGATATGAACTATCCATTGCATAGGGTATATAATTATGTTTTATTAATAAGAAAGCATTGAAAAAATCTTTTTCCAAATACTTCTAAAACCGTATGAGAAGAATTTTTCAACAATAATCTCTAAGAACACATTACATGATCACTTCATTATTTTTAGCAGGGATAGGAGATGAAAGTTTTAAATGGGCCATTTTAATAATAACATTGATTTATAGTGACTGCCTCTATTGGAAAGATATCATAAATAGTTAATGTAAGTATTCAAAATTAGTTTTATTATATTGTAAAAATACACAGTTTAAAATACCACATGTCCCATCATTTCTAATGTTTACTGAAGACATAAATGGATAATATAAAAGATTCACCAAAGAACTAAGCAAAGACAAAATTTATGTGAATTTCCATTAACAACTTTTCAATTATTCTTGAATTAGTGAAACAAGAATGGTTGGTGATACCAAAAATTGAATAGTAATATGCTTTATATTAAGTTTTAAAAATACTTTATCTTTTTTAAAAAAAAAGTGAATTGTGTGTAGAAATACTCAAAATAATAGCAAACTGTAAGAGAAATACTTACTGAGTTGACAGCAGAAGGTCATATCATTGAAACTGGAGTTAAGCACAGTGAAATTTAAATCTGGAATCAAATTACTTCATTGATAGTTACTGAAAAATAGCATAAGTTAGTTGCTACAGAAAATATCCACAGTTCCCACCACTACTATTTCTAGTCCCTGCCTACTTTAAAGAGAGTTTAATCCAGAAGAAGCAAATAATGAGCTGTATTTGTAGTGTGAGTGTGGGGAAATTTTCTGGACAGAGCTGAATCAGAGTTGAATGGAGTATATTTTCTAGAAAGAAATGAGTCAGAATGTTTTAGGTCTATTTTGCATAGTCCTAAGATAAACTTACAAATGATCTATGTTATTTTCTTCTATTATATCCTTCCATAGTTTATATTATAGTTACCAATCATTTATTAAAGCATAAATATTTCCTTTAATTAATTCCTAACCAATAAGCAAGTATTTAATTCATATATATATATATATATATATATATATATATATATATATATATATATATATAAACTTTATCTGAATCAGAAATTCACTTACCAGCTATTTGTTGCTGAGTTTTAGTTACTTTATTCTCCTGGTTATTTCTGTATAGTTTTCTCCTTTTAAATAATTCTTACTTAACATTATTAATTCTTTAGATTTTAATATAAACATCTCCAAAAGTGGTATGTGCTATTGATATAAGTTTATGTACCACCCAGAACCTGATTCCTATCTACACAACTAACATAAAATGAACCACATAATGAAATTGGATGTTTAGTGTTGACTATACTTCAATACCTTAAAGCATCCATACATAATTACAAAGAAAAAGTAATTTTAAATTCATAGACAAGTGAGTTTCATATCTAGACAGAACAGTGAATGAAGAGTTTGTGTTTATTTCATATGGCATTGTACCTGGCAAAAATTAAATTGTACATACAGTTCTCCATGTTATCTGCCCAGTTATTGAACATTTGTTAAATGAGTGGGCAAATCCATATGTTTTCCAAGGGCTTTGCTAAATGACGGTGAAGATTTTTTTATTATTGTAGGCATCTACTTCTTTTGGACATTTTGTTATATTCCTTTATAATTTTTTGCTGTTTATTACAGGAAATATAACCAAGGTTAATGAATGAAATAAATTACACCGAGGTGTCTGAATTTGTGTTTCTGGGACTTTCAACATCTAAACAATTACAGCATTTCTTTCTTGCCTTCTCTGTGATATTTTATGTGGCCATTGTGCTGGGCAATACCCTTGTTATGTTTACGCTAGCCTTTGACCCACATTTACATTCCCCCATGTACTTTCTTTTGGGAAACCTCTCATTTATTGATTTATGTCTTTCCACCTTAACTGTACCCAAGATGATTTCTGACCTGTCTTCTGGGCACAATACAATCTCATTCCAGGATTGTGTATTCCAGATATTTGTTCTTCATGTTCTTGGGGCATCTGAGATGGTATTGCTGGTAGCCATGGCCTGGGACAGATATGTGGCCATATGCAAACCCCTCCACTATTTAACCATCATGAGTCCACGGATGTGCCTGTTGCTTCTATCTGGGGCTTGGATTATTGGCTTTTTACATTCAGTGGCCCAATTAGGTTTTGTTGTCCATTTAAGTTTTTGTGGTCCTAATAAGATAGATAGTTTTTATTGTGATCTTCCTAGGTTTATCAAACTGGCCTGCATAGACAACTACAGAATGGAGTTCATGGTTGCTGCCAACAGTGGCATCATTTCTATTGGCACCTTCTTCTTATTGATAATCTCCTACATTGTTATCCTGTTTACTGTAAGAAAACATTCATCAGGAGATTTGTCCAAGGCCCTCTCTACACTTTCTGCTCACATCTCTGTGGTAGTTCTGTTCTTTGGACCATGCATCTTTGTGTACATGTGGCCATTTCCTACTGTGCCAGTGGATAAGTTCCTTGCCATTCTGGACTTCATGATTACACCCATCCTGAACCCTGCCATTTACACACTGAGGAACAAAGACATGAAGGTGGCAATGAGGAAACTGAGTTATCAGTTCCTGAATTTTAGGAAAATGTCCTGAATAAGCATGCAAATATGTGACTTAGCATGTGTTCCATGTACTCAAATAGTAAAACATCCTTACATAACTGTGTTTTTCTTTGTATGTCTGATTTTTGAAGTTATATAATCCCCTCAAGATTTATCTATGATAAATCTTGTAAAATAGGTTAAAAGAATGCCATTTTATAGAAATCAACTATTTTTAAAGATTAACTTATTTTAATTATGTATTATCCATTTTGCCAGTGTTTTGTCTACCCAATTCATTGCATGCATGCAGTGACTGTGGATGCCAGAGTGGGTATCAGGTCCTCTGAAACTAGAGCTTTGGATGGTTATAAGCGACTATGTATTACCTGCTGAAATGGCCTGCCCCCACATTGTATAAAGGTGTGTCCCTGTATTTTCAATTGTTCATTTCTGTGCCGGCAGAGAGCTTAATGCAGGCAGAATACTTGGTATTTGATTTCAATAGCCCATTACCAGTTTTCTAAAGATAATTTATTGTCTTTCCTCACCTGCCCAAAAGATGACTCTCTGAGATTACCATATTAAAAAGCTAACTGCCATGGGGGAGGTTACTAACACTCATACAGGCCAACGGGAAACCCAAAGAAATGTATCTAACCTTCTCCTGGTACTTGTTGATTCAGACTTAAATGTGATTTGGGGGGAAATAAAGAACTTTCAGCTGTGCTGGGGAAAGATCAAATTAACCAGGCAAGAGAAGATAGAGCATGGGTGTGAATAAAATAGGAAGGTAAAGAGATACAGACATAAGGTGGACATGCAGTCTCAGGGAAGTCAGGTAAAGTCAGACTGTAACAAAAGGTCAACAACCTTAAACCATATAGATGTCTCCATGTCTTTATTAGTAAACCTCAAGCAGACGACACAAAAGCCCCACAATAGGCATTAGAAATGTAATCTATGTTTCCTATAAGAACAACTGTTCTTAACCACTGAGTTATCTCTCCACCTCCAGTGAACAACTTCTTTATTCACCAATCAACATATACTTACAGTGTTTTCACATCATGTACACTGTGATTAAACTGCCATAAAGCATGTGAATCTAAACTACTTGTGGATGTAAATATCAGATATAACCAGAAAAATAATTGCCAAATTATATGAAAGTTTCATTTATTAGTTTTCTGAGAAACCTCCATAATGCTTTCTATTAAGGTTATAATAATTAACAATCCTGCTAATATTATAGAATAGTTCACTTCTCTCTATCATCTTGCTTCTATTATTTTAATGTTATATTGGTATATAATACATACATATATTTATGAGTTTTCATTTTAATACATGTGCATGAGGTATTTAATTGTATTCAGCACTTACTATGATTTCTTTTTTTTTTTTGGGGGGGGGGGGGTTCTAAACATGTTTAAAGTAAATTCCCATTTTGTATAGACAACATTCTGTGTGCAGTGCCACATGAATGGCTCCTGCATTGGTATTTCTCCGTCTCGCTTGGGCCTGCTGAGGGGAGGAAGCCCCGAAGCCAGGCGTAGTCAGCCAGTTTTTGCTGTCTTGTGAGGCACCATAAGGTTTGTACTCAGCAGTCTGAGTGTGGTATGAGAAAGGGGTCCCTGCTTTTGTGCCGTTTTTCCTCAGGATTGCAGCCGTAATCTCAGTTGTCCTTCCAGAGACTGAGTTTTTGAAAACTATAAGGGTGCCTCAGCTTGGTTCTAGAACTGGGAACAGGCTTCAGATGTGACAGAGTAGAAGTCAAAGGATTCTTCAGGACTTCTGATGTCGGATTCAGTTTCGGCCCCTGGCTGGCTGGAGAGGAGAAGCTGCTTATCCTGCACAGCGCATGCCTCCTGCATGTTGGCAGGAGGGACTCAGCTCATAGGTACAGCTTGATGAGCTCATCGCTTACTACTTTACCATCGCTTACTACTTTACCATCTAATCTCATGCATCTTCCCAACAAGCATCATTTCTGTATTCATGACTTCTCTTGTGACCCAATGCATTTTATTAGGTTGTTTATAGAAGTAAGAGCATTTAGCCAATGGCTATACCTCTGAAGAAAATGTTTCTCCTTTCCTTATCTGTTCTTGCCATACTATAAATCCTCAGGAAGCAGTGACCATTTTAAGAAGGGCCTCCTTCTATGGCAGTGTACAGATAGGCCCAGTCAAGTGGAGAATTTATGAAAATAGTCATAGCTGTTGTGATTTCCAATGCAACAATCCTGTCATGCTCAGAAATCAACATTACCTGTACCTTTTATCATTTCTTACATTCATGTCCCTTGTTCTATATGATCCATGATACCCAGAGGACATGATATGATCTCTATTCCCAATCATCATTGGTCAATCACATTCATTTCTTGTCAGTATTTTACCAGCTATGCATCTGTACTTCACCATTGTTCATTGCAAAAAATGTTTTCTCTGATATAAGTATAAAGCATATATTGTTTTATATAACAAAAGCATAATTATTTGAAAGTTAATATAAAAGGCATATCATGTCCATTTACAGGATTAGTTGCTTCACCAGTAAGAATTAAAACCGTCCTTAAACATGGTATTTTGATCAGGGTTAAAGAAATAAACATGAATTCTGTCTTACCTATCAAGCATATACACAATCAGAAAGTTACTATTTTCTCCCATGACAGACTTGTTACTATTCTAAGAAAGTTTTCAACCAGCCCAAGATTAATTTCTGTATGTCCTTAGAGGTATGTGGTGTCTTCAGCAGTTTTTGCTGTCTAGGTACAGTGGCAAACCAACTATAATGGCAATTGCCTGCATTGTTTTGGGAGCTTAAGAAGACTTCCTGTTCAATAAATTATAATAGCTTCCACCTAGCACTGGAATTTTCAATCAATACCTTAAGATTTATATAATAGGCTTCTGTTAGTAAGCACTTGTTCGTTTCCACAAAAGTGTCTGGTTTTTTTGGTGATTGTATATGGAATGGGTCCCCAGGTGGGGCATTCAGTCTCTGAATGGTCATTCCTTAAGTCTCTGCTCAACACTTCATCTCTGTAACTCCTTCCATGGGTATTTTGTTCCCCCTTCTAAGAAGGATGGAAGTATCCAAACTTTGGTCTTCCTTCATCTTGAGTTTCATGTGGTTTGTGAATTGTATCTTCTGCCAGTGACTGACAAATGCAAAAGTGAATACTCGCAGCCATCCATTGGACTGAGCACAGGGACCCCAATGAAGAATTTAGAGAAAGTACTCAAGGAGTTGAAGGGGTTTGCATCTCTATAGGAGGAACAACAATATGACTAAGCAGTACAACCAGGGCTCCCAGGGACTAAATCACCTACCAAAGAGTATACATGGTGGGACTCATGGCTCTAGCTGCCTATGTAGCAGAGGATGGCCTAGTTGGTCATCAATGGGAAGAGAGGCCCTTGGTCCTGTAAAGGCTCTATGCTCCAGTGTATGGGAATGCCAGGGCCAGGAAGTAGGTGTGGATGGGTTGGTGAGGAGGGGGAGGGGTGAGGAGATAGGGGGTTTTCAGATGGGGAAACCTGTAGGAAGCCGCGTGGGCTCCCTGGAGGCAAACGCCGCTGCGTCCGGGTTTCTCCCCCTCTGCAGCCAATGCAGCAGCGTCCGGGCTTCTCCCTCCTGCCATGTCCGGGCTCCCTGGGCTCCCCGGGGAAAGACTCTACCCAGGCTCCGGGAAAGGCCTTCCAGCTCTTGGAAGGCCTCCGGCTCTGCCCCATTACAAGATGGCGTGGGACCGGCAGGCTGCCAGGGAGGAGAGCCTAGTGCACATGCACAGCTTTCTCTTCAGGCCCTCCTCAAGCAGTAGCCCCTCCCGAATGGGCAATATGCTAATGAGGTGTGGCTTGTGGCACCAATGAACAGGCCATATGCTAATGGGTGTGGCTTGTAGCACCAATGAATGGGCCACATGCTAATGAGGTGTATCTTGGTGCACCAATCCACAACCACTAGGACACCCTGCCCCCTTCCCTGGGAGAGTATAAAAGCTGCAGCTCTGTTGCTGTCCAGGGTCCTAGGAATCTACTATCAAGGTGCTCCAGAATAAAGCTGACTGAGAAAATCCCGGTGGTGGCCTGTCTTTCTTGCTGGTTGAGGGAGACACCTCACAGAAACCAGGAACTGGGGCATTTGAAATGTAAAGTAAATATATTTTTTTAAAAAATAAATTAATTAAAAAAAAGATTTTGTTAAACAGCTTTAAACACTCACAAAGGTTTTAATCTATCAGGATCTTATTTTTTCACTTTACTTTTGATTAAAGTATAAGCTTTTTAAAGTAGTTTGGTTGGCCCTCTCTCAATCCCCACTTCTTACTATAAACTCTGCCCTTCCTTGTCCTTTAAATCATTTTACTCACAGTTTTTCCTTTAACACTTCCATATCTGATCCACATCATGACCCCTGACCATTAGAGTGTCATTTTCAAAGACCTGTTGCTAGTCTTGTAGTCTCTTTGCACAATCATACCCACATAAATCTAAAGCTTAGAAACTATAATGTACATCTGAAAGGGAATGTGATCATTTCCTTTTCAAGACTGAATTCCTCATTTAGTATAATATTTCCAATTCCACTAATATTCCCACAAATTTCATAGATTTGTTTTTATGATAGTAAATTCTATACTGTATACATACTAAATTTTAAATTTTTATTCACCAGTAGATGTATATCTAGGCTGACTCCATTTTTGGTTATTTTAATTAATACAAAAATAAACATAGTTGAGCAATGATCTCAAAGAATCTTTTAGGAGCATGATCAGAAATTGAAGAGATGCAAGTCCTATTTCTATATTTTTTTTGTGTGTATGTGAAATCTCCGCAATGCTTTCCATGGTTTATGGAACTGTTTACACCCTCAACTACAATAAATACTACCATTTTCCAAATCTTCCAAAGAATTTGTTATTTCTTTTATGGATCTTAGTCATTTCAAATGTAATGAAACAGAATCTAAAACATTGGCATTTTTGATCCACTTGGAGTTTATTGTTGTGGAGAGTGATAGATATATCTAAAGTCCCTGGATCATTAGTTAAAGATGTTACATAGTGTTAAATTTGTGTTTTTAGCATTTTCATCAAGCACTATGTACATTTATGTAATTACATGTACATTATGTATTACAAATACATAATTATATGTAAATTTGTGTCTTCATAAGATGTATCTGTTTTTTATACCACTTCCCTGCTGTTTTTATTACTATTACACTGTAATATGAAATCTGGTCGATAAACCCTTGTCCAACATTGTTTATCCTCACACTGCTTTGGGCATTTTACATGATTCTATACAAATTTTAAACTAGTATTCTGTTTCTTCGAATAATGTCATTTCATTCATAAGTGTATAAATATATTCATATATACATATATGCATATATATCCTATTTTGTGAACAATGTCATTACTTCCATATATACACACATACATACACACATACACAATTTTGTTCTCTTTGCATATTGTTCTTGCTAGGGCTTCAAGAACAATTCTCAACAGTAGTGAAGTTAGTAGATAGCTTTCTCTTGGTCCTGATCTTTATATTTTCCTATATTTACTATAATGTTGGCTACAAGTTTAACATATGTAGTCTTTAATATATTGAGGTATGTTTACTCTATTCCTAATATTTTCAGATTTGTTTTGTATTCATAGAGTGGTGTTATATTTTCTCTATATTTTCTGCATTTAATTTTATCTCTGAGTCTATGTGATTGATAATAGGTCTTGACTTATGTATAGTGAGCCATCCTTATATCTCTGAAGTAATTTAACTTTATCATGATGAGTAATCTCTTTTATATGTTATTGAATTTTATTTTTAACTATTTAATAATTGTTCATTTGTGTTCATTCGAGACACTGTGTGTGATTTTCATTCGTCATGATGATTATATCTTTATCTGGACTAGGTGGGGGCAATGGTAGTCTGGGTTTATAAACAATTCATTAGCACTCTTCTGAGTCATGAAATAATTCAAATGAAAATGGAGTTACTTTGTTATGTCAGAATTCTAAACCTAATTTGTCTAGTTATATTTTTTGAGGCAGGTGGCATTTTCTACCTGCTTTCTTCTCATTGATTTCAATCTCTTGACATTTTAATAATTACTTTTTTCAAGTGTGTGATGATATTCCATTGTAGGTAATAGTCTATTTCTTGTAATTAGTAATAGTAAACTTTTTTCTATGTACCCTTTGGCAAGCTCTGTTTTCTTCTTTTGAAAAGTGTTTTACAGCTATATAATCATTAATGTAAACAAGAAAAACATAAGGTAAAACAAAAACTTGAAAGAATTCAAAAAGTAGAAGAAAGAGGAGTGTGAAGTTATAGCAATCAATCTTAGAGTAAATATGTGTATGGACTAAATTGAAAGAAAAAAATTAAATATAATTAAAAGGCAAGGTGACACATATAATAAACAGAAACCATGAAGAAGTATATTACTATACTAAGTCACATGTAAACTAAACTTCAGACTGAAATTAGATCAATGCTAATCAGATAAGCATTATCACCTTTTAAGCCAGTCTTTATGAAACAATGTAGAGAACAGTAATGGTTTCAGTCATAATACAAATTAGATATCTATTATTCTCCTTTAAAATGTATTAGGTAAAATAATCATGAAACAGAAGAACATTCAGGGATGTGTGCATTACAATTAATGAAGAAGACTAAATATAAATAGTAAACAGTTGTTAGAGTTAGAATAATGAGAACATAAGATCAAAAAACAAACAATAATAAAAAAACAGAATAATTTCTCTATATTTTTAAAAACAGAAAACTTTAAAGTTGATTTTAAAACATAACAACTTTCAATTGGCAATTGATTAAAACAAATGCTTTTATAAAATTGGGGAAAAAACATGAAATATCAATTTTCAAACCTGGAACAATACAAATGATAATTAGACTTGAAAGCAAGATTTAAAATGTAAGTTATGCTATAGAGATATAAATTACTTAGATAATAAGGAAAGTTAATTAATATAATATGAAATACAGTGTTCTCTAGATAAATGCACATTAGAACTGAAAACAAAATGCAAGCATTATTTCAAGAACTAATGATAGGAGCATAGGCACAGATTTAAAAATATCTGTAAAAGAATAGTTAGATCCTAAGAAAACTGTTATTTTTCTGAAATCTAAAGACGAAGGTAAGGAGATGAATCACTGGGTAATGATCTAGCTTTGTAAGTGTGAGACCTGAGTTCTATTCCCAGGATTTATGCAAATGATGAGTGACCCATTCTATAATCCCATCTAAGAGGGAGAGACAAGAGATTCTTGGGACATGGTGGCTACCTAGGCTATCCCAGAAGGTGAGATTCAGGGTTTTAGTGAAATATTCTGTCTCAATGTATAAGAAGGACACCAATTGAGAAAGCTTCCTGACATCAACCTATCATCTTATAGCCACCAATGACACACATTGGTGTATTCTTGAGGAAGAACACACACACACACACACACACACACACACACACACGTACTAACATAAATATACACATGCATTCTAAATAGAGTCATGTAGACATAAAAACATAAAAGATAAAAAGAAATACAGCAAGAAAAATAAAATTAATGCCTTCATATGATCAACCATAAAATGATGACAATACAATAGGAAATATGAAAGCTGGAAGATATTAAAAATAACTTTACACTATGCCAGGAGCCATAGATGGTCTAATAAAAATTCCAACACCAGCAGTGAGAAATCTTCTTTCAAGTTGGAGGTCAAGGTTGTACGGGAGACGTTCAAATTCTATGTTATTATTGTTATACTTGGTTGTTCCACCCTCATACACAAAAGTGGAAGGTCTTCATCCTACTGATGAAGTCACCATGCACTCAGACACAGAACCAAGAGGACCTAATCTGGAACTGATCTCAAAATGTTCTCCCTGAAGACTAGTTCTCATTTTACCAGAAGACCTAAAACTATGTAAGCTTCCAAAGAATGGCAATAACCAATAGTACTAGTGTATGAACCACGATAACCAGCATTGCATAATAATCCTATCACAATAGTGGTGTACATAACACAGTATTAACCAATAGCTCTCTAACTGGAGTTAAAGTGCACTCAAGAAAATCATGCTTTGTACTAGTAACCTAGAAAACTGCCCAGGGTTTGCAAAGTTGTGGATCTTGAGGAAGAACATAAAACTATTACTTTATTAAATCAGCATAATCCCTAATTATTTTTAAATATTTATCCTTTGATCCACAGAAAGTGTAATTTTTAGTTTTAATTAAGAAAACTTCCCTTTGCAACAAATGGAGACCTACACGGAAGAGAAGTAATCAGAACACAGTGTTGTGGAAACCATTCTCAACTGATATATCACTATCACTATAACTCCTGCAACTAGCAATCAAGTATAACTGCACAAGAGGGGACATAAAGACTGTAAGAGCACCAGAGCAGATTTCCTCAAGATGGTGTCTCCTAGAAATTTCAGAGAATCTACAGACACAACCTGTATACGAGCAGTAGCAAGTAGTTTATATGCATCTGCTGTCAAAAGCAAGCTTACTGTTATGTAAAAGCACAATTGTTACAGATTTAAATTAGGTGAAGGAGTACAATTGGTTGAGAATACAATTGATTCCATCGTATTGGCAGTTGACTACATTCCTGTCTGGAGGAAAAATTCAGTGGTCTACTTAGGATTTCAGATGGGTTCAGGGATTCAGTTGGAGAGTGAATCACCACTATAGCAATCGAGCACAGAAAGCCTATTACACCTCTTAGCAAGCTCCATGGATGAAACCAGAGGCCTTTGGGTCAATATAATGTTATGAAGGACTAGAGCCCTCTGGCCTGCAGAAAGCATAATACTGGAATGATCTGAGAGGTTACCTCTCCTTGGAACAGGGGGGGCAGTAGCTCAATACTGTTAACCATTTGTTCTTTTTCATATTTTATTCTATTTTATTTTATGTGTGTTTGTGTGTGTGTGTGTGTCTGTGTGTGTGTGTCTGTGTGTGTGTGTGTGTGTGTGTGTGTGTGTGTATGCATCTATAAACGTATATGCAAGTGGGAGTGCAGGAGTTCATATAGTCCAGAGTTGTCAGATCTCTTAAAAATGGAGTTACATTTGATTATGAGCCACATACCTGTTCTGAGCATTGGATTTGGGTTATACTCTAATTGCTGATCAGTCTCTGGCACTAGGTTAAGAATTCATAAATATTATGACATTATTATGTTAATGACATTTTCTGTGTTGAGCTCTTTTTAAGCCTTTATACTAAGTATCTTTTTAAAGCTTTGTGTAGATAATGAGGATGCTGAAGAGTGGGTCTCTGGGAGGCCTTTCCCTTAGGCCTGGCAACTTTAGCATGGGATTGTCTACTGGATATATTTTTTTTTTTTACTTGCAAATAGACAGAATGGCCTAGTGAAGGTTCTACCATTTTAACACTTAAGATTACAAGGAGACATCAGCACCAAAAGAGACCATTTCAAAAATGACAAAGGACATTCTCCAGTCACAAACATGTGAAAGAGCCATACTCTAGACTCCAAAAACACTCTAAGTAACAACGTTAGGATCAGTGGAAAATTTAGAGAATTGTCACATGCTTTGATAATTGATTTTATGGAGGGATAATGAGAACTGAAGTAGCAAGTAGCAGCTCCAACTACAATAGGTACGAGTAATTTGTCATTATCCTGTCGTTAACGTGGGATAATCAAAGTCCTAATTTTAAAGATTAGTATTATTATATAGACAGAAATTTATTTTTTATACAATGATGAATGAAATCTGTAAAATTGAAGAGACAGATCTTTTAACTAGTGGCACATATAAGTTTCATCAATTGGAGAATATTTGTAGTCTAGAGTAAAAAGAAAAAGGTTGATTAGTTTAGGAACTTTCAAGTTAACATTCTAATCATGTAAAATCATAAAATATCCATGAAACTCATTTGCTAGCATTGTAATCTCTTCATAGCAATTTTAATCTCTTTGTTTCTTAAAGTATAAATGGCTGGATTCAGGAGTGGTGTGATAACTGCATAAAACACAGCAAGAAACTTGTCCACCCAGGTTATGCTGACTGGCCACAGGTAGATGAAGATACAGGGCCCAAAAAATAATACCACCACTGTGACGTGAGCAGTACAAGTAGAGAGATCTTTGGATGCCCCATCCTTAGAGTGAAGGCAGACAGTAGTCAGGATATGGAAATAGGACACCAGCAACAGAACAAAGCATATGGCTGCTAGCATACCACTGTCAGCATTTATCAAAATTTCTAGAACATAGATGTCCAAGCAGGCTAGCTTGATGACCAATGGAATATCGCAGAAAAAACTGTCCAAAACTCTGGATCCACAGAAGGGCAGCTTTACAATTATAACCAGTTGGCTTATTGAATGTACAAAGCCAATCATCCATGATGCTATCACTAACCCAATGCACATATGTCTGCTCATGATGCTGGAGTAATGGAGTGGCTTACAGATAGCTACATAACGGTCATAAGCCATTGATACAAGCAGTACCATCTCACCCCCTCCAAAGAAGTGTCCAAAGAAAATCTGACACATGCACCCTCCAAAAGAGATCGTCTTTTTTTCCTTGAGGAAGTCTATGATCATCTTAGGTGTAGTTACTGAGGAAAGACAGAAGTCAATGAATGAGAGGTTGGCCAACAGGAAGTACATAGGAGTATGGAGATGAAGGTCAGTGATAATTATGACTACAATGAATATGTTTCCAAAAATGGTGATTAAATAAAGTGAAGAAAAGATCACTAAGAAAAATGCCTGGAGTTCCCAAGAGTCACAAAGCCCAAGAATAATGAATTCAGACACCTCAGACTGGTTTATTTTCTCCATTTAGTTCAGTTCCAAAGAATTCTGAAGTGAACCTAAAGAATGAGATTCTGGGATTAACAGAGAATATCAATGAGAAGGAGTTCTTAAATTCTTCTGAGAGAAGTGATTGAACCTTCTAACTTTGGAAATGACCTTGGCTTTTGGATATAATATTCTCTATAACATTCATACATTCGGTATCTTAGAAACTTTATTCCCATTTATTTACATGGAATTATTAATATAATATAATTAAGATAATCATTATATAAGTATATAAGAGGAATTATATGCTAATGTAATGGCTATTGACAAAACAATGGCATACTGTTCAGAAACACAAATGAATACAAATAAATATTAATATAAATATATACATGAAACATAAATATAGTTATATAAAATATAGAACAATTTATTAAAATATAGTAATTAGAGTGTTCAAAGTGGATTTTTTTGACATAGATTTTAGATGAAAAATATACTTAGTGTGGACATTATAAAACTATATATGCAATGACAAAAAATTTTTATGAGAAAATTAATAAAGTCAGGTCAGGCCAAAGGTAAGAAGGAAGCTGAGCATATAAGCACATTAAGATACTCTTAAGTTTTTCATTCTTGCATTTCATCCTATACCATTAGTAGAATCTTCTCATTAAATAAATAGTTATGATAGATACATTAATATGAATGTTATCTGAATGAGGAACTATAATCTATTCAATACTATAACTGAAATAAATGTGAATTAAAAAATAAGAATCATCAGGAGCTATACAACAGTAATGTTCTATATGAACCAAAAATCTTAGAAGACTAGGCCATTAACGAACCTCAATAATTATATGATTAATGAATGGATAAATATGTAAGTTACTTACAAAAATAGAAATAATACTAGTTCTGATAAAATTTACAACATTGTTTCAAAATGACAGTAGTTTATTTTATATGAGCTGAAAAGACGATAAATTGTGAGATGTTTGGCCATCTGTGATGGGGTAAACATTCAGTTATCATGAAAAAGTCATGAGTATTGGAAAGAAATATTCTCTGATCACAAATTTCAAAGTTTATGAATCCTGTATAAAATTATTTAAAACCTAAAAATACCAATTACAGTGAATTGGGAGGCCTAGTTTTCAGAAAAATAAAATCTATAGTTTAGCTAATTTGGGCTAAACTGTGACTTAGATGGAGAAAACACTAATTAACATTAAATTTCTATTTTTAAAAAAGGCTCTGAAAAACTGAAGTCGGGAAGTCAGTCTAGAGTGTAGTCTTAACAAGACTTGGGTGAAGACTTGGACTAGGCAGGTGTCAATTTACTTCTGAATTAGAATACCCTTGTTACAGATGCAGCTAGAGACAGGAGCTCTGAGGCCCCTTGGCATGCAAACTTTATAGGCCCCAGTACAGGGGAACCCCAGGGCCAAGAAGTGGGAGTGGGTGGGTAGGGGGGCAGGGCTGGGGGAGGGTATAGGGGACTTTTGGGATAGCATTTGAAATGTAAATGAAGAAAATATCTAATAAAAAAATTAAAAAAAAAGAAGACCCTTGTTCTCTGAGACTAAGACGATGGTGCTAGCTGGGCGTGGTGGCTCATGCCTTTGATCCCAGCACTGGGGAGGCAGAGGCAAGTGGATTTCTGAGTTCGAGGCCAGCCTGATCTGCAAAGTGAGTTCCAGGTCAGCCAGGGCTATACAGAGAAACCCTGTCTCAAAAAACCAAAAGAAATAAAAAATAAAAAAATAACAAAAGAAGATGATGGTGCTTTGTGTTTTAGAATCAGATGAGCCCTTCATCTCTATCATGTCTGTAATATTCCTGCTGACTCTCAGAGGCATAGACTGAAAAGCCATAACTTTTAGAAGAGAAATATGTTCCCTGTATTTTTAATGAATATATATATATATATATATATATATATATATATATATATATATATATATATATTCCAGTCAATTCAGAATATAGAAAACTTCCTCTACATTTTTCATACCTCCCAATTCCCCAATTCTCTTTCCTTCCACTTTCATTCACTTTTCTTCCTTCCTATCTTTTTTCTTCTCACTTCTTCCTTTTTACTTTCTCTTCCTCTTTGGAACTATCCCAATTTTATTTGCTCTGCCACACTTCATCGAATATCTCTACAATGTCAAATCCTCTTTTCTATAACTGATTAGTTCATCATCCTCTATCTAAATTAGAAAATTTCATAATCATGGTAAAAAAAAATACATTCATTTTCCAGCTGAAAAATGCCAGCACGTAAACTATAAAAGTAAAATAGGTAATTAAAGTTCTAGGATGGAGAAGAGAAGATTGATTACAGAAGAGCTGAAATTGCTTTGGAAGATTTTATGAACTAAGAAAAAAATATAAACACATTTTCTATGACAAAATAACAGCATAAGGGTTATAAATGTACAAGTAACTATATGAAAATATTCTATATCTGCACTAATCTATTGACACTATTCTTAGCATTGATTATTCCAGGGCCCCACCCTGCGCAAACCCCATACTTACACAATTGTACATAATCAACATTGCTAGTGTGATATTATATTATACAGTCTATAACCATCCAAAGATGAAGCAAGAATAAGATGATAAAGGGTCAAATGTATGAATATTTTTCTATCATCAAATCAATAAAAATCAATTAGTATTTAATGAATGCATTGAATTCTAGGAATTTTCTATTTCATATTTAAAGGCTGCAAATATTATGTTATACCAAAAACTAAAAGCCCCTCCTTATTTTCTCCTATATTGTTTACTTTCGGATTTACTCATGTTTACTAGAATTGTAACACCAATTTATACTAAACTAATTCATATTTGTCTCAATACGAATAATGATATTATAATTGACTTTTAAGCATACTCAATGTAGTAATATTAAATCTCTATTAAAAAAAGCATACTTCCTAAGTCAAAGGCATGAATCAGAGCTTTAAAAAGAGTCAATCTAGAAAAATAAAATGAAAATCAGATCGTTTTCATCTTTAAAAGTTGTTTATTTCAAAATCATATGAAAGTTAATTGTGTCACAGTCAACCTCTCTGACTTTCCTTCCACATACCAGTTACTTCTAATATACTGTGTCACTAAGTTTCATGGCATCATGATGCACCAGCATGCATAGTATGTAATCTCTAATATTTTACCTTTTTCTTCTTTGATAACACCTTCAGTTCCTTAGTTTCAAAATCACAATTTCTTTCTCCCTCTCCCTCTCTTCCTCTCTCTCCATCCCTTTCTCTCTCCCTCTCTCTCTCCCTCTTTCTCCCTCTCTCCCTCTCTCCCTCTCTCCCTCTCTCCCTCTCTCCCTCTCTCTCTCCTTCTCTCTCCCTCTCTCCCTCTCTATCCCTCTCTTTCTCTCTCTTTTTTTCTCTCTCTCCCTCTCTTTCCCCCTCTCTCCATCTCTCTCACCTTCTCTCTCCCCCTCTCTCTCATGTGTGTGTGTGTGTGTGTGTTTGTGTATGTATGTGTGTGTGTTACGTGCTGTGTGTCTAAATAATTACTAATAAATTGTAGTTTATCTGGAAACTTCTGTTGATTATAGTTACCTCTCAGTGTTTGTAAGAAGTCCCTTATTTCATGCACACTATGCATCCCCATGGTTCAGAATCATTGAGTACACCATCATTTCAGCCAGGTCACCAATGGCAAAAAATTCTTCTTGATGCTTTTGGAGATCAGACATCCTATAAGATTACTTCACAAAATCTTAATATTTCTGAAATCAATATGGGACTTTCAAATCCAACCTATTAATATTTATGGTAAGATGGTATTAAAATAGTGTAGAATTTTCTTAAATTTCCTAAAGACAGGGAATAATAAGAAATAAACAAGAGTGTATAGATCACTTTTTTTCAGAAAAACATAAGTACCTGACCAATTTTTTTTCATGAATCAATCATTGTCCATAGTTATAACAACATTTTGAGTTAATATCAAAGTAAGGCCAAACAATCCATTTTCTGTTGTGCCAAGTGTTCTTGTAAAATTATAAGGTATATATTTAGTGCAGAGTAGCCTCTTGAGAAGGAAACTTTTTTCTATCTATATCTTGTCCCTTTGAGACCTCACAGTTTCAGAATTGAGAATACCAGCTACCAGTATATCCATCTGTCATTAAGTCAAGAAGAATAAGGTGGTGGACTTAATAGAAAGTTTTAGGTGACAATGGCTAAGCGTGGTTTAAAATATTTGTTTAACAGTTTCAAAAGAACTAATATATTAAAGTACTGAACTGACACATTACTATGGATGCTACATTACTTTTCTTAAACAGTAGGTGACTGTCTTTGGTAGTTCATCTAGTTAATTGGTCACCAATGTTTTCATTCATGATTACATGAAATGTGAAGAATGTCTATGCTCAAGCATAAACAATGGATTGTGTGTAGCATATCTAGATTTAAAATCTGTTTGAGCTGGATATTTAGCCTAACAGTAAAGCATTGATTTAAGTCTCATTCCCACATTTACATTAATTAATAATGAACTAAATTATTAATAGTATCCTCACTCACAAAAAAAAATAAGGTGATCTGCAAGAACAATGTATATTCCTATTGTTAGGCAATCTCTTATGCCATCTTATAAGATTTTTTTAATGTTTATGCTTTCTGAGTTTGAGTAACACTACACATCTTTTTCTTATTTCTGGGTCCTAGGATTAGTCTTCAGAGATGAGTATATAACTTGGAATAATAAGGACATTGGAGGGAATTCAAAACTGCTTCTATAAACTTAGTCAACTACCAGTGGCCAATGAGGTCCGGAAACCTAAAGCAAAACCTACTACTAGCATTTTCATAAGACAGTGGAATTTCTAACTGCATTCTAGCTACCCATCCTGGTGTCTAGAGATAAAGGTAACTCTCACACCTTGTCAAAGAAGCTTCTTTTGTGACAGATAGGATACAAATTATCACAGAAATCAACAATGGGTAGAAATACAGTAACCAGCACACCATGACATGCTCAACACTATTCCTTCACCAAAGGCTCAGGTAATATCAAGGATTAGTGGATAGAAAGGTTTTAAGAGCCAGAATACTAGCACTCTTGCTGTGAGTAATGTTGTTTGCATATAACAAAGAATTGGCAATCAAAAATAAATCTCAATAATATGGTCATCCAAAGAAGATATGCAAAACAACATCAGCTGCCTAACAATATGGATTGGGGAAATCCTACAATCACCACCCCTAGATGAACAGCTAAAGGAGATACATGGCTGCTGAAGAAAAGAGATTCAATAATATCAGGCCCTAATGGGGCCTACAATAGGCTATACAATTGTAATTTGTTATTTCTAAATAGGTATACATATGAGAAATATTGAGTGGACTCGGCAGGTGTGTGTGTGTGTGTGTGTGTGTGTGTGTGTGTGTGTGTGTTTGTAACAATAATAATGAAAGAAGTCAAAAATGTTAGAGCAATAGGAAATCATAAATGTGAGAGACAATAGGCTACAGGAAGTGGTCACTTCAGGATCCATAACTCCCACTGCTAGAGGTCTCAGCTAGAGTCAACCCCATAGATCATCTAGGACCTCTCCCAATCCCAGGTCTCTGGAACTTAGTAATAAATATTAATAAATATAGATATAGAGTAATAAATATAGAGTAATATTATAGTTCTAATTGCATTGTTCTACATGCAGACATCCAATTAGATCATCACCATTTGTTGAAAATGATATCCCTTTTCCATTGTATGGTTTTGTCTTCTTTGTCAAAAATCAAATGTCCAAAGGTGTATGGGTTTATGTTGAGGCCTTTGAAGAGATTCCATTGATTCGCCTGTCTATCTCTATACTGGTACCATGAAGCTTTTATTACTATTGTTCTGTATTATAGCTTGAAGTCAGAGATAGTTACATCTCCAGAAGTTCTTTTATTTTTTGGAATTATTTTATATATCTTGGGTTTTTTTGGTTTTTGTATGAAGTTGAGAATTATTCTTTCAATATCTGTAAAAAACTGTGTTGAAATATTGATGGGTATTGCATTGAATCTGTAGATTGCTTTTAGAAAGATGGACATTTTCACTATTTAAATCCTATTAATCCATGAGTAAGAGAAATATTTCCATCTTCTGATACCTTCCTCAATTTCTTTCTTCAGTAATTTGATGTTCTTTTAAAACAGGTCATTTACTTGCTTGATTAGAGTTACACCAAGATATTTTATATTAAAATAGTAGATGTATCTTTTGGTCACATTTATTTATTTATTTAAGCATTATTTTATTTATTTACATTCCAAATGCAGTCCTCTTTCCTGGTATCCTCTCCTCAAATTCTTTGCCCCATTTCCCTTTGCTTTTGAGAGGGTGCTCCTCCACCCACCAACCCATGCCCCCCTCATTATTTCCAGCATCCCCCTTCCGTAGGCCTTCAAAAAGACTGTCTTGTCTGGCCTCAGTAGGAAAGGATGTGCTTAAATGTAACTTCTTTTTCTTTCCTGCTTATCACTTATGTAGGGACGGGCAATTGATTCTTTGAGTTAATTTTGTATCTATTACTTTGCTTGCCAAGAATCAACCTAGGCTTGCAGAGGGATGTTGATGAAGGGGTGTTAAGGGTCAGTGAAAGAATGACTTGAAGTCAATTACGAGTTCTGTAGGAACTGTGTTCTAATTGAGCAAGCTTTACAGACTGCTGTGTAGTTAGCTCAGGCCTTTTGCTCCAAAACTTAGTCTTTTATTTATATACTAATTCAAGCCTTTACTCAGGAGCCCTTTTGGTTATCTCATGAATCAGTTTATGACCTTAGCCCCTTGATTCTTAGAAAAGACAACAAGTACATTTTGTTGTTGTTGTTGTTGTTGTTGTTGTTGTTTTGTGGGTTTTTTTTTTTTAACGTTGCAATGAATTTGAAGATCTGGCTGCCATTGTAAGCACAGCCAATAAGCTAGTTGGGTGGGATCTGGCTTGCAGGTCACCATTCCTGCCAAGTCAGGGCCTAAACTAGCTCTGTCCCAGGCTGACCTTGAACTCCGGAATTTGTGAGCATTTGTAACAACAAACAATAAACTTAGCTGGGTGGGATCTTGCCCTGAGAATACCACTCGCCAAATCTTCTTATCTCCTTCCTTAATATCTTTCTGACAAGCTGACCCATAGTGTAGCTGTCTCTATTCTTTTAGGCCTGTAATGACCCACATATAATTCATATTACATCCTTATATTTTATATAGATGAAAAAACTATATATTATTGAACTTTTGTTTTTGGAGTTCTTTCCTACAGTGTTAAGGGCTGTCATAAAGGTCAAAGCATTTACTGTTTTTACTGAGGACATAAGATACTTCCCCAAACTTGAACTATTTCTATGTATCATGGAGTCATTAACTTCCATGAAAAGAGCATCTCTCAAAGGAGGAACAAAAAGTAAATTATGTATACCATTATACAAGCAAGCCCTACCTCCACAGCAACTGTCAGCATTCTTGGAGGTTCACATCCTCCTGCCCCTGCTACAATCATAGGAAACCATGTCATGCTGTCCCTTCTAGGTCCTGCATGACCCAGCATTTCCTTTAGGTATTTATCAGCTGTAGGAGTTCTCTAGTAGAATTTTAGGGATCACTTATGTAACTATTATATCATCTACAAATAAAGATATTTTGATTTCTTACTTCTAGTTTGTATCCCCTTCATATCCTTTAGTTGTTTCATGGCTCTACTTAGAACTTCAACTAGTATATTGAAGAGATAGAGGGAAAACGGATAGCCTTGTCTTGTCCCCAACATTAGGGGAAATGCTTAAATTTTTCTCCATTTAATTTGATGTTGGTTATTGGCTCGAGGTGTATAGACTTTACTGTATTTACATATGTACCTTATATCCTTGCTCTCTCTCTCTCTCTCTCTCTCTCTCTCTCTCTCTCTGACTTCTATTATGAAGGGGTTTTAGATTTTTCAGCATCTAATTAGATGATCATGTGATTTTTTTTTTCAGTTTACTTATATGGTGGGATTTATTGATGAATTTTTGTATATTGAACCATCCCTGCATCTCTGGGATGAAGCCTACTTGATCATAGTAGATGGATGATATATTGAATGTGTTCTTGGATTCATTTTGTGGAAAAATTTTTTGAGTATTTTTGCATCAATGTTCATAAGGGAAATTAATCTGAAATTTTCTTTGTTGACTCTTTGTATGGTTTAGGTATTACGGTAGTGGTGGCCTCATAGAATGAGTTTAGCAATGTTCGTTGTGTTTCTCCTTTGTGGAATAGTTTGAGGAATATTGGCATTATCTCTTCTTTGAAAGTCTGATCACTTCAGGAGCCATATCTCTGACTGCTAGACGTTTCAGCTGGAGTGGCTAGCACCAACACCCTGGCACATCCTGCTCACCTTGTTTCAGGTCTTGGGCATGTCCTAGAGTTCCCCTCCCCAGTGATTTCCATTCTCTCCCCTGTTTTTTCTACATTTGATCTCTCCTAGCTAACATCTTTTCTCCTCCCTTCCCCCATCCAGTTCCCTCCCTCCATCTATACCTATTTTATTTTACCTTTTGAAAAATATTCAACAATATGCTCTTATACCCTCCTTGTTATTTGGCTTGTATGGGTCTGTGAATTTTAGCATGGTTACCCTGTACTTTATGGCTAATATCCACTTATAAATGAGTACATATTAATTATTTTATATTATAGTATAGTAATTATAGTATAGTAATTATAGTATATTATATGTGTTTTCCTGAAAAGCTTCTGGAAAATAGGACAGAATTAGAGCCTACAGATTAGGAAAAGATCCTCATCAACCCTACATCTGACAAAGGGTTTATATATTCAAAATATTTAAAGAACTCAAGAAGTCAGACAACCTAAACAATCCAATTTTTAAAATTGGGGGTACAGAGCTAAACATAATTGTCAACAAATGAATCTTGAATGGCCAAGAAACACTTAAAGAAGCATTCATTGTCCTTAATCATGAGGGAAATGCAAATAAAAAACACTCAGTTTCCACCTTACAAATACAAGAATAGTTAAGATCAAAAATTCAAGGAACTGCACATGCTGGCAAGGATGTAGAGCAAGAGGAACAAATAGAGATATTTTGATTTCTTACTTCTAGTTTGTGTCCCCTTCATTTTCTTTAGTTGTTTCATGGCTCTACTTAGAACTTCAAGTACTATATTGAAGAGATAGAGGGAAAATGGATAGCTTTGTCTTGTCCCCAACATTAGGGGAAATGCTTAAATTTTTCTCCATTTAATTTGATGTTGATTATTGGCTTGAGGTGTATAGACTTAACTGTATTTACATATGTACCTTATATCCTTTCTCTAACACTGCTGATAGGAGTACATACTTCCATAAGCACTCTGGAAATCAATTTGGTAGTTTCTCAGAAAATTGGGAATAGTTTTACCTCAAAAGTCAGCTCTATCACTCATGAGCATATACCCAAAAGATGTTTCACCATCCCACAAGGACATTTAATCAACAGTGTTCATAGCAGTTTTACTCATAATAGCCAGAAACTAGAAACAACCTAATTATCCATAAACTGAAGAATGTATAAACAAAATGTGTTTTTCACAAAGGAATACTACTTAGCTATTATAAATAAGGACATTGAGAATTTTTCAAGCAAATGGATAGAACTAGAAAATATCATCCTGAGTGTGGCAGCCCAGGCTCTAAACATAAGAAACACTTACTAAATGAAGATGAGTATTAAAAAAAATGGCATGAAACCAGGAATGTTTGGAAATAAAATCGATCCAGTATGAACAAGCATATAGTACAAGAGGATAATAGGAATTTAATGTAATCAAAATACATTGTATACATGTATGAAATTGTCAAGGAATTTTAAAAAATGTAAATACATATCAAATAATAAATGTTAAAATGAAGTCTTAGTGCTGGCATTGTAACTCAGTGACAGTGCACTTAACTATCATATGGGAAGTACTTTTATCCTAAGTACCACAAAGTCAGTATTCAATCCATCAAACCTACAGCCTTCACATGCATAGACTAGAAGAACTTTTATCACAGCACTCACAGTTAAAGCTTGACCAGGAACTGAAGGTTAGGCTGGGTGAATAAATCCAACAAAACTCTGTCTCTATAAACAAAATCAAACACACAAACAGATAGACAAAACTACTACTCTTTCACACACTTACCCAATTCCTCCTCTTACCATGTCTTGTATTCCACTGTACTTACTCCCACCAGACTATATTCCCCTGTAATAGAAATAATAGACGGACTAACATAACTTCCATTAAGATCCATTCATTTTACTCCTATGTGTTGACCGAAACTATTGAAAATAAATATTCAAAAACAATGTTTTTTGTTTGTTAGGTTTTTGGTTTAGGAGACTGGGACATGGCCTTTAATATAGGGTGATTTCAATGCATTATGTCACCATGCTCACCTCACATATTTACTTACTGCCTCTACCAACCATATGCTGATACTATAGGCATGGGCCACCATACTTATCATCCAATACAGATAGAGAGATAGGCAGACAGGCAGACAGACAGATGAATTATCACAGCAACATACATAGTAACCAAAAGTGGAATCAACTCAGTTTCATCTTTAAATGATAACGAATGAAGAAATAATACTCATCCATACAAAGAGAACATGTTGATATATGTCTCAGTTTAATTGAATCTTGCAAACAAAATGCTAAGTAAAAGACACCAGACAGAAAAATTCACATATTGTCTTAATTACATTTACATAAAATATTCACTATACATAAATATATAAAACAGAAAGTAAATTAGAATTTTTTAAGCTCTAGGAGTAGGGTACTCAAAGTGGGTGCCTGGTAAAATCTATATTTTTTATTAGATGGTAGAAATATGTTAGTATTTGAGAGAGGTAATCATTTACACACGACAGTAAATGTGTTAGTTACAACTGAATTACATAGCAAAAAATTGTGATTTTATGTTATGTTATTTCCTTGAAAAAAATTAAATTTCAAAAAACAACCAAGCTTGGAGAGGTGGTTCAGCAGTACAGAATGGGTACTGATACTTTCGATTACCCAGGTTTGTCTCCCAGCAACATATGGTGGCTCACAACCACCTATGACCCCAGTTCTAGAGGATCTGTCACATTCTTCTCGCTGTTATGGGCATTTGCACATATGTCATGAACATTAACTCATGCAGACAGACTCACATACATATAAATAATATATATTAAAACTAAAAAGTAAAGAACTAAACATACAGTCTGCAAGAGGCCTTGAGCTCAGTTTCCAGTACAAAAGAAACAGAAAAATAAATGAGAAAGTATTAGGTACATTTTGACATAATAGTCATTCAAAAAAATGTTTTTTGGTTTTTTTTTCTAGGCAGGGTTTCTCTTTATAGCCTTGGCTGTCCTGGAACTCACTCTGTAGACCAGGCTGGCCTCGAACTCAGAAATCTACCTGCCTCCACCATCCAAGTGCTGAAATTAAAGGCATGTGTTATCATGCCTGGCTAATTTTTTTTTGGGGGGGGGTTTCATTCAAAAAATTTTAAAGGTATTTTTCAAAATGATTTCTAGATTAGTGACTCTTGTCTTTTGGGCTAAGAACAGTTGTATGCTTTAAATATTTTCATCCTTTCCTTTTTCATCACTTTATAATAGGTACAAGTATACTTTGACTCAAAAATATTATAATTAACAAACTTAATATTAATTTAAAAACCCTCCGGGTTAGGTATTATTTGGTCTACGAAATAGTAAAATGGGAATAATGAACATAAAATTGTCTACAATACATATTACCTAACACTTGTGACTAAAGATGTGGTGTTTGGCTTGCTTGCATGAGTATTTATCTTCTGAGCAGAATTCCAGGCATTCTGTAAGCCTAGAACAAACCATAGAAACTGGACTGAATACTTTTATTAGAAACAAGAGCTCTAATCTAAATATTTAAAGATGAATTACAGTATTATTCACCTACTAAAGAAAAATATTACATATTTATATCACAATTATTTTATGAAAAGAAAATAGATCTATAAGTGCTGAGAAAATCATAATAGGTATGAATTATCACTTGTGTGTTATAAAAATGATAGAAAGAGGAGATAGCTTGATCTTTCACATACACTATTTATTAGGAAACAGACCTGAAACAACTGGGTTTCAATATTAGATAATATTACTTTGGTAAGCTTTATCTATATATAGAGAGAATGTAAAGTTTTATATAAAAGATATGCATTAATTAATAGTAATGATGACTCTAATGTAGAAACACTAATTGCATAAGTTTTTAAGCTGAAAATTAGCATCAGTGCTTCTTGGAAGATTCCTTCCTTTTCTTTCCAGTAGAACAAAAATATCATCATGACATAAACCAAACTCACAAATACAAGTACTTTGTTTCATATGTGAAATTTGAGCTTAGACATAATGACATGAAAATATGAATATGGAAGCTGAAAATGGTAGGGGTAGATGGAGAGAAGGGTTAATAGAAGTAGGTAATATTATAAGGTACAAGTAAATATGACAATGTCACCCAATTAATATCTTAACAAAAGAAGAAAGTGATAATGTATTAGTTAATAGCTACACGATTTTCAATAATATTTTCTAAAATTATATACAATTAATATTATGTAGTAAAATGCCAGATGTTGCTTTTATTTCAAATATTTTGCTTCTTTGCTTTCTCATCAAATGCTTACAAACAACTAGAATTTCTCTCTTTAAGGCCATGGGATTCAGCAACACAATTCCCATGGTAAATGGTCTGGAAACTTAGATCACCAACCATCAGGTGGTCACCAAATGCTGCTGTCAGGGTGTAGGTAGTTAGAGCATTGATAAGAAGCACTAAATACACAGCATCCAAGAAGAATACACTTTCTAAAACATATAGTAATAGTGTAAATACTGCTTTCTGGTATTTGAACATGCTAGGTAAGTAGAAATTAGTAGTACATTAAAGTTAGCAGTTATTTTCCTTACATAGCAAATGCACAGTATCCCTGTTGCATTCAAAGTTCCCTATCTTCTTTGCTATTTTTTTTTCATATACACCTAATGAACATTTATTTATACTGGATTTCCCAAAGCAAATTTAGAAGTTATATTTCTCTCTATAGGCCTAGATTTCATCTTGATTCGCAAAACAATTTTATAGTTTGGTGATAACTTTTTAGAAGCTAATGAAGATGTTGGCAATGTGATGATCTTATTTTTTAAAAAATGGCAAATGAACACAGGAAAAAGGCCAATAGCCAGAGTATAAGGGTTTGCCTGCTACACAGAGATATTCTGAATATGGTGACTGCTTGGGGGTCTACACAGTAAGTAGGGACAAGAAGACTTCGTTTGTGTGCTGTCATTGATTACCTAGTTTTGCTTCTTGTGTAGCTGAGGCTGATTTTTCTGACTTAGTCTTTGTGGTAGGTCAGTCTGAATGAAGCAAGATGTCTGGCCTTTAAATATTATTTTAATTCCATCCATTGTCACCTTTATAGCATTGTCTTATTTATTCTATCTTCCCTACTATTTCCTCTCTTTGACCATGCCCATTCTCCCTTGCCTCCTCTTCTTTGCCTTTCATGATCTATCCTATTCTAGGATCAATCAAATAACTGATCTGTTTGAAAAGTGATAGACTCCTCATACATGTGAGTTTTTACATTTTTGATGAATCTGGTTTTGAGAATATTCTTTGTAGTATAATATACATTTAGGAGAAGATATTATTTCTCAAATTTTAAACTCTTATTATAACTTTAAATGATAGTTTGGGTAAATCTGACATCACTCCATTGAATTTATAACTCTGTTCTTCACAAACCTAATATTCTGTATTTACAAACTTACTTTTAATTAACAATGGTACAATTTCTTTCAAACCATTTAAACAATACAGGAATACAGAATTTAAGAAGTGAAAGCGACCTGGAATCCTACCTTTGAGGCTTCACATTCCTGGTATGATTTGGTGTTTCTTCTTGAAGAATGTTTAAATTCAAACATGTTCACAAATAAACATATTACTAATTTCACACTTTCTTTTGTTTTTCAGTTAAGTAGAATCTCTCTAGACTATTCAAGTGAGTTTTAAGATTCATATTATTTCATTGTGTATATAGGCTAATATTATATATAGTGATATCACTATTGATACCTTTCAACTATATTCTGGGTGTGAATATATGTGTCACCTATGTAATACTTCTGTAATAATAAATTTTAAATATATTAATTTGTAGTACCCAATGTGGAAGAGATTTTATCTTAAAACCTTAAAAAAATAGAAGAAATTCTTTGCTAATCTATTTTCCTGCCTTCCAAATTCCTCCTTTTCTTCCCGTCTTGATTGGAAAATAGGAAAGGAATGATTAATGAGGAAGGACATATGAGCTATTTGACAGATTACCTGTATGTGTTTGTTCATCATGTTGTGAGTTCTAAATATAAACTGTCCTATTGTTACAAGCAGACTTTATGAGTTCAAATTTTGACCATCTCATGAATATTGATATTCTGAATTAATTATGATTATATTTTTCTTCCCATGAACACAATGTTATCAGTAAGACTGAAATTCTTGTCATTCTCTTCAGTAGTAGCAAGACTATTATCAAAGAGTGAATACCACTGTAGTGACCCATGTAGTTGAGATACTACATTGTACCTTTGTTTAAATGTATTATAATGGTAGATGTTGCATATTGTTTAGTTCCTGATGAACAATCCATTTTTCACCGAAGAGTCTGACTTATTTCCAGGCATATAGTAGATAACTACAGACAATTAGTTGGACAGACAAATCTGTTAAGGAATATTCAATGATTTCTAGAGATAATAAAAACTATTTTCTTTTAATTCAATTAGAAAAATGTTCTGAATTGGTTTTTATACTACTTACTTATATTAAATTACTTTTGCAACTCTTTTGTTATCATTCACTTAGGTAACAGAAGAAAAAGAAATAAATGTTTAAGAAAAATTATACCAAGGTGTCTGAATTTGTGTTTCTGGGACTTTCATCATCTAGAAAAATCCGACCTTTCCTCCTTGCCTTCTCTATGGTATTTTATGTGGCCATTGTGCTGGGCAATACCCTTGTTGTGTTTACACTAGCCTTTGACCCACATTTACATTCTCCTATGTACTTTCTTTTGGGAAATCTGGCACTTATTGATTTATGTCTTTCTACCTTAACTGTACCCAAGATGATTTCTGACCTGTCTTCTGGGCACAATGCCATCTCATTCCAGGGTTGTGTCTTCCAGATATTTGTTCTTCATGTTCTTGGGGCAACTGAGATGGTATTGCTGGTAGTCATGGCCTGGGACAGATATGTGGCCATATGTAAGCCCCTCCACTACCTGACCATCATGAGCCCAAGGATGTGCCTTATGCTTCTATCTGGTGCTTGGGTTATTGGCTTTTTACATTCAGTGACCCAATTAGCTTTTATTATCAAGTTGAATTTTTGTGGTCCTAATGAAATAGATAGTTTTTATTGTGATCTTCCTCAGTTTATCAAACTGGCCTGCATAGACCCCAAGAAAATGCAGTTCATGGTTACTGCCAACAGTGGGTTTATTTCCATGGGCACCTTTTTCTTATTGATAACCTCTTATGTTGTTATCCTGTTCATTGTAAGAAAACATTCATCATCGGGTGATTTGTCCAAGGCTCTCTCTACGCTTTCTGCTCACATCTCTGTGGTAGTTTTATTCTTTGGACCATGCATCTTTGTGTACATGTGGCCATTTCCTACTATGCCAGTGGATAAGTTTCTTGCCATTCTGGACTTCATGATTACACCTATCCTGAATCCTGCCATTTACACTATGAGGAACAAAGACATGAAGGTAGCAATGAGAAGACTGATTACTCAGCTATTCAATGTGAGGAAATCACCCTAACCTACGGAAACACAAAGTGCATCTTCTGATTGCTCTCCTCTCATCATAACTGAATACTGCTATGCTGAGACAGTTTATTATCCTATATCCAGCATCTTATAGATACTGAATAGTTTATTTCAAGTAAACCAGAAATAATAGCATGTTTAAGTACAGTTTACTATGCATTATGTATTAACTATACTTTTATTATCTACAGAAAAGCTAAAAAGAGAAAATAAATGTCCATCTACAGTATACGTTTATAACTGTTTTATATGTTGATGTCTTTCTATATTTCTTAAAAAAATATTGATCTCATCACACTTATATTTTGGTAATTAAAGCATATTAATTTTCTATGCTGATTCAGGATAATTTGAACATTTTCTTACATTATACTGAGAAATTGAAAGAAATGTAACATGTTAAATAAATTCTTTTTTTTTCAACTTTTATTAGATATTTTCTTCATTTACATTTCAAGTGTTATCCAGAAAGTTCCCAGTATCCTCCCCCCTCCCGGCCCTGCTCCCCTACCCACCCGCTCCCACCCCTTGGCCCCGGCGTTCCCCTGTATTGGGGCATATAAAGTCTGTATAACCAAGGGGCCTCTCTTCCCACTGATGGCCAACTAGGCCACCCTCTTCTATATATGCAGCTAGAGACATGAGCTCAGGGGTACTAGTTAGTTCATGTTATTCTTCCACCTATAGGGTCGAAGACCCCTTCAGCTCCTTGGGTACTTTCTCTAGCTCCTTCTTCCTTGGGAACCCTGTGGGGAATCTTTTTATCTTTGATATTGTCTTTAATTTCATTCCTCAGAGACTTGAAATTCTTGTCATCTAGGTCTTTTCCTTGTGTGACATACAGGTCTAACTTGGTTAGAGTTATACCAAGATACTTTATATTATTTGTGGCTATTGTGGAGGATGTTGTTTCATTGATTTAATTCTCAGCCTGTTTGTTTGTATAAAAGAGAGCTACTTCAGCAAACTCTTGCTGTCAAATGCAATAGTGTCTGATTTTGGTAACTGATTATGGGATGGATCCCCGGGTAGGGTAGTCTCTGGATAGCAGAAGATGGCCTAGTCGGCCATCATCAGGAAGAAAGGCCCCTTGGTATTGCAAACTTTATATGCCCCAATACAGGGGAATGCCAGGGCCAAGAAGTGGGAGTGGATGGGTAGGGGAGAAGGGCAGGGGGGTATAGGGAACTTTTGGGATAGCATTTGAAATGTAAATTAAGAACATATCGAATAAAAAATGAAAATAAAAAAGAGAGCTACTGATTTCTTTAAGTTAATTTCATATCCAGCCACTTTGGTGAAGATGTTTATCAGCTGTAGGACTTCTCTGGTAGATGTTTTGGGGTCACTTATGTATACTATCATATCATCTGTTAATACTTAGATTGACTTATTTTTCCAATTTATATCCCCTTTATCTCCTTTACTTGTCTTATTGCTCTAGCTAGAACTCTAAGTACTATATTGTTTACCTAATTTCTTTCTCGGCATATTTATCATTTGAATAAAAGAGAGCTACTCTTTTTTTTTAATTTAATTTTACATCCTGTCACTTTGCAGGAGTTGTTAAAAACACATTTTAAACCCAAATTTTCTTATTTTTTGCATTTTTCTAACCTAAATGAAATCTAACTTAGATGAAGCTTCAAAGTCACTAGAGGGCTAAATTTAGAGAAAGTAGGTAGCTATGGCATTCCCCCAGGAAAATGCTAAAGAAAGCCTTTCCAAGTTGGAGTTCTATTTAAAACACACAACTGCAAATATTGTATACAAGGAGACATTGCTGTACAGCATTTTACACTGAGAACAAATTCTCATTAAAGTCAGTCAGGGTAGAAAATGAGTTCACCATCATCTTAGGGCAAAGGTACAAGCTAAAACAACTTCCATTTACTAGGAAAAAAAACTTTCAAAAGTAAGTTTCAAGTTCCATTTACTAGGAAAAAAAACTCTAAAAGTAAGTTTCAAAGGCAGTTCATATAGGTAAGTATTTGACAAACTTTTTGATTTAGGAATATCATCTTCTGTCTAATCCCCTGTGGCATTTTATACTTCTAAATATGGATCTTAGCATTCTAAATGTGTAATTCATATGAGTACTGAGAAAAATAATGTATTTTCAATCCCAGTGTTATCTTATTTGCTACAGTTTTACACACATACACAGGAATACATGAGTGATACATACACACACACACACACACACACACACACACACACACACAGAGGAATGCATGAGTGATACAGTCATGAATGTAATCTGGAGTACAATGGCCTTAATATATAATTTGATATTGATATTATCTAAATAATTTAAAATATTTCTTCCTTTAGTACTTACGTAGTAAATTTAGATATGTTCAGCTGTTGACATCAACAGGGTAACATAAACTGCATTATGATGACAAAAAAGTTGAAAAATTTTAAATAATTGTGTGACTTTGTTAATCACATATGTGTGTGTATGTATGTATGTATGTATGTATGTATGTACCTTCAGGATGAAGAGTTTTCACTCATCCTTCTGTCTTAGTTTTCTCTAAGTCAAAGTGTCTACAAGAAGCCAGACAATCCTTACTGTGTATTATAGATCTTCCAATTTCTACTACTATAATTAAGAAAACCAAGACTAACAATCTACTACAATGAAAATAAAGATGTTCACTTAAATAAATAGGGAAAGAAAATTTAAAAAGAACATTTGAAGTCTAGAGATGATTATATCTAGTACCTAGTGATATTAATATACATATTATTTTATATTTATTTATATTTCCCTGAGTTTTAAAATAAAAAGAGAACTAATTATTTGTCCTAAATTAATTATAAGGGAAAAAAGTAGCTTGTATTTCTATTGTATAATCTAGAGTCAAAAGATGAGTAAAGAAAAAGGATGAATGTATAAATGAATATTTGTATTTTGCTCTAGACCTGATGGTTCATTTCATTCACAAAATAACAGGTGTTTATAACTATGTTCATGAATAGTAATAATGAACAAAAATAAGTTAATTTCTGTTTCTCTTCACTTGATGTTGAGGATAGAAGCTGAGCTTACACACATGGTAGAAGATGAATACATTTTAATGATATGCTTCCTTAATTAGCTTCACCCCTTGTTTTTTTCCTGTTTATTCTCTCATACTCTTTCCATTTACACTTTTTAGTTCATGAATTACTTTCAATCTGCCAAATATCTTTAATTTTATTTTTTTCACATTCTGGATATCTAACATTATTCTCTTTGCTAAAATGTGATTTGAAGAGGTTTAAATCTTTATTCTCTGAAAATTACAATAATGAAGACAGGCCTAGTATGTCTTGGTATAACATCCAACTCAAAAATGGTAAAACATGTCACTTTATCCATTTCTGTAATTGAGAGCCTGCAACTGTACAATTCTAGGTCTCTTTCCTAATTAGCACTAAAGTCGCCTACGGGACAACATTCCTTTATACTTACTGGAGTGTAAAACATCTAATGATTCTATTTCAACTTGCTTTGTTCTCATAGTAAATATGAGGTAGCAACTCTTAATAACTTTCTGTGCAGATGAGAAAACAGGTGTCAGTAACCTACTGTAGACATAACAAGTAAGTGAAGATAGAGGATGTAGACCAGTCTGTGATGAAAATTACACATATGAAAATTTTCCAGAACTAATTTTTATATAATTTATTTTTAAGTTATAAGCAATAATTCTTCTTAGTATACCAAATCAATTTTATAATAAAGAGGTAAGATACAATTAGCTAGAATTAACTATATTCCCAGAATTTGCATACATTTTAGATGAATCCTAAATATGTATTTGGGCACAATACAGTTGCCCTCCATAAAAAAATATGAGGTCTCCTCCCTAACTCTACAATGAAATATTTTTTTCTAATTATGATGCATTTCACAATGTATAAACCTATTTCTATAATAAATTTTATCTTCTTATATTCTTGAATAATTAGTGTATTTTTATTTAGTTTCTAAAGAAATAAAAGTTAATGTAAAATAAAGTAAAACATCTTTTCTGACATTTGCAATCCCATTTCCTTTAGTATAGATACACAAAATGAAACATCAGGGTCAGAATTTCAAAAGTCTGTTTTCCAGTGATCCCCTTTCCCTTGTGGTCTCACTGTGACTCACAATCATCCCATCACTGAGGCTGAGAGTAATTCAGCCCAACAGAAGCCACAGGGTTATCATAATCTCAGGAAGTATCATAAAAGAAGCTGGAACTGGTTTCTCAAACTTCTGACTTTTCAAAAAGCTCTTAACTTAAAAGTTTAAAACTAATTTCTCAAGCAGAAGAGATGACTCAATGGTTAGGAATAGTACTGATCTTGAAGAAGACCCTTCCAGCTTCTATGTACTTCTAGATACATGTAGCATACTTACACTCAAATAAACAAACACAGACTGAAATACACACATATATAATTTTTTATATTTATATATGTCTATTCTGGAAAATATCTTGATACTTCTGATTTCCCAGAGATATTTTGTTATAGGACATGTGATAAGATTCTCAGAAGTCCACAGACTCATAATTGACCTGCATTTAATAACAACAAGTGAGAGTTAGGATTTTTATTATCCATTCACATTTCAAAATATCTGTAATAAATCACAACATATTTAAATAATCTCATTGCTATATAATTCTTAATGTGCTTATTCCACTTTTCATTTTAATTTTAGGTTAATTTATCACACTTTAATTAATATAATTTCTAGATCTCTGTCTCACATGGAAACTGAATCTTCTGGTAAGATCACAAAAGCCTTTAAGAATAGCATATACCAGCCGGGCATGGTGGCTCACGCCTTTAATCCCAGCACTCTGGAGGCAGAGGCAGGCAGATTTCTGAGTTTGAGGCCAGCCTGGTCTACAAAGTGAGTTCCAGGACAGCCAGGGCTATACAGAGAAACCCTGTCTCACCCCCCCCCCAAAAGAATAGCATATACCCCACTGTAAGTGGTCCCATATATTACTTCTGAGGTAATTCTTATTTTATGGCTTTCATTCATTTTACCCATTGGCTGGGTTAGACCTCATATTTTATTTAGTTTTTAAATATGGTTCAGAAGTTCAAATTTTTCAAATGAATGAATAACCTGTCATTTATTTTTAATAAATGTTTCCTTTTATTAAATTTTAATTATGTTGTATGTGTCTTTAAGTGAAATAATAGGTTAAATATTTTCCTTTACTTGACATTAATTTTTTGAGGCAAATCATTCTGTGATCTTTAAATTAATCTTTGCTTCTCCAATTATTGCTGAATTAAATTATCTTTATTTATCAAACATTACTAGACCATAGTGCTCACAGTTAATTCCTTTTTTAATCATTATTATTTTGTGTATAATCCTAAATTATTGAATATAATTATAATAATCAATAATCCTGTTATATTGTTTTGTGTATAATCCTAAATTATTGATTTTAATTATAATAATCAATATTCCTGTTATATTATTTTATAAATAATATCTGTATTTTTATGGTAGCCATTGCTTAGCAAATTAACTCAATAGTGAGTTCATGGCTGGTCAGGGTAGAGCCACTGTGGAACCCTTGCCTAACTTATACAGGGCACTGTGTTCAATTTGAAGTCCACAAAACTTATTGTAATTACTGAATTGTTGATTTATTACTTAATAAAATCTATAATAATTTATAAATCATTTATTACATCACATTGTGCTAATGTCTTTTCAGAGTTTTATGTGATATGCGCTGGGTCTTGACTCCTCAAGCACTTTCAGCAGTACTATATGATATTAATTGGAAACACATTACAATTAACCAGAACATGGGGAAAACAATGTAATCCCTCTTTGTATTCAATAGCACAGCTATGAAGAAAGGAAACCAAAAGCAGCAACAGCAAGTGCAAGAAGTAAACAACTGAAATTGCTTGAATGAAAACCTGCCAAACTGGAAGTAGACATCAGGAGCCAAAATCAGTGGTATGTCCCTTTTATGTGTCCCTGAAAATGATAAAGACAATAACAGGTTGGGTTAAATTATGTGACTATGAGTTCAGATTTTACAGATGAACTGGAAACTCAAGAAAGTTTTTTTTCATGAGTAAATCATATTGAACTTTGGACATTTTACTTGTAGATCAACAATGAAGCTACAGGCAAATTATGTAGTAGGGAGATACTATTTAACCTGAGTATCAAGAAGCTAACAAAAATAAATGAAAGTGGCCTAGTGCCAGTAGGTTGTGCCAAATATTAAGGGTTAGCATATTAAAAAGTATGAAAGATGTTGCAGAAAATTTTGGAGAAAATTGGCCAAGAAAAGGCCAGAATGTATTTAGCTGTAATCTACAGAAAACCTAGTTTGTAATGATTCTTAAGAAGGAGAGTTTACTTTTGTCACATCGGTAGAGGAAATCTTGAAAAAGAATGTTGCTGGCTTTGATGAAGTTGCTCAGCATGCACACTGAGTGGTGGGCTTATAGACGGTGCCATCCATTAGAAGAGCTATCATCAAACCCCAAAAGTAACAAATATTCATTAAGAGTAGGGTAAAAGTCCAATTTTATGCATTGTTGGTGAGAATGTTATTATAACAGTTGTATGGAATCACAGAGGCCCTCAGAAAGTTTAAAAAAAATTGTCTATATATACCACTATTTTCCTTGGGTTGTATTATAAGAAGGCAAATTCAGGATATGTAAAAAATACATGTTTGTTTATATTTATTACTGCTATTTATAGTAGCTTACATGTGGAATTAATCAACACACATTATATATTAGTAATACGAAGACATGCGTTGTATCATTTTATAGCATAACAGATAAAAGTGCAAATCACTGAATTAAAGGAAATGTCAGAGACAGAAAATGTATTCAATTTTTTATTGTAGGCATAAAATGCTAAAAACTCGATATGACTTTACAACAGGGATCAACAGTGGTTGCAAGTGCGCAAGTGGGAATTTTAAAAAAGGCTTTTTTTTAGATCTGTGCACACCACCTGCATGTATTCAAAAACCAGCATACCCAGGTATGAGTACAACGAATGCAACTCCAACATAACACTTAAGTAATTTTACAAAATTCTACTAATGAAGTGTCTTACTAATGAAGTGTCTACTGATGGAGTGTTTTTTTAAATTAATGTTGAGCATAAATCCCCATTACTCCAGTGAAATAATAATTTCATGAATAATACCTTTATGAAAGAATAATTTGCAAAGTAGTCCAAAAGCATACTCTATGAATATTTTCTGTCACCTGGACTGATAAGGCATTGAAAACATCTAGGAAAGAGTTCAGAGAAAATATGTAGAAATACTGAAAGACAAATCTACTGCAATAAAATATCTGGTCACAAAATAAAAAGAAAGAATGTCACTGGCCTCTCTCTACCATATTCATGTTTCTTTTTCTTTAGATATATAATCCTCATAACTTTAACCTTTTTAATTTACTTTTCTTTTGCTAGCCAACTTAGACTTTTTTCTCTTGATTTTGAAATTAGAAGAACAAAGGAGCTTCATAATTGTAAAATTATGTGAAATATTATACTATAGGCTACAATAGTTCGTCATTTCCTCAGATGAAACTGCTCATGCTGATGGATCAACTAAACGACTCCAGAGTTTCTGAGTTTGTGCTTCTAGGACTCTCTAGTTCTTGGGAAACTAAAGTTTTTCTCATGGTAACATTCTCTATGATCTACGTCGGAATCATTTTGGGAAATCTCTTCATTGTCATTTTAGTAATTGCTGACTCTCATTTACATTCTCCCATGTACTTCCTGTTGGCCAACCTGTCTTTGAATGATGTGTGGGTTTCCTCCACTACAGTTCCCAAGATGATCTCAGATCTTCTGAAAGAGCACAAAGTAATTTCCTTCCACAATTGCATGACTCAGATCTGTTTTATCCACATTATGGGAGGAGTGGAGATGGTGCTGCTCATAGCCATGGCGTTTGACAGGTACACAGCCATCTGTAAGCCTCTGCGCTACTTGAGCATCATGAGCCCTAGAATATGCATTGCATTTGTAATTGCTGGCTGGGTCACTGGAGTGGTCCATGCCATGTCACAGTTCTCTTTTGTTGTGAACCTGCCTTTTTGTGGTCCTAACAAAGTGGACAGCTTTTACTGCGACTTCCCTCGGATTATACAACTCGCATGCACAGATGGAGACAAGTTTGAGTTTGTTGTTGCTGCCAACAGTGGCTTCATGAGCATGGCGACCTTCTTCTTGCTTCTCCTCTCCTACGTCTTCATTTTGGTCACAGTCTGGCAAAGGTCTTCAGGGGACTTGTCAAAGGCACTTGTCACTCTGTCAGCTCACATCACGGTGGTTGTTCTGTTTTTTACTCCATGCATGTTTCTCTATGTGTGGCCTTTCCCGACATCATCAATTGATAAATACCTGTTCATTGCTGACTTTGCTATCACTCCTGCTCTTAATCCTGTCATCTATACATTAAGAAACAAAGATATAAGAATAGCAATTGGAAGATTAAGCAAAAGGGCTGTTTGTAGCACATTTTGCTGACTATGTATAGTATAGGTGTTCTATAAATGTACATCTAACTGTATATTAGAAGGTTCCACTGAGACATATTCTACTTAACCTTGCCAACTGCACGTTATCTACCTCACAACCTATATGCATTACCACAAACTAATAATGCCTTGATTTTGTTCCCTTGAGAAAGTAGAATACACAAATTTGTACTTCTAAAAAGAAAAAGCATTGTGGATGAATAAATTTGTTTTCTATTTTAACTTGGTGATAGTTTGAACACAACAAAGACATAATATCAGTCTTTCATGTTCAGAAATGAACTCCAGATTTGTTTGGGTGAATAAATGAATCATCACAATAGTTGTTCTGTATTTAGCACTAGTGTCTCCAGTTATTTGGGTTGTGTTCTCTCAAAAGAATAGACTTTAAAATTGAATGTAAATAACTTATTCAGTGGAGAAATTTCAGAATCATCATTGGAAAGTAACATATAACTAGTTTCTACTGGATTTACCCTAAAGATGATTATATAGATGCTGCAATTTAGAATCATTTCAAGTGTAAGATAAGGTATCTAGAATAATTCTTCATTTTGAAAATTCATATTATTTTCTTGCCATGCCTAATACATCTCCTACAAAATTTCCTATGTGCACTTTAGAAATACTAGAAAAGCAGTCAAGCAGAAAGTTTAAAAAACAGCAACAACAACAAAAAAATCCAGCCATGTGAGTATTAGTTAAATGTTTTCTTTCAAATGCAAAAAAGACCCCTAGCTTTCACTAACACAAAAAGTAAAATACATATCATCAGACAACATATTAGCCAATTTAGTAGCAATATTACCCACCTGATATTCCCACTAATGTATATTCCTTATACCTTGATGATATGACTGTCTTTTCTTCTGTTATTATAAACACTTCATGAAAATGTTATCACATTGGATCATGGCTTTAGGCAATAAGCTGTGGTCCTGGGGCATGGTCACTCATATTTGTATTTAGAATAAACTATTTCCTCCTGATATTAAGATAGAGATATGTTTTGTGTATAAATACTACATACATTCTTATGCTGAATCCATATGGAATTAGACATCACATTTAAGGCACTTTCACAACAGTATAAAAAATGCCCTTAGAAAACTTTCCCAAGTTAATATAGGTTATTCACTTCATATTTAGACATCAATATTTAAAATACCAATAAAGTGAAATATACAAAAAAACTATTTTATACAACAAGTTCACTATTAAGCATTTACCCAAATAAAAGAAATGTGTTTTTTATAACAAGCACTGGAGTGTTTAAACTGTTTTATTCCTAACAGCTGTAGATTAGATAAAACCTAAAAGATAACCAGAACTGAAAAATAGATAAAAAGCCATGCATAAGATGGAATAAACTTAAAACAAGGAAATTGATCAAACAACAGCATTGATTAATTCAAAGTGCACAGAGAAGAAATCTGTAATCAAAAGTGAACATACTATGTGACTATGAAAACATCTGTGATGCCATGGAACCTTCTAACATCTCAGATATTTATTACCAAAAAGGATATATATGATTTATTGTAAAAAATATAGAAAAGAAATTTTTTGTCATTATCTTGATGCTTTTTCTTTTTTTTCTCTTTTTTCAAATGCTATCCCAAAAGTCCCCTCTCTCCCCTCCCCCACCCTGCTCCCCTGCCCACGCACTCCCACTTCTTGGCCCTGGAATTCCCCTGTATTGGGACATATAAAGTTTGCAATACCAAGGGGCCTCTCTTCCCAATTTATTTAAACAATTTTATTAAATATTTTCTTCATTTACAATTCAAATGCTATCACAAAAGTCCCTTATACCCTCCTCCCACCCTGGTCCCCAACCCACCCTCTCCTGCTTCCTGGCCCTGGCATTCTCCTGTATTGGGGCATATAATCTTTGCAAGACCAAAGGTCTCTCTTCCCAATGATGGCTGACTAGGCCATCTTCTGCTATATATGCAGCTAGAGACATGAGCTCATGGGGGACTGGTTAGTTCATATTGCTCTTCCTCCTATAGAGTTACAGACCCCTTCAGCTCCTTGGGTTCTTTCTCTAGATCTTCCATTGGGGGCTCTGAATTCCATCCAATAAATGACTGCAAGCATCCACTTCTGTATCTGCCAGACACTGGCATAGCTTCACAGGAGACAGCTATATCAGGATCCTGTCAGCAAAATCTTGCTGGCATATGCAATAGTGTCTGTGTTTGGTGGTTTATTATGGTATGCGTCCCGGGATGGGGCAGTCTCTGCATGGTCCTTCCTTCTGTCTCAGTTATTGATATAAATACAAACTTCTAAAGCCAGTGTTGATGATAATGTGGGAGTTTCTCCAACATTACAATAAGAACTGCCAGTACTGGGGAAATGGCAAAGCAGATAAAGCGCTTGCTGCATATAAGTGAAGACATCCACATAAAAAGTTCAGATAAAATTCAGATGGGACAAT
This sequence comes from Mus minutoides, assembly GCA_902729485.2. Classification (NCBI taxonomy): domain Eukaryota; kingdom Metazoa; phylum Chordata; class Mammalia; order Rodentia; family Muridae; genus Mus; species Mus minutoides. The sequence goes on along the minus strand of LR750292.1, from coordinate 145,354 downwards.
ACATGCAGAAAGTGAAGGGAGTGAATCCCCAGAGCAAGCTGTGTAGTCAGACTAGCAGAAACGGTGAGCACCAGGCTCAGCAAGTGACTCTGCCTCAGTGTCTATGACAGGAAGTGACCAATACCATTTTGAATTCATCCCTGCACAGTGGTTCTCATACAAAAATGTGCACCTGCACATACATCTGGGCCCACACATATGAATACATATATATATTCACATGCACCATATATATGGATATACAAAAGTAGAATCACTATTGACTCAAAAATCATGTTAAATAATCATTAAAAATGAAACATACATCTCACAGATGTACAATCTCATATTTATTTATTGAAATAAGATTCACAAGAGCTGTGTCATGCAATCAACAGATGTGTCCTCAAGAACTAGTTTATAAAATTCTAGATATGGCTCAGGAGTTAAGAGCACTTGCTGCTATTGCAGAAGACCTGGCAACACCTACACGATACTCAAAAGTATGCGTAACTCCAGGTCAGGGGATCCATGTCTTCCTCTGGTCATTTTAGGCACTAGTACACACATGGTAAACATATATACATGCAGGAAAAAAACTACTCATATACATAAAATGAAATAAATGTTTTAAGTGAACTTAGATATGCAGAAGAAGGTGGTACATTTTTATGATGTCAATGCTCTGGAAACTGAAGCAAGATCATCATGTGTTTCAAGTAAACTTGAACTTGGGTTACTTAGTGAGTTTAATTGAACTTTGGGAAATGTGCAAAGAAAATTCCTGTGTCAATATTCCTAAAATGATTACTATGTAAATGCATATGTGATACAGATATGATGGAAGACATACATACTACTATATACAAAAATAAATAACATGTGACATACACAGTACATATGGGGAAAGTATTGTGCCATGCTGTTCACCTTTTAAAAGAAGAATAAAATGCCCTTGGTGAATGTGTAGAACATTATACTAAATGAAAGCCAGGCACAAAGAAAAAATATATATCAAGCATGCACTCACATGCAAAGGCTTTAAAAGTTGAATTAATTGAAAAGTATTAAAACTGTGGTCAATATTAGATTGGAGAGAAAATTGGAGAAGATATATAATTCCACAGTTAAGTATGGCTAATAACTCCAAAAACTTAAGTACTAAGTTAAAATTATAGTTAATAGAGAGTTATTAAATAATGAAAAGTTGAAATTTTTTAAAATGTTTTAATGCCCATACAATCTCTATGTTGACTATTAATATGCAATTTTATACTATATATGTATATCAAAGTTTAATAGTGTTCACCTTAAGTATGTTCAGAAATTGGTTTAAAAATAAAAGCAAAATTATACAAACTAAATTAATATTGTTTGCCTGAGGTATAGGTATGGCATGAGTTGACCATAAAGTATCAAATGAGAGTCTGGGAGAAAATAAATGGCTTTGCTGTCATTACCAGATGACATAATAGTTGTCTAAATGTATATGTGCAGCCATAAAACTATAAGCATCATGAGTTTTATCTTTCAAAAATTAATATATCAATGTAGTTCTGTGCATGAATGTAGGCATGTGTGTGTATGTGTTTATATGTATTTGTGCAATAGCACATGTGTAAAAGCTAGAAGACTACATGAAGAAGTCAGTTTTTCAATTTCACCATTATAGGACCTAGTTAAGCTTCAGTTTACCAGGCTTGGCAGCAAGTGATGTTACATGTCTCACTGGCCCATATTATTCATCATGTAAACTGTACATTGCCATTAGACATAAAAAATGTTAAATAAATTGAAGATAAACAGATAGAGACAGAGAGGGGCAGATGGAGACAGAGACAGAGATTTCTATTTTCCCAAACACCCCCCTTTTCCCAACTCCTATTGTGCAATAGAAATGGTGCCAATATAGATGTGAGCTACCACATCTGGCTTTATGTGTGGTCTGGAATGTGAATTCAGCTACTCAGGGTTGAATAGGAAGCACTTCATCCCCCTTACCATCTATCCATTGGCATTATGCTATAAAACATATCCCTTGGATTAATTCATGTAAAATAACCAAATCTTTCCTAAATACATCCTTTCTTTCTTCTCTTGCCCCTAGATACTATTACTGTATTCTCTACTTCTGAGGCTCATTTGATAAATTTCTCATGTAAGTAGAAACTATACAGTATTTATTCTGCTGTGACAGAATATCCTTAAGATTCAACTACAGACCATAAGTAACACTATTGTATTTATTATTATTGTAATTGTAGTAGTAGTAGTAGTGGTGGTAGTAATCCAATAATAATATCTTGTAATGAGTGCATGTGTGCATGTATTTGAATATATAAACATATATAATTTATGATATAGATATGTCGATTTCTTTATTGGTTCCTCTATTGTAGATACTTCAGTAGATAAAATATGCTGCAAGTAATAGATTAAAGTACATGGATATGTAGCACTTATTCAAATATAATTTTCATTTCCGATGTATCTCAAGTGATGGGGTGGTAGGCTTAAAGTAGTTTGATTTTTAATTTTTTGGAAAATCTTTCATCACTTTTAGTTACTATACCACTGTACATTGCCAACAATAATATACAAGAATTCTGTTTCTCCACACTTAAGCTAACATATATCATATTTTGTTTAAACTTTCTCATCTTGCATTTTTCTATTTAACAAAACTCTAGTGTTCAAAATGATGAAGTATTAAGAGATGTCATCAGTCCAGGATCCCCAAGGGACTTGGTTCCATTTAAGGTGCAAAGCAGGAGAGCTTCCCATGCAGATGTGATTTTCTAAGTGTATATAAGCCACACTGACATAAAATACATGCCAACACTGGTCACAGCAGAAATGACATTATTATGATATGTTACAGTTTCAGATTAGAGGACCATCATTGCCAACTTGAGAAAACCTGAGTGAGACAGTGATTTCTGCACTGTAAGTATACCTGAAGAGATTGTTTTACCATCATTTTCCATGACAAATACTAACTTAAAAGTTGTTTTCTCTGTTAACATCACCTTTCTTTATACTAGTGATACTCAGAGAGTCTTGAATCTGAATTTTTGATTGTTGTATTTTTCCAAGACATTATATAAGTTTACTTATCCAAAAAAAGTTGAGATTTCTGAAAATTTAAAGTAGTTTTATCTGTTCACATAAAATAAACCCTTTCTTTATAAAGACAAGTTACAAGTCTATCTCTTGAAAACTTATACTGCTGAGAGGTAATTTATCTTACTCTAAAATTATCTGATTATATTTGGAATTTTGGACACATTACATTCTACAGTCAAAGCAGTAAAGAAGCAGGTAAAAGAAATGGGAAGAAGACAGAATTGTTTGGGAATTGAATCATAATAATTCACTGCAAATACACCAATTCTATATATGTTATCTTAAAATTCCATTGTCATACAATGAGAGAGGGTAGAAAGAACACAAAAAGGTAGAGACAGGGAATATAGCTTTCATTAAACAATTATTCAGAATAGTATATGAAATCTCACTATTTAGTGTTGAAATTCTTCTAGTATATGAAAATAAGTAGCATCCTTCAGGCCTAGCAAAATATGACTGTTGACAAATACACTTGAATGTATGAGTCAAAAATTTACGTAAAGATATAATGCTAACAATGTGTCTTTAATACCTTTATGAATTTATTTGACAAACAAATTTTGCATAATTTACACTAGACTTGGTTTGATTCTGTCTGTTCAAACACAAATAATGATAAGCTTGTGCTTAGGAATTGTGTTTTTATTTTTGAAATATACCAATAGATTGGTATTTGGGATTATGGTGGTCAAGTAAACAAAAACTAACAAAGTTTCAGATATTCATTGAGGAAAGCTATTTCAAAAAGAACAGATTTTTAAGATTGGAAAAATTAAAAGATAATATTTGCTACTACTATTTTAAACAATTTGCTCATTTGGATACCTATAAATGTTGTCTGTTAGATGTACAAAGTTTTGGAACAAACTTTCTACACTTTATAGGAAAATTCCCTGATGAGACATAATATATAAATACTTATTTTCAAACTTATTTAAAATCTGGGTGTCATATAGTACTAAGATTTCAATTTAAATATTTTTCTGCTGACTTAACTCTGATCATGAAGTTATTGTTTCTATTTCAGGAATTGTTAGTTCAGCTTTGTCTCTCTCAACCCATTAGAACACCTTGTAGTAAATGGAAGAAACAAACCAGACCGTGGTGTCTGAGTTTATTTTTCAGGGACTTTGTGCTTCAATGGAACTACAAATCTTGCTCCTGCTGCCATTTTCCACCCTCTACATGATGACTGTGGTAGGCAACCTCTTTGTTGTGATATTGATTATCATTGATCATCATCTCCATTCTCCCATGTACTTCTTGTTAGCTAATCTATCATTTATTGACTTCTGCCTTTCTTCAGTAACCACCCCCAAACTGACAACTGACCTCCTAAAAGTTAATAAAACCATTTCCTTTGGGGGCTGCATGAGTCAGATCCTCTGTGTACATTTCTTTGGAGGAGGTGAGATGGTACTTCTTGTAACAATGGCCTATGACAGGTATGTGGCCATCTGCAGGCCACTCCACTACAGCAGCGTCATGGACAGACAGAAGTGCATCTGGCTCGTTCTGATATCATGGACCATTGGCTTTATACATGCCATGAGCCAACTGATACTGATTTTGGAACTACCTTTCTGTGGACCTAGAGTTATAGACAGCTTTTTCTGTGATATTCCTTTGGTGATGAAATTAGCCTGCATGAATACTGATACTCTGGGAATAGTGATAAATGCTGATAGCGGTGTCTTAGCAACAACGTGTTTCATACTTTTATTGATCTCTTACACTTATATTTTACTAACTGTTCAGCTTCACTCTAAAGATAGCTCATCAAAGGCACTCTCTACATGTACTTCCCATATTATAGTGGTCGTGCTTTTCTTTGGACCCTGCATTTTCATCTATCTGTGGCCAGTCAGCATCACTTGGGTGGACAAGTTTCTAGCTGTGTTTTACACAGTAATTACACCTCTCCTGAATCCAGCAATTTATACACTGAGGAATAAAGACATTAAAAATGCCATAAAGAAGCTGAAAAATCACATGTGAATTTGGGAATAATATTTAGATGTGAAACATCATTGTGTTCATCCCAGTTTAGCTATGTATTGACCTCAGTACTAAACTGCATATATGACCAATTTCTATAAGTTATTAGTTGCATGATAGTTTATGAAAGTCACTATTACAAAAATACATTCAGAATTTGGATACTTAAATTTTTAACAATTAGAAAGAGTAATAACTTTGTATCCTATACATATTTGTGTCTGAAGATTAGAACATTGTGATAATGATTTAAGACTAATAATCACTTCAATTGACTACACACTACCTGTGGTTATAACACTGTACCATTCTCTTTAACTAGATTATTATTTAGAAAGTTCTCTTTGAATTATTTATCAATATTATAATTTCAAAAAACATATCAAGCAACAGAACGTGCTGGTGAGTATGTGGAGCAATGTTAACACTTCCTTTCTGGTGGAAATGAAAACTTATACAACTATTTTGGAAATTAATTTGGCATTTTCTCAGAAAATTGAGACTAGTTCTACCTCAGAACCTAGCAATATCACTAATAGAGCATATATCCAAATGATGTTCCACCATACCATACAGATATTTGCTCAACTATATTCATAGCAGCTTTATTTGTAATAGCCAGAAACTGGAGACAATGCCAAGGACCAACCTTGGTTTGATAAAGGGCTCTGAGAGAAGGAGTACCTGGGAATAGTGGGAAGTACTCTAAGTCAAATCATGGATCCTAGCCGGGCGTGGTGGCACATGCCTTTAATCCCAGCAATCGGGAGGCAGAGGCAGGCGGATTTCTGAGTTTGAGGCCAACCTGGTCTACAGAGTGAGTTCCAGGACAGCCAAGGCTACAGAGAAACCCTGTCTCGAAAAACCAAAAAAAAAAAAAAAAAAGAAAAAAGAAAAAAAAAAGAAAATCATGGATCCTAGTTGACAACCTGTGTGCTGCTTGATATAGCTTTTCCACTCTGCTTCTCTCTATTTTCTGCTTTCTCTCTGGAGATTTCTCTTTCTATATTCTGCTTGCTTGCTATTCTGTCCATGTCCTGCTTGCGTGCGTGTGTGTGTGTGTGTGTGTGTGTGTGTGTGTGTGTGTGTGTGTGTGTTTATTATGAAAAGTTGACCCAAAAACAGACATGAGCAAGGAATATTGTGCTATTTTTTGGCACGAGCCATAAAGATCTTTTACATATCAATCCAGTCATTTACTCCAGATTTCCTTTTGAAATCTATATTCCATGAACCCCACCCTTTGATTCTTAAATGACAGCAAGCACTAATTTTCTTTTAACATTGCAAAAGAATTCAGAAAATTTCTTGCCTCTGTTAAGCACAGATGCTCAGCTAGCTGGGTGGAACCCTGCCCTGAAATTACCATTGCCACCATGCCTGAGCCAAATCTCACTCAGGTCTTGGCTGATTCTGAACTCAGAATCTATTTGCCTTTGTAAGCAAAATGAAAACACTTAGCAGTGTGGGTTCTCTGGCAATCACCATTCCTGAAATGTCTTTATCTCCTTCCTTAATAGTTTTCTAACAAGTAGCCTCACAGTACAGCTGTTTTTGTTCCTTTAGATTCATGAAATACTCATATAATTCATATTGTATCCCTATTTTTTGCATAATGGAGAAATTATATATTTTTGACTCATGCATTTAGTACTCTTTACCATACACTTAAGGGCTATCCTGAAGGTCCCAGTGTTTATCATTTTGCTGAGAAATAGCCACACCCTCAACTCCGGAACTGATGCTGTTTCTAATTATCATGGAGTCACTAAGTAACTAGGAGGGCCCAATGGGTGACACTTGAATCTCATGGAGAAGGAGAAAGAGACATTTCGGGCAGATAGAGGGAGGGAATTGGGTTGTGGAAGGTGGGGGGAGGGAAGAAGGAGGGGTCAAGTGTGGGAAAGTCAGAGGGAACAAGTACTAGGAAAGAAAATGGAGAGATGTATTTCTGGTATGATCTAGAAATCTTGAACAATTGAAACTCCCAGGAATCTATTAGTGTGACCTTAGCTAAGACTGATAGCAGGATATGGAACTAAAAATGGCCATCTCCTGCAATCAGCAAAGAGAGCCTTAACACTAACCCAGTCACAAAACTACAAAACCTTTGGCCCACAATTTATCCTGCCTATGAGATATGCAGGAGTAATGATGGGGAAGAAACTGAGGGACTGAACAACCAAAGACTGGCTTAGCTTGAGACCCATGCCATGAGAAAGAGCCCACCCTTCACACTATTAATGATATTCTGCTATATGAGAGGCCTTGCATAACTGAGAGGCTTTACCCAGCAATTAATGAAAACAGATGCAGAGACCCACAGGCAAACATTACCTGGAGTTTAGAAAATCCCTCTGAAGATGGGGAGAAAGGATTAAAGCCTTAAGAAAGGTCAAAGACAAAACCACAAGAAAACCTACAGAATCAACTAACCTGAGCCCATAGTGACCCACAGAGATTGAACCACCAAAACAGAGAGCATGTATGAGACAAACCAAACCTTTGGTGAGGAGTTCACTTTTCATAGCCCATTTATCTCCACCCAGAAATTAGGCCACAAGCCACTTGCTTTTGTAGTAGTTTGAGTACTTTGTTCTCACAGCTAATTCACCTGACTGAGTCCCTTTAAGGCTGAAAGCTGCAGCCCCAGCTTAGCATCTCAAAGTGACAGAGCAGGAGGCTAAAGAAATCAGGAGAAAAGGGGGAGGAGGACTTATCTCTGTCCTTTGTTCTCAGTACTTGCTCAATGCTCAGAGCATGTGTTTGCATGGTATAAAGCTCACTGCAAGTTTTGCACATTCTGATTATAAATTGAATGGAGGTTATAACAGAGAATGTCTACATGCATATACACTCTGGATAAACATTGACCATTTGTTACAAGCTTACAGGATCATGAAATTTTAAGACTGTGGGTAAGCTGTTCTTGAAGTATTGTTTAGACAAACCCAGCCAATACCTTATCTCCTGTATTTGCAACTATGGTGTATATCTTCTTTATGACCTTCAGTCAATGGTTTCTGTAGCACCTTAAAGTGTGTCCTAAGGTTTAGAAGTCTGTTTTTATCTCAGAAACAATTAAGCAGTTCTGTTATAAAAGGTATTCCAATGTCTCTGCAGATGTTGCCCTTCTGAACAATGGTAATTGTTGCGTGCTAGATGTTTTGGCAGAATACATGCTCTGTGTCTTTGCATACTATCTGAGTCTGTGGTCTTTCTGCAGTGATTTCCTGACCCTTACATTGGCACATATGTAACAAGTGTACACCATGTTCTTCATGTGGGACTCCTAACAGTAGAAGCAAGGCTGTCCCAGACTCTATTGCCCGCCTTTGAATTGCTTTTCCCTAACTGAACTCCCTTGACTAATTTCAATAGGTGAAAGAATCCTATTGAAATGCTAAGGCATGTTGATATCTAAGGTAGCCCTCCCCTTCCTGAAGTAGAAAGGGAAAACAGGAGAATGGGGCATGGGAGATGAGAGTGAGGGCCTGGGAAGAGGGGAAGAAGGGGAAGATTTTATAGGGATGCCAGGAACATCTCTGAAAAGCCACTCTTAAAGGGGCCAGTAGCTTCCCAAGTTCTATGGAAGGGGAACTAATGGTTGTTTTTCCTAGAAAGATCTCTGTGACTGGGTTCAGCAGGTGATAAAGTGCTCCTGTCTTAAAATTGCAGCTTGAAAAATTAAGAGTTTTGGCTGGTTTAAATAAGGAAATATATGTAGCCATTTAATTTTTGTTTCTGACTGGTTTTAAAAGTATAAATATGTTCTACATGTCTTGGTTATAGATTATTGGCTTATAAGGTATTTGGTATGATTAAAAATTTGCAACGTTGGTAACAGAAAGTTAGCTTAAAACTGGTAACTCTAGGTTGGAGTAATTCACAACATGTAGCATGAGACAACCCAGGGAAACAGGTCTCTAAAGATACTTCTAAATTGGATAACATTTTATGTAATTCTTATGCTAGAAAACAGACTTATAGAGGATAGGATTTAGGGCATTGTCTCTTTGTGGTATTGGAGGCTACACTGTCTGGCGTTCGTTTGCTCCCACTCCTTGCTCCTGCTCCTTGCATCCTGCCAGAGAACCTGTCTAGAACTTGCTTTCCCATGCTCTCAACCACCTGCACACTCTCTAGCATGAAGGGCTACACATGTGAAGGATCCCCTCTCTCTCACTCTCTGCTCAGGACTCCATCAAGAACTCTGGGCACTGGGCTACATCCACTGGCTGCTGGTAGGAAGTCCTGCCCCACAGGGGTGCAGACTCTCTGGCCTGACCCCTGCCAGGTGGGCCACTGCACAGTTTTAGCCACCAAAGCCAAGACACCACCACAGCACCTACCAGCCACAGGAGATCCTGAGCTTTTCTTGCCTTCACATCCAAACTGTTTCTTCTACAAATGAAGAGATTTTATCATTCCTAGGAATAGCTGGGTTTTATGATCCTGGGTTCCTTCCTTTTCCCTCCTTTCTCACCCCTTATATGAAGCGTGTTAGACTCCACCTATGAACTTCTTCTCAAACCTGTTAACAAGCCCTTTCAAAGACGCTAACAGGCTCTCCTTAAGGCTCTAGTCGTACATCTATGATTGGCTATAACTGGCTTCTCTTCTCATAATCTGTCACAGCTCCTTACTTACAAAGGCTTACAGATTCTACCTCCCTCCAGGGCTCTTTCTCTTCAGGTAGCACTAATAGAAGACCTCATTGGCTGCTGTAAGACTCAGACCTCTACCATGGGAGCTGCTTCCACCCAGCTTCTGCCATGTGGGTTACACATCAGACAAGCCCAAACCAACCACTCAGTTCCACATTTTCTGCTACCAGACTGTGGAAACTCAGAAACACACACTGGCATATTAATTGGTAGTTTCTCCAGTCAGTGGGAGGGACCCTAAATGCCCAGATAGTGCCTGGCCAGCCTCTTTTGGACTAAGGAGTTGGCCTTTCAATGCCCTGGTTCTTATGAGTGGCCTCCTGGCTGACCTACGAGTTAGGACATAGACCCTTGGGTGACTTCTCTCTTGATAGCAGCTCATAAATCCCTTGAGCTCTTGCAGCCAGCAGAAAATTCCTGGTAGCAGGTTGAATTGCTTTCAGCCAATTTCTGAAATTGTTGCCATACTAATTCACATGAAGACCCGAATTTCTAGTTTGGCTGTTCACTGAACTGTTACTGTGCTCTTCTCGGGATGCCAGTATGAATAGTTTAGTAATATCCCCATCACTCAATGGGAGCTAAATCATCTTCGAACATATGTTGTAAGGGATCTTCACACATACTGCTAGCAGTCCGGTAAATGAAAAAAAGACCCAGATACTCACCTATCCATGCTCCCACACCCCTGACCTGTTCTCACAGCCTGCTTGCTCAGTTAGTATTATAGGCCTGAAACTGCCTGGACAAACTAATTTTTTGTCACCACGATCTTTTGCCACTGCTGCCAGCTTTCTTATTTTGATCCTAGCCGAATGTTTGCTAATACAAAAATATGCTTTTCTCTACCTACATAACCTGTAAAAGTTACCTAAGGTTTTCATTCCTATCCTGTCATAATATGATTTAAAAAAATCAGTAGTAAAAACTACTGTCATTAAATCCTATTCAGTTATAACCAATCTATATAATGCTCAATCCTGTCAGAAGTTTGTTAATTATTAAGTTTATGACAGACAGAATCCCCAAAAGCCTCTCACAAAGTCTCAGAAATGTGGACACAACTACAGGATGATGCCTAGATTACGATATGATAATCACTGAAATACACAATGAACAAAACAGGATACTCTGTGTCAAATGACTTGGCTAGAATAAAGGTAAGCCATTTCTCATGTCACACCTAACCATTCTACAGAGAAAAAGCCCTGCATCTCCTGCACTTGAAAGCCAGACTGACTGCACAACTTCATTCTGCTCCACAAAGGGCTCATCTTGAGGTCTGCTCATTTTTTTGACTCATGTTATTATCTCTTTTATAAACTTATAGGCTACAGGAAGCCTACACAGATCTACCTCTCATGGACCACATCGGCTCCATCCAGATAAGTACATCTGTCAAAAGTTCCCACTTACTACCCATTCCAGAGGGTGGGCTTCCTCTGGGTTTCAAATGGACATCTTAAACTTTTTTTTCTTTCTCCCAAATGTACTTAATCTTATTCTCTATCTATAATAATGTGTTTCAATATCTTGTCAGCTCCAGGAACTTAATAATCCAGTACAGCTCCAGAGAAGCAGCATTCAGGTGCTCCAATCTCCTGTCACAGACAAATACAGCTTCTACTGAACCTGTTCCTTATGACCTATCCTCAGATGGCTCCACAGACGCTAGACAGCAAAGAGGCAGCCAATTCTCCTAAGAGTGGACAAACATCCCCGTACCCATCCCTCTAGGTTCCTCAGAGACACGTTACCCCCAATGTCAGCATGAAGCAGCCAGATATCACAATGACCCTATTCCTGCTTTGTCATCACCTCTTTAATTTTTTCTTTCTTTCTTTCTTTTTTAACTAAACCAAAATGGGGGAATGTTGGTATTCTGTCTGGACTCTACCCTAAAAGGTACCTGGCAACAGCTGGATATACTTCTCCCAACAGTTATCTGGCAACAGCCAGGTCGGCCTGACCCACTATGATAGGGGCTGCTTGATCCCTCCATTCTCTTGCCTCTCTCTTGCTTCTTGCTTCCTTGCTCTACCTCTCTCTCCATTTCTTTGCCCCTTCTCTCCACGCGGTGTGGTCATGGCTGGCTTCTACTCTCTCCTCTCTGTCCTTCTCTGCCTCTACTCCTCTCTTAACTCCCCTCCCCATGCTCTAAATAAACTCTCTTCTATGCTATAGTGTCCTGTTGCTAGGTCCTCAGGAAGAAGGGATGCCTTGGCATTGACCCACAGAGGCACCATCCCCTTCTCCCATACCTCATCACACACCCCCTAGAACATATTCTTATATTTCTTTACCTTTTTATAATCACAATAGTCATAATTGAAGAAAATATCTGACCCTACTCAGGAAGCATCAGGAGAAGTAAGCACAGCAAGGAGGTAAGAACCTCCGAGACCACACTCTGCTCTACAACTGACTATTGACAGTTATTTGCGCAGGGTTCAGAGTAAGTAGCCTAGCCACATAATTGCACTGTCTGTGCCATGCCCATTAGATTACATTTCACAGTGCTTCTAGTTATATCGAAGATGTTCCGTGCATTCTCTCTAGCCCTCATCCTTACTTTTCAAGTAACTGTTATTGTATTAGTGCTTTGAGACCTACACACAACTTACTTTCACCTGAACACAGGCATAGTATAAAAATAAAATACCACGAGTCTTCTTGTTAAACTATATAGTTAGACTATAAAATAAGTTCTTATTGCCTGTGTGTTTTCTAAGAACACTACTTTAATTAAATTTAGTTGCTGGATCTCTTTGAAAATTTTATAGCATACATTTAATGGGCTGCCCTTTGAGAACATAGTTTGATAATTACAAGTATGAATTACTGTATGTTTAGCTATGAATACAAGATTAACACTGACAATTAACCTCTCTAAAATACAGTATCTTTATGTGTAAAAATGAATATAACAGTTCAGCACTGGTAATTTTGTGATATTTAAGTGAGATAATATGCTAGGCATATTGTCTCTTACAGAAAAATATTTTGGTATAAGTTATGTGTTGGCATTAGCATTAGTTATATTTTACTTCTTTACATGTACTCTCTTTACAGAAAACAATGCACTAGTAATAATTCCATGTCTATAACATTGAGTTCATAGTTAAATGCTGTGAATGATAACAATATATGTATCTGACTTGCACTGTCACTTGCACAAAAGCAAACAAACAAATAAAAACACACTAGATAAAACAGGCATAATGTTCAGTTTGTCAAATAAAGCATTAATGTGGAAATATAACAGAAATTATTGTCATTTATGTAGAAGAACTCATAGAAGAGAAGGTATGGGAGAAATAAATATGTCTTTGAGGGTCAAAGTGAATAAAACAAAACACAAAATATCTGTTTCTGGAACAACACAGCTCATTTTGTTTCCTCTTACTTTCTTTACTATTCAAGGATTTACTTTAAAATGGTCATTTTGTAGGTTAGGAAAACCTTGAACCTAAGATGATCCTGCCTCACCATTGTGCATATTACTAGTAAAGACACGAACTTTACTCTGCTATTTCCCTTCTCTTCTCATGTTATCTCATGTTCACCATACATCACTTTCTTATATTCACTCAATCCACTTATCTCTAACTTTCATGTTTTCATGTAAGAACAAAGTGTTAGGATCAACAGGGATATAACTTACTATCATGGGGTGTGACTTTGTCATTTTCTATCAACAAGTGGTTTTGAATCCACTCCTCTGTTCAAGCCAATGAACTAAATAAGTTACTCTGTGATTTCTGAATTTGAATTTCTTGGACTCTCCAGTTCTTGGTCAACAATGTTTTTTCAGGACCAACTTTTCTTTTGAATTTCAATTAGAATCAAAGGAAACAGAAGAATGCAATGCCAAGATTGAATGTGGATGGCATGATACTACAAAAAGAAACACATACATTCATACATACATACATATATACATACATACAATACATATATACATACATATATACGTACATACATACACACACACATGTATGCTCTCAGTTATATGCAGACTTTTGAAATTTTGAATAAACAGAAAGTAATAGCAATGTGATCATCAGGAGAAGACTACATGAAAAAAAATTGGTTAAAGTCTCTAAAAATTCAGACTTATGTGGTTAGACTTGATAAATACTGTACAAAATGAGAATAATTAATAAAGTGGTGTTGCATAGTGAAAAGTTTAAGATTTTAGATGCTTTTGATGCATACTTCATGTCTATGTAAAGTAGTAAAATGCAATTTCATTATTTTTGTGTAAATTAAAACATAATGGTGATCACTGTAGTATTCTTCATAAAATGAATTTTAAAACATACAAATTGTAGAAACTATATTAAAATTACTTCTATGAGCCATAGTTATGGGCTGATAAGTAGGTAAATAAATAATAAATAATAATAGATAATTAAAAAAACAGGAATTAAAAAATGGTGCTGTTGTCATTTCTAGATGTTGAGATCATTGTCCAAATGTATATGTGAACTGTAAAACTAAAGACAAGATTCTCTTTCTTTAAAAAAATTAAATATTTCATTGTGTGTGTATGTGTGTGTGTGTACATATTGTGTAGGTATATATATATATATATATATATATATATATATATATATATATATATATATATATGCTTCCACCCATGAAATAGCACATATATGAAGGTCAGAAGGAACTTGAAGCACGTGGTCTCTCCTTCTACCATGTGGTAACAAGTAGGTCAGGTCATCAGGTTTGACAGCTACTGACTTTACCTGCTATATCAACACACTAGTCCATATTATTCATCTGAGCACATGTAAGTTTTCAAATCATGTAAAATACAAATGATATAATTACTAAATATTTTAAGTACAAAAGGGACTTATTTTCTTTATTATTGAGTTCTTGAATAAAATTCAGAAGTTGTAGGCTAGGGATCCCCAAGGACTATGAAAGCAAACACCTTTCCAACTGCTTGGTTCTGTTTGATATGAGAATGGGAATCGTTCCAAAGCAGACATAGCTCTTGTCAGTGTATATAAGCCACTCTAAGGTTTAAAAAAAAAAAAAAAACAAACTCTTGTCAAAACTGGTCACAGCAGGAATGACAATGAAATAGCTTCAGGTTCAGGGAAGAATCAGAGGAAACATGAGTCAAGATGAAGGAACCGTTTACAAGCTGATTCCTTTAATGTGAGTACATCATAAAATGCCTGTTGTATTTCATTGCAACTACTCATTTAAGGTCTGTTCATTTATTTTAGTATCACAATTTCTCTTTTACCTTCTTGATGGTCTTTCAGTGCGTTATATATTGCTAGTTGTTGTGCTTCACAGAGATACTGTACAAGTTTTCCTTTACAACAAATCCTTGAGACTGCTGGACACTTGAAGCAGTTTTACATGCTCATGTCTAATGTTTTCTTATTATGCTCTTACAAGTCCCAAGTCTCTCAGCTTGGAGAAGGATTGTTCACAGGACACTAAACTTATTCTAATGTTATCTGATTATCTTTGTATTATTGAATTCTGTATTTTCTCAAAATACAGACAATATACTAGGAAAGTAGTTAATAAAGATTAGAGGGAGATAGAAGTAGATGCATTTAGAATAATTATAACTCATTAATAACTCACAAATCAATGAAAACTATGATGAAAAAGCCACAAATATTCAACAGTTAAGTTACACTGTATTTTGAACACAATAAAATTACACAAACAATTAACACTGTGTATATATTTCATTTTTAAAGAGTAAAGTACCCATTTTTTGCAAATGTCATTAATTTGCTTTGACTTCTCAAAATCAAGAACCCTGTCAGTTGTCTATTAGTCTGGAAGTAATATTGGAGGTTTTAGAGACAAGTATGTGTCTGCATTTCATCATTACTACATTACAGAAGCAATTTGCACAGAAAAAAAATCAATAAAAATTATTTTCAATAAAATGTTTTTAAAGTACTTACAAGAGAAATTATACAATACTTTTAATAGATTAATGTTTTAATCTTCCAATTTTGATCCTAAAAGTAATAAGTAAAAAGTACACAAATAAAGATGTAGAATAAATAAAGGAAGAAAAGAGAGACAGAATAAAGAAAAGACTGAAAGCATAAGAAGCTTTCATGAAATTTGTGTTCAATCTGGCATATGAAATCTAACTATTTAATGTTGAAAGCAACTTTGTATAAGACAAAAAGTAACATCCCCCAGGCCTAGAAATTAATGTTATTCAAAGATACACTTCTATGCACAGGTCCAAAGTTCAAGGAAAGAAAATGCCGAAAATATATCTTCAGCACCTGTGTTCTCAATTTATTTGACCAACAGATATTATCAAAATATTAGAGGAAACTCAGTTTATTCTGAGTATTGATATGCAGCCAAAAATATATCTATAAGTGGAATTTTGAATTTATGTTTGAGATATGTCAATAGATTTTCATTTTGGAATTATGATGTTCAAGAGGCTCTTACTATGTCTCAGATGTTCGTGAAAGTAAAATATCTCTTATCCCATGTAGACAATGTAGATTTAGGACTTAGAAAGTATAAGGATAATATTTGCCACTAATATTTTAAACAGTATATTAAATTTGAAACTATACTTATTGTCTTTCAGATGTGTGAGAATGTTGACCCATCATTCTACATTAAGGAGCCTTCTGAGCTAAGACATAATAGACAAGGTAGATTTAGGACTTAAAAAGTATAAGGATAATATTTGCCACTAATATTTTAAACAGTATATTAAATTTGAAACTATACTTATTGTCTTTCAGATGTGTGAGAACATTGACCCATCATTCTACATTAAGGAGCCTTCTGAGCTAAGACATAATATTCAAACACACACAAAAAGAGATACTTTAATCTTGGGATGGATAAGTTGCTAAGATTTCAATTTGCATTATATCTGCTTCCTTGACTCTTAGCAAAAACGCTATTGTTTCTCTTCCAGAGCTTCTTGGCTCACCTCTCTGTCTCTGTCTGTCTCTGTCTCTGCTCTGTCTTTCTCTCTTTCTCTCTCTCCTTCTCTCTCTCTCTCTCTCTCTCTCTCTCTCTCTCTCTCTCTCTCTCACACACACACACACACACACACACACACACACACACACACACACACATATCTGTCTCTTTCTGCAAGCCATTAGTGTTATTATTTAATGGAAGCCTCTAATCATACTGTGGTTTCTGAGTTTATTTTTCAGGGACTGTGTACCTCAAGGCAACTTGAGATCTTCCTCTTAATACCATTTTCTGTTCTCTATCTGATGACTTTGGTAGGCAACATCTTTGTAGTGATATTGATCATCATTGATCATCATCTCCATTCTCCTATGTACTTTCTGTTAGCTAATCTATCATTTGTTGACTTCTGCCTTTCCTCAGTAAATACACCCAAACTGACCATAGATCTCCTAAAAAAAAATAAAACCATTTCCTTTGGGGGCTGCATGAGCCAGATCCTCTGTGTGCATTTCTTTGGAGGAAGTGAGATGGTGCTTCTTGTAACAATGGCTTATGACAGGTATGTGGCCATCTGCAAGCCACTCCACTACAGCAGCATCATGGACAGACAGAAGTGCATCTGGCTCGTTCTGATATCATGGATTGTTGGATTTGTGCATGCCATTAGTCAGATGCTCTTGATTTTGGATCTACCTTTCTGTGGACCTAGAGTGATAGACAGCTTTTTCTGCGATATTCCTTTGGTGATGAAATTAGCCTGCATGAATACTGATACTCTGGAAATCCTAATAAATGCTGACAGTGGCATTTTAGCAACAGCTTGTTTCACTCTCTTACTTATATCTTATACTTATATTCTATTAACTGTTCAACATCGCTCTAAAAATGGCTCATCAAAAGCACTTTCCACGTGCACATCCCATATCATAGTGGTTCTGCTGTTCTTTGGGCCCATCATTTTCATCTATCTTTGGCCAGTAAATATCACTTGGGTGGACAAGTTTCTTGCTGTGTTTTACACAGTCATTACACCTCTCCTGAATCCAGCCATCTATACACTGAGAAATAAAGATATTAAAAATGCCATAAAGAAGCTTACAAATCACATGTGAATTCAGAATGATTTTTATAATTTTCATGAAATCAGAAATTTTGTTTTTCTGTACCCCTTTAGCCACATCTTGACTTGAAATTGAATTGTATAATTTCATTTCTGCAAGCTATTCTTAACTGTTAATGTATGGTTAGGAAAAAATGATTATAAAGGTACATTTAAAAGACTAACACTTATAATTTCACCAATTATAAAGAATGATACTTCAACATAATAAACATTTTTGCATCTGAAATTAGAAGATAATAAAAAGTATGTAAGTGTGATGAATGTAAGAATTACTGAGCATTACCAATATCACCATAATGCTATAATCACTGTTATTATTAATCACTAGATTATTAATTGCTAGTTTACTATTAACAGTATGCTACTTGAAATACTTATTTAATATTATTTTTATAACATGTATTTTCATGTGCCAATCCTAATTCTAATTCACTACAGAAAATTATGAAAAAACTTTCAAATCCTGGATCCACTTAGAAATCAAAATGATAACAAATGTAATAACAATGCTAGTAGTTTTATCTGTACACAGTTTTTAATTTTTTTACTACTCATATAAATTTAGAATTTCTCTTTACTTTTTACTGAAAAAAAGGGCATTTATAAGATTTGACTATACTTCAATCAATTCATTTCTGTGGTCATTATCTTACTTTATATGATGAAATAATATAACTATAAAGGCCAATTAGGCAAACATTATATAATCCTGAAACCATAATATATGCATATGCATTAATTATGTATTGTATTCTATTTTCAAGATCATATAATGTTTATCTACCATTATTCATGTTATCTACTATTTGATAATGTATATCATATGTGGGGTAAAATTAAATGTAAACATGTTTGTAATATTCTGATGTAGTTTATTCCAAAAGTGAAATGTAAGTTATAATTTATTGGATATCTGTCCTAGTATTTATAAGGTAATGATTAGAGTCAATCTGTATGTAAATTCCAATAAGCTAAATAGGATGTTACAAATTATTTAATAAGACATTCAGTAAGATGCAGATATTTGCACCCAACCAATGGACAGAAGCTGCTGATTCATCTGTTTGAATAGGGAAAAAGCTGGAGGAGGCTGAGGTGGAGAGTGACCCTATAAGAAGACTAGCAGTCTCACTGGCATATGCAACATTGTGTGCTTTTGGTTGCTGATTATGGGATGGACCCCCTGGTGGGGCAGTCTCTGGATGGTACATCCTTTCTTCTTAGCTCCAAAATTTGTCTCTGCAACTCCTTCCATGGATATTTTATTACCTATTCTAGGGAGGGATTAAGTATCCACTCCTTGGTCTTCCTTCTTGATTTTGTATTTTGGGAGTTGTATCTTGGGTATTCTAAGTTTCTGGGCTAATATGCACTTATCAGTGAGTGCATATCAAGTGACTTCTTTTGTGATTGGATTACCTCACTAAAGATGATATCCTCCAGATACATCCATTTGCCCAAGAATTTTATAAATTCATTGTTTTTAATGCTGAGTAGTGCTCCAATGAGTATATATACCACATTTTTCTGTATCCATTCCTCTGTCGAGAGACATCTGGGGTCTTTCAAGCTTCAGACTATTATAAATAGGGCTGCTATGAACATAGTGGAGCATGTGTTTTTATTACCAGTTGGTACATCTTCTAGGTATATGCCCAGGAGAGGTATTGCTGGATCTAATGGAAGTACTATGTCCAGTTTTCTGAGGAACTGCCAGAATGATTTCCAAAATGATTGTACAAGCTTGTAATCCCACCAACAATGGAGGAGTGTTCCTCTTTCTCCACATGCTCACCAGCATCTGCTGTCACCTGAATTTTTGATCCTAACCATTTTGACTGGTGTGAGGTGGAATCTCAGGGTTGTTTTTATTTGCATATCCCTGATGATTAAGGATGTTGAACATTTTTTCAAGTGCTTCTCAGCTCTTAAGTATTCCTCAGTTGAGCATTTTTTGTTTAGTTCTGTACCCCATTTTATATGGGGTTATTTGAATTTCTGGAGTTCAGCTTCTTGTGCCCTTTGTATATATTGGATATTAGTCCCCTACCAGTTTTAGGTTTGGTAAAAATTCTTTCCTAATGTGTTGGTGGCCTTTTTGTCTTATTGACAGTATCTTCGCCCTACAGAAGCTTTGCAATTCTATTAGGTCCCATTTGTCGATTCTTGATCTTACAGCACAGTCCATTGCTGTTCTGTTTAGAATTTTTTTCCCCTGTGCTCATATCTTCGAGGGTTTTCCCCAATTTTCCCTCTATAAATTTCAGTGTCTCTGTTCTTTTTCTTTTTTTTCTTAGATATTTTCTTCATTTACATTTCAAATGCTATTCCATTAGTCCCCTATACCCTCTCCCAGCCCCCGCCCTGCTCCCCTACCCACCAACTCCAAATTCTTGGCCCTGGTGTTCCCCTGTACTGGGGCATATAAAGTTTGCATGACCAAGAGGCCTCTCTTCCCAATGATGGCAGACTAGGCCATCTTCTGCTAAATATGCAGCTAGAGACATGAGCTCTGGGGGTACTGGTAAGTTCATATTGTTGTTCAACCTATAGGGTTGGAGACCCCTTCAGCTCCTTGGGAACTTTCTCTAGCTCCTTCATTGGGAACCCTGTGTTCCATCCCATAGCTGACTGTGAGCGTCCACTTCTGTGTTTGCAAGGCACTGGCATAGCCTCATACAAGACAGCTATATCAGGGCCCTTCCAGCAAAATCTTGCTGGCATATGCAGTAGT
Source organism: Mus minutoides (assembly GCA_902729485.2). Taxonomy (NCBI): domain Eukaryota; kingdom Metazoa; phylum Chordata; class Mammalia; order Rodentia; family Muridae; genus Mus; species Mus minutoides. The sequence continues at coordinate 124,764 of LR750292.1, read as the reverse complement.
GTCTGCATTTGGTGGCTGATTTTGGGATGAATCCCTGGCTGCAGCAGTCACTGGTTGGTCCATCCTTTTGTTTCAGCTCCACACTTGATCTCTGTAACTCCTTCCATGTGTGTTTTGTTCCTGATTCTAAGAATGGACAAATTGTCCACATGTTGGGCTTTGTTCTTCTTGAGTTTCATGTGTATCACAAACTGTATCTTGGATAGTAAAAGTTTCTGGGCTAATATCCACTTATCAGTGAGTACATGTTATGTGAGTTCTTTTGTGATTGTGTTACATCACTCAGGATGAGACCCTCCAGATCCATCCATTTGCCTAGGAATTTCATACTCCATTGTGTATATCTACCACATTTTCTGTATCCATTCCTCTGTTAAGGGATACCTGGGTTCTTTCCAGCTTCTGGAAATAAGGCTGCTATGAACATAGTGGAGCATGTGTCCTTATTACCAGTTGGAACATCTTCTGGATATATGACGAGGAGTGGTATTACAGGATCCTCCAGAAGTACTATGTCCAATTTTCTGAGGAACCACCAGACTGCTTTCCAGAGTGGTTGTACAAGCTTGCAATCCCACCAACAATGGAGGAGTGTTCCCCTTTCTCCACATCCTCGCCAGTATCTGCTATCACCTGAATTTTTGATCTTAGCCATTCTGACTGGTGTGAGGTGGAATCTCAAGGTTGTTTTATTTTGCATTTCCCTGGTGATTAAGGATGTTGAACATTTTTTACAGGTGCTTCTCAGCCAGTCGGTATTCCTCAGTTGAGAATTCTTTGTTTAGCTTTGTGCCCCATTTTTTAACGGGATTTTTGATTTTCTGGAGTCCACCTTATTGAGTTCTTTATATATATATAAGATATTGGTCCCCTATCTGATTTAGGATTGGTAAAGATCCTTTCCCAATCTGTTGGTGGCCTTTTTGTCTTATTGACAGTATCTTTTGCCTTACAGAAGCTTTGCAATTTTATGAAGTCCCATTTGTTAATTCTTGATCGTACAACACAAGCCATTGCTGTTCTATTCAGGATTTTTCCCCAGTGCTCATATCTTCGAGGCTTTTGCCCACTTTCTCCTCTATAAGTTTCAGTGTCTCTGGTTTTATGTAGAGTTCTTTGAACCACTTAGACTTGACCTTAGTACAAGGAGATAAGAATTGATCAATTCCCATTCTTCTACATGATAACCGCCAGTTGTGCCAGCACTGTTTGTTGAAAATGCTGTCTTTTTTCGACTGGATGGTTTTTGCTTCCTTGTCAAAATCAGATATCCATAGGTGTGAGGGTTCATTTCTGTGTCTTCAATTCTATTCCATTGGTCTACATGTTTGTCACTGTACCAATACCATGCAGTTTTTAATACAATTGCTCTGTAGTACAGCTGTGGTCAGGCATGTGATTCCACCAGACGTTCTTTTATTGTTGAGAATAGTTTCTGCTATCCTAGGTTTTTTATTATTCCAGAGGAATTTGCAAATTGCCCTTACTAACTCAGTGAAGAATTGAGTTGGAATTTTGATAGGAATTGCATTAAATCTGTAGATTGCTTTAGGCAAGATAGCCATTTTTACTATATTGATCCTGCCAATCCCTGAGCATGGAAGACCCTTTCATCTTCTGAGATCTTCTTGGATTTCTTTCTTCAGAGACTTGAAGTTCTTATCATACACATCTTCCACTTCCTTAGTTAGAGTCACACCAAGATATTTTATATTCTTTGTGACTATTGTGAAGGGTATTGTTTCCCTAATTTTTTTCTCAGACAATTTATCCTTTGTGTAGAGAAAGGCCATTGATTTGTTTGAGTGGTTTTTTTTTGTTGTTTTTTGTTTTTTTTTTTAATATCCAGCTACTTTACCGAAGCTGTTTATCAGGTTTAGGAGTTCTCTGGTGGAATATTGAGGATCACTTATATATACTATCATATCATCTGCAAATACTGATATTTTGACATCTTCCTTTCCAATTTGTATCCCCTTGACCTCCTTTTGTTGTCAAATTGCTCTGGCTAGGACTATATTGAATAGGTAGGGAGAAAGTAGGCAGTCTTGTCTAGTCCCTGAATTTAGTGGGATTGCTTCCAGCTTCTCTCCATTTACTTTGATGTTGGCTACTGGTTTGATGTAGATTGCTTTTATTATGTTTAGGTATGGGCCTTGGATTCCTAATCTTTCCAAGACTTTCATCATGAATGGGTGTTGCATTTTGTCAAATGCTTTCTCAGCATCTAAGGAGATAATGATGTGGTTTTTGTCTTTGAGTTTATTTATATAGTAGATTATGATGATGGATTTCTGTATATTAAACCATCCTTGCATTCCTGGGATGAAGCCTACTTCGTCATGATGGATGTTCGTTTGATGTGTTCTTGGATTCGGTTAGCGAGAATTTTTTTTTCTTTTTTTGTTTGTGTTGTTTTGGGGGTTGTTTGTTTGTTTGTTTGAGAAAGGGTTTCTCTGTTTAGCCCTGGCTGTCCTGGAACTCATTCTGTAGGCCAGGCTGGCCTCGTACTCAGAAATCTGCCTGCCTCTGCCTCCTTAGTGCTGGGATTAAAGGCATGTGCCACCATGCCCGGCAGTTAGCGAGAATTTTATTGAGTATTTTTGCATCAATATTCATAGTAGGAATTGGTCTGAAGTTCTTTATCTTTGTTGTGTCTTCATGTGGTTTAGGTATCAGAATAATTGTGTCTTCATAGAATGAATTGGGAAGAGTACCTTCAGTTTCTATTTTATTGAATAGTTTGAGAAGAACTGGAATTAGGTCTTCTTTGAAGGTCTGATAGAACTCTGCACTAAACCCATCTGGGCCTGGGCTTTTTGTGGTTAGAAGCCTATTAATGCCTGCTTCTATTTCTTTAGGGGATATAGGAGTGTTTAGGTCATTAATCTGATCCTGATTTAACTTTGGGACTTAGTATCAATCTAGAAATTTGTCCATTTCATCCAGGTTTTCCAGTTTTGTTGAATATAGCCTTTTGCAGAAGGATCTGATGGTGTTTGGGATCTCTTCAGGATGAGTTGTTATGTCTCCCTTTTCATTTCTGATTTTGTTAATTAGGATGCTGTTCCTGTGCTCTCTAGTGAGTCTGGAGAACTTTTTATGTATCTTGTTCATTTTCTCAAAGAACCAGCTCCTGGTTTGATTGAATATTTGAATAGTTCTTTTTGTTTCCACTTGGTTGATTTCATCTCTGAGTTTGAATATTTCCTGTTGTCTACTCCTCTTAGGTGAATTTGCTTCCATTTGTTCTATAGCTTTTAGGTGTGCGGTCAATCTGCTAGTGTATGCTCTCTACATTTTCTTTTTGGAGGCACTCAGAGCTATGAGTTTTCCTTTTAGGAATGCTTTCATTGTGTCCCATATGTTTGGGTAAGTTGTGGCTTCATTTTCATGAAACTCTAAAAAGTCTTTAATTTCTTTCTTTATTTCTCCTTGACCAAGGTATCATTGAGTAGAGTGTTGTTCAATTTCCAAGTGAATGTTGGCGTTCTGTTATTTATGTTGTTATTGAAAATCAGCCTTAGTCCATGCTGATCTGATAGGATGCATGGGACAATTTCAATATTTTTGTATCTGTTGAGGCCTGTTTTGTGGCCCATTATATGGTCAGTTTTGGAGAGGGTACCATGAGGTGCTGAGAAGAGTAATATCCTTTTTTTAGGATAAAATGTTCTGTAGATATCTGTTAAATCCATTTGTTTCATAGCTTCTGTTAGTTTGACTGTGTCTCTGTTTAGTTTCTGTTTCCAGGATCTGTCCCTTGATGAGAGTGGGGTGTTGAAGTCTCCCACTATTATTGTGTGAGGTGCAATGTGTGCTTTGAGCTTTACTAAAGTTTCTTTAATGAATGTGGTTGCCCTTGCATTCGGAGCATAGATATTCTGAATTTAGAGTTCCTCTTGGAGGATTTTACCTTTGATGAATATTAAGTGCCCCTCCTTGTCTTTTTTGATAACTTTGGGTTGAAAGTCAATTTTATTCGATATTAGAATGGCTACTCCAGCTTGTTTCTTTGGACTGTTTGCTTGGAAAATTGTTTTCCACACTTTCACTTTGAGGTAATAGCTGTCTTTTTCCCCAAGGTGTGTTTCCTGTAAGCAACAAAATGTTGGGTCCTGTTTGTGTAGCCATTCTATTAGTCTAGGTCTTTATATTGGGGAATTGAGTCCATTTATATTGAGATATTTTAAGGAAAGGTAATTGTTGCTTCCTGTCATTTTTGTTGTTAGAGTTGGTACTCTGTTCTTGTGGCTGTCTTCTTTTAGGTTTGTTGAAGGATTACTTTCTTGAATTGGTGTTTTCCGTTATTATCCTTTGAAGGGCTGGATTCGTGAAAAGATATTGTGTGAATTTGGTTTTGTCATGGAATAATTTGGTTTCTCCATCTATGGTAATTGAGAGTTTTGCTGGGTATAGTAACCTGCGTTGGCATTTGTGATCTCTTAGTGTCTGTATAACATCTGTCCAGCATCTTCTGGCTTTATAGCCTCTGGTAAGAAGTCTGGAATAATTCTAATAGGCCTGCCTTTATATGTTACTTGACCTTTTTTTCTTTACTGCTTTTAATATTCTGTATTTAGTGCATTCGTTGTTCTAATTATTATGTGTCTGGAGGAATTTCTTTTCCATTGCATACACCAGCAAGATTTTGCAGAAGGGACCCTGATATAGCTGTCTCCTGTGAGGCTTTGTTACTGCCTGGCAAATAAAGAAGTGGATGCTCACAGTCATCTATACGATGACTTTATATGCCCCAGTACAGGGGAATGCCAGGGCCAAGAAGTGGGAGTGAGTGCGTAGGGGAAAAGGGCAGGGGGAGTGTATAGGGTACTTTTGGGATAGCATTTGAAATGTAAATGAAGAAAATATCTAATAATAATAATAATAAAAAAAAGACTAGCAGTCTCAATTAACCTGGAACCTGGAGATCTCTCAAACACTGGACCACCAACTGTGCAGCATACACCAGCTGATATGAAGCTCCAAACACATGTAGAGCAGAGGACTGCCAGGTTTGGGTTCAGTCAGAGAATATAATGCACCTACCCCTCAAGAGACTGGAGGCCCCAGGGAGTGTCAAGGTCTGGTGGGGAGAGGGTGGGAGCAACATCCTTGTGAAGACAGGAGGCAGGGAGGAGGTGTAAGATGTAGAAAGTTCAGAGAGTGGACCAGGAGGGTAATGGTTTTTGGAGTGTACATTAATTAATTAATTAATTAATTAATAAAAGATATTATTATAATAATAACTTTAAGGGTTTAATCTATCAGCATATTTGAACAAACATTTTCTAAACAAGATGCCAAGCCTCTATCATATATACTCATCAAGTTACATGACCAGACATGAGTCATAATTTCTTGTAATTTCTGAAAGACATGATGCAGTTATTTGGTGGTTTTGTTAGATAATTTGTAACAGCCTATTTAACTTATTTGAATGTATATACAGATTTATTATAGCTATTACATTACAAATATTAGTACCAATATTCCAGAAATCATGAGTTACATCTGAGTATAAAATAGATTTGAAACTAGATGATAGATAGATAGATAGATAGATAGATAGATAGATAGATAGATAGATAGATATAGATAGATAGGTATATGTATATATATAAAATTTTTTCTCAACAATGATATACATTATCAAACAATGGCATTAACATTATATATAGAGATATAGATCTAGATACAATTTTCAAGAGCATATATCATTATTTAACAAACCTTGACAGATATATTATTTTATTATAATGTAAAATAATTATCATGCAAATGAAATTTTAGAACTATAGTCAAATATTATGTACCCTTTGGTTGTATCTGTAAAAATAAAGGGAAATTCAAAATTCATATGGATATGCAAACTTAGGAATTTACATATATTGTTTAGAGATGAGACCACCAGAATTATGATTTCATTTATAGAACAATTTGAATTCTAATAGGATACTGACTTGCAAATTGGTTTATTATTTTCTCTAGTAAATTGGAATTTGGATTGGCACATAATGTTACATATATATATATTTTTTAAAGGTAATATTAAATAAGTAACAAATAAAACTCTATTAATGATAATATACTGATTAATAATCTACTGATTAATAATAGCCTAGTGATTGCACAGGTTTAGAGACACTGGTAATATTCAGTAAAATGTGGTGAGTATCATATTTATATCAATTTTATCATCTAATCTTCAAATATGAAAAGGTTTATTATGCTAAAGTATCACTGTTTTTAACTGGTAAAACTCTTGAAGTTAGACTTCTTAATATACTTTCAAATAATTATTTTCATAACTATATACTAATAGCTACCAACCAATAGCTTTGAGAAATAAAAATATGGGATTCAATTTTAAGTCAATATATGGCTAAAGGGATATGGAAAAAGAAAATTTCTGATAACATGAGAACTCAAAAAATTATTCTGAATCCACTTGTGACTTTAGTTGAAGAAATACCGTAAAAATTATAGAAATAAAGAGTCACACATCTACAGACTTAAATGAACACTGAATAGTCGAAGAAATATCGTAAAAATTATAGAAATAAAGAGTCACACATCTACCGACCTAATTCCTCTCCACACTACTGACTCATTTTATGTCGTTCTTTGAACAGTTGGGTCCACTACGATTGACCGGTCAGATAGATGAAAATGATTGGCCCAAAGAACAGCAGAACCACTATGATATGGGATGTGCATGTAGATAGGGCCTTTGATGAGCTATCTTTAGAGCGATGTTGAACAGTTAATAGAATATAAGTATAAGATATAAGCAAGAGGATGAAACAAGTTGTTGCTAAAACGCCACTGTCAGCATTTATTAGGATTTCCAGAGTATCAGTATTCATGCAGGCTAATTTCATCACCAAAGGAATATCACAGAAAAAGCTGTCTATCACTCTAGGTCCACAGAAAGGTAGATCCAAAATCAAGAGCATCTGACTAATGGCATGCACAAATCCAACAATCCATGATATCAGAATGAGCCAGATACACTTCTGTCTGTCCATGATGCTGCTGTAGTGGAGTGGCCTGCAGATGGCCACATACCTGTCATAGGCCATTGTTACAAGAAGCACCATTTCACCTCCTGCAAAGAAATGTACACAGACGATCTGGCTCATACACCCTACAAAGGAAATGGTTTTATTTTCTTTTAGGAGATCTATGGTCAGTTTGGGGGTGGTTACTGAGGAAAGGCAAAAGTCAACAAATGATAGATTAGCTAACAGGAAGTACATGGGAGAATGGAGATTATGATCAATGATAATCAATACCACAACAAACAGGTTGCCTACCACAGCCATCAGGTAGAGGATGGAAAATGGTAGTAAGAGGAAGATCTCAAGTTGTCTTGAGGTACACAGTCCCTGAAATATAAACTCAGAAACCACAGTATGATTAAAGTCTTCCATTAAATAAACAACACAAAGTACCTGCAGAAAGAGACAGATGAGAAACAGAGAGTGAGACAGAGACCGAGAGACAGAGAGAGAGAAAAAGAGACAGAGAGAAACAGAGGCATAGCGAGAGAGACACAGAGAGACACACACACAGAGACAGAGAGACAGAGAGAAAGTTGTACCAAAGACTTCTGAAATAGAAACGATAGGTTTTGGTAAGAGTTAAAGAAACAAAAATAATACAAATTAAAGTCTTAGCAACTTATCCAGCCCATATTTAAAATATTTCTTTCTTGTGTTTGTACATTGTGTCTTAGCAGAGACTCTTTATTCTTGCATGGTGGTCAACAACTTTGGATATCTGAAAGACAGTATGTATATTGTTTAAAATATTTGTAGAAAATATTATCCTTATATTTTAAGCATTAAGTCAACCTTTTGTGTACAGATTCAAAGATAATTTTCTTCAATGAGTATCTGAGAAATAGTTATAGCCTCTTGGTCATTGTAATTTTAGACTGACCAACTATTTATATATTTCAATCAAAAACTCAAAATTCCAGTATTAGTTCTATTTTTGGCTGTGTATCAACACACAGAATAAAACAAGATATAAACATGTTGAGAAAATCTGTTGGTCAAACTAAATTGAAGTAGGGGTACTGAAGATACATTGTCAGTATTATCGATCCTTGAACTTTGGTCTTATCAAAGAAGCATTTCTTTGAAAAGGCAAATACTTCTAGCTGTAAGTGATGTTACTTTTGTCCATTCTTATAGGCTTTAACTACAAATGGTTAGACTTCATACAATAGTTCCAATGTTTCAAGAAACCTTCTTACTCTGCCTCTCAAACATTTTTCCTTCCTTCCTTCCTTCCTTTCTTTCTTTCTTTCTTTCTTTCTTTCTTTCTTTCTTTCTTTCTCTCTCTTTCTCTCTCTCTCTCTTTCTTTCTTTCCTTATTCCTCATCTTAATTTCTATTTTTCCTCTTTATTATTTCTAGATTTTTATATTGGAAGATTAAAACATCAAACTATTATCAGATATTGTGAAATGTTTTTATTAAGTACTTTAAAAGGCATTCTGTTCAAAATACTGGTTATTGATTTTCTTGTGAAAATTTCTTCAATAAAGTATCAATAATGGAGTGCAAACACATATTTGTCTCTAAAGCCTCAAATGTTACTTCCAAATTAGTGGATAACTGATAAGAAGCTTGATTTTGAGAAGTCAAAACAAATTAATAATATTTGCAAAAATGGGTACTTTACTCTTTAAAGATGAAATACAAATACAGAGTTTGTGTAATTTCTTTGTGTTCAAAATTCAGTGTACTTAACTCTTGAATATCTGTGGCATTTAAATCATGGCATAAATGGATTTTTATAAGTTATTAGTGAATTATGATTATTCTAGGCACATCCACTTTCATCTCTCTCTTACCTCTATTAACTACTTTCCTAGAATATTGCCTGTGTTTTGAGATAATACAGAATCCAATAATCATTAAACATTGGATTACATTCAGTGTCCCATGAACACAGTACTTTTCCAAGCTGAGAGACTTAGAACTTATAGGCATACAATAAGAACTCATTAGATGTAAGCATGTAAAATTGCTTTAAATTTCCAGCAGTCTCAAGGATTTGTTGAAACGGAAAATTTGTACAATGATTTTCTTTGTACATGTTTTTTATCAAACACAATTACAAATGCAAGACCCATTGTAAAATCAAGGGGATAAAACAATAATTGTGCTACTAAAGCAAATGAACAAACTTTAAATGAGTAGTTGCAATGAAAATGAAATATAACAATTATTTCATGATGTACTCATGCTACGGGGATCACCTTGTAAACAGTTCCTTCCTTTTGATTGATGATGTTTCCTCTAATTCTCCTTTGAATCAGAAGCTATTTCATTGTCGTTCCTGCTGTGACCAATTTTGTTAAGTGTTTCACCTCATTGTGACTTATATACACCGACAGCAGTTATGGCTGCCTTGGAAACTTTCCCATTCTCACATTAAACAAGATTAAGCAGTTGGAAAGATTTTTGCTTTTATAGTCCATGGGGATCTGTAGTCTCTAATTTCTACTGAACTTAATATAAGAACTCAATAATAAAGAAAACAATTCTGTTCACTTTATAAATATTGTTATAATTTTTTGCATTAGTATTTTACATGCTTTGAAAATATACATGTTATGCAATGAATCACATGAACCAGTGAGTTTCTACAGCAGGTAAAGAAAGTCACTTGCTGCCAAACCTGACCACCTGAGTCAGTTCCTGTCACCCTCATGGGAGGAGAGACCACCTCCTTGAAGTTGTCATATGACCTCCACACCTGTGTTGTGGCATGAGTTAATGTACATATATAGACATGCCTAAAAATGTGCCAATACGCACACCCATAGATAAGCATAATATTTACTTTTTAAGAGAAAAGTCTTGTCTGTAGTTTTACAGTTCACATATACATTTAGACAAGCATCTCTCAACACCTGTCAATGGCAAAAGAACCATTTGTTTCTTCCTAATTATCTTTTGTTACTTTATTACCAACCCATGGCATGCCCATAACTCATGCAAAGATCTTATTATAGTTTATACTATTTGTATTTCTTTTTAATCCATTTTATGGAGAAAATAACAGTGAACACCATTATCTTTTGATATATATAAAATAGTAAAGTTTCATATTATTATTATATGTGCAATAAAAGCATCAAAAATATCTTTTCAACTTTTCATCAAATAATACAACTATATTAAGTAGGCTTCATTCTGTACAGTAATTCTCTAGAATAATTAAGCCCAAAACCCTGAAAATTTATAAACTCTAATCTTTTCTTGTATTTCTTCACCCACTCTTCTACTGATGATTGTAGTTCTAAAACTTTCTGTTTATTCAACTTTTTAAAAGTCTGCCTATAACTGAAAGCATACATGGTTGCGTGTGTGTGTGTGTGTGTGTGTGTGTGTGTGTGTGTGTGTGTTTCTTCATATAGCATTTTGCACTCCACATTCAACGCTGGCATTACATTATCATTAAATTCTTCTTTTTCAATTGATTCTAATTCAAATTCAAAAGAATAGTTAAGTCATGGCAAAAAATGTGACCAAGATTTGGAGGGTCCTATAAACTCAAAAATCAGAAAGCACAGAGCCACTTATTTCGTTGGTTAATTTGAACAAAAGAGTAAACTTAAAATCACCTTTTTATAGAAAATGAAAATGAAAAATGTATCACCCCGTGAAGGTAAGGTGTATCCCTTTTGATCCTAATACTTTGTTCTTGGCTGAAAACATGGAAGTTAGAGATAAGTGGACTGAGTAATATTAGGAAAGTGAAGTGTACTGATCAAGATTAAATATAAGAAGAAATGGGAAATAGCAATGTAAAGAGGCTCCTGTCTTTAGTAGTAGTAGTATGCTCAGGGTGAAGCATGAGACTCAGAACTTCAAGGACTACCAGGCATTCAAGATAACCCTTACATAGTAAATTATTTGAATAGTAAAAAAAGAAAAAAACAACTGCTAATATATTAAATTGAGTGAATAAAATGGGCCATTTTCTTGTTATTTCAAGAGCAGATGTGTTGGATTTTTGTTTTGTTTTGTTTTGTTTTGTTTGACTCTTAAAGATGGATTTCTTTCTCCCATGGCTTCTCTTCTATGAGAATAATTTCTGTTATATTTCACATTAATGCTGTTATTTACAAACTGAATATTTTGCCTGGTATACCTGGTGTATGTTTTGCTTTTGTTTACATGAGTTACTGTGGAGTCAGGTACATGTATTGAATATTTATATGAATAAATATTTACAACATTTTAAAATAACAACTCAATATGGAATATTTATTAGTACATTGTATACATATGGAAGTGAGATATGATAACCAATGCTAATGTCAACACATAGCTTCTACTAAAATATTTTTCTGCAAAAGACACTATGCTTAGCATATTATCTCACTTAAATATCACAAAATTTCCAGTGCTATATTTTAGATTTTTTGCTATATTTTAGATTTTATTCTAGAGACACTTAGTTTTAGAGGGTTGAAGTATCAGAGTTAGTCTTTTATCCATAAGTAAAGAATATACTAATTCTTACTCCTAATTATCAAACTATGTTCTCAAAGGGCAGCCCATTAAATATACATGGTGAATTTTCAAAAGACACCCACAACCAATTTTTTAAATTTTATTTTATAAATTAATTTATATTTTACACTCCATATTCCATTCCCTGCCCCCATCCACCTTCTGGCTGCTCCACATACCACACCTCCTCCCACCCCCTGTCTCCATGTGGATGCCCCCACCACCCCCATCTCACCAGACCTCTAAACTTCCTGGGGCCTCCAGTCTCTAGAGGTAGGTGCATCTTCTCTGAATGAACACAGACCCAGAAGTCCTCTACTCTATGTGTCTTGGGTGCCTCATTTCAACTTGTATATGCTGTCTGTTTGGTGGTCCAGGTTTTAAGAGATATCAGGGGTCCAGATAAATTGAGACTGCTGGTCCTCCTACAGGATCACCCTTCTCCTCAACTTCTTTCAGCCTTCCTGAATTCAACAACAGGGCTTGGCTATTTATGTTTATTGGCTGGGTGCAAATATCTGCATCTGACTCTTCCAGCTGCTTGTTGGGTCTTTCGGAGGAAAGTCATGTTAGGTCCCTTTTTGTGAGCTCTCTATAATGTCAATAATAGTGTCAGGCCTTGGAACCTCCACTTGAGCTAGATCCCACTTTGGGCCTGTTTCTGAACCTTCTTTTCCTCAGGCTCCTCTCCATTTCCATCCCTGTAATTCTTTCAGACAGGAACAAGTATGGTTCAGAGATGTGACTGTGGAATGACAACCCTGAAAGCAATCACAAGTGGGGTGGAAGGGAGGGGCCTGGGAGGTAAAGTGAACAGGGGAAGAGGAGAAGGGAGAAAGGGGAACTTGATCTGGTTTTAGGTGAGGGAAAAGGACTGAAGCCCTGAGGGCCAGCGGAAAGAATGAAAACAGGCAACCTCGGGAAATAGGAAGTTAGGGGGACCCTCCAGAATGTACCAGAGACCTGGAAGGTAAGAGACTCTCAGGAATCAAACGGAAGGACCTTAGATGAAATGGCTGATAGTAGGAAGAGGGAACTTATAGAGCGTACCTCCAGCAGGAACAACTAAATTTTATATAATTTCTACTTTTTAAAAACTATTAGTATGGTGCCCTTTTTATTGTTTCTATTTATGGTGGGTTTTTTCTGTTTTTAAATATAGATAAATTTTGTGGTGCTAGGTGGGAGGTAGCAACACTTGATGATCATGAATTTAAGGTCATTCTCGGATAAATAGTGAGGTGGACACCAGCCTTGGTTACAAAAAAGCCCGTCTCACTTTTGCTTGTTCAGCCATCACTAGATAAGCCTCTTCTTAAAGTAGATGGGTATTTTGTTTCCTATTCAAAGGAGGAATGAACACCCAGGAGTTACAGAGACAAAGTTTAGAGCTAAGATGAAAGGATGGACCATACAGAGACTAAGCCACCAGGGGGATCCATCCCATAATCAGTCACTAATCTCAGACACTATTGCATAGGACAGCAAGTGTTTACTGAAGGGACCCTGATATAGCTGACTCCCACAGAAGTGGATGCTCACAGTCATCCATAAGAGGGAGCACTGGGCCCACATTGGAGAAGCTAGAGATAGAACCCCAGGAGCTGAAGGGGTCTGCAACCCTAGAAGAGGAACAACAATATGAACTAACCAGAACCCCCATAACTCGTGTCTCTAGCTCCATATATCGCAATAGATGGCCTAGTCAGCCATCATTGGGAGGAGAGGCCCCTTGGTACTGCAATCTTTATATGCCCCAATACAGGGGAACGCCAGGGCCAAGAAGTGGGAGTGGGTGGGCAGGGGAACAGAGAAGGAGGAGGGGAAGGAGAAGGGGGGAGGGGACTTTCGGGATAGCAATTGAAATGTAAATTAAGAAAAGATATAATTTAAAAAATTGGAAAAAAAAAGTAGATGGGAACAATCACAAGGGAACACAACTGGACAATTCATAGAAAGGTTGAAACATTGGAAAATAAATTTTACATAGGATGTCTTTATCAACCTCCTTTCTTCATGGTTTGGGAATCTATGTTAGACAGGAGGCAAGACTTTGTAAGAGCCAATAAAATGGATGGTGCCAAGGAAATAGTGTTATCTGAACACAACAGAGCTAAAACACTATGAACTCACAGAGACTATGGCTGTGTACATATAGCTGCAAAGTTTCCAGCTGGATGGAATTCTAGCACTGCTAGTGGGAGGTAGGTAGGAGCTATCATTGCTAACCAAGAAACTCCAGTGTAAGTCTGCTTGTAAAGGGAAAAAAAAATTTCCCCAATGTGTATATATTAACCTCAGTAAAATGTGGACTCAGTGTCCAGTTATATAGAAAGAACACAAAATGTAGTAATAGTATTTTCGTATTCTTTTTGCCTCATATTTCTTTGTTTGATTAATTTTTGTCTTTTTGTTTCTCTGTTTGTTTGGTTGGTTGGTTGGTTTTTACGAGACAGGGTTTCTCTGTGTAGCCCTGGCTGTCCTGAAACTCACTCTGTAGACCAGGCTGGCCTCGAACTCAGAAATTCACCTGCCTTTGCCTCCCGAGTGCAGGGATTAAAGGCGTGTGCCACCAAGCACAGCTCAGGGAGAGATAAAGGAATCAGTAATTGGTGTGATGGGGAGTGTGAACATAATCTGCAAGGATTAAGAGTGAATGAAACTATGATCAGAATAAATTGAATGATAAGTAATATTAAAAATGAAATAATAATAACAGTTCCAAAGCAAATAAACAAATAATTTAGACCCTTGATTTTTCTGCACATTCTAATTAGTCCTTTTTTTCTAACATCTTATTGCTAAATCCATTAATATCTTTCATACTTTCAAGTCTATTTCCTTTGTTATAGATACTTTTAAAGAATAACTATACTCCATATCCTATGCAATAATAACTGTAAATCTTATTTTTATTGACACTATTGCAAAATTTGATTTTCCTTATTATCACCAGCTATCTAGGAGCTAACAGGTGATTTTCCTGAGATGATTCTGAATTGACAGTAAAATTTAATGACCTATTTGCTTCTTTAGGCAAAATTGAGGATATTACATTTGAGAAACACACTCATAGCTTTTCAGGCTGAACTAGAGTACCCCAGCCTTTCTATAACAAATATTTATAAAATACATGATTTTCTCACCCGAGACACATGTAAAACTTCTTTACAATAGATCTGTATATTGTCCAGCTTATTTATTGAACCTGTTTTGCAAAAATGGGTTTAATAAACTTTTATAATAAATATGAAATCACAGTACAAAGAAACATGTATTTTTAAATAAGCCTTCAATAGGCTCTAAGACTGGAGTGTATCTACCACCATGACCAGGAGGTGTATGAGTGGAAATCCCCAGGTCAAGCTGGAAGTGATGTATGCAAGTTAAGAGGCCTTTTACTCTCTGAGATGTGTAGATGTGTCTATAATGGTGAATTATGATCAAAATACATAGTCTCACTATAGTTCTGTCACAAAACAAACTGGGTCAAATGGAGAAGGGCTGTGTAGGGGGCAAGGAAGAGAAGATTCTTTAGAGTCTTTGTTAGTGGCAGCCTTGATAAAAGAAGTTGAGGAGGATATAACCTCTTTTATTGAGAAGAGTCCTGACAAACAAGTAAAGGCATGCCCTTTGAACTGAGTAGTGAGGCACAAATCCTAGGCATGTTGGCTGAGAGAATTCAATCATTGATATTATCAAGAAGGCTGGCTGCAAGCTGGGACAAAGAGGGGGAGTGAAGGGTTTATGGTTGCTTTAGGACAGATACAGATCACAGAATTAACATATTTAAGATTTCAACATGGAATATCTGGCAATATTCTCTCTACAAACTGAACAGCATTCATTCGGGAGTTGCTTATGATGCTTTTCTTCTGAAAATGATCTTTAGTTTGTTATTCTGTAAGCAATAGTACACATGGTTGCCTTCCTACATTAGGAAAGGGGATTACTTTCCTAATTACTGTGAATTTATTGTTACATAAAAATAAGTTATACATTTTTGTTGTTATTGCTCCATGGGAACAAATTATCTACATATGTGCTGAACAATGCTATTAGGTCCCATGTCATTTTACTAAGTTGGAGACTTTAAATAATAACAAATGTGAGACAAATTGAATTACATCCCTGCAAACAATCTCACATTGACTTATTTTCAATATAATATTGAAAGAGTATGGGGTACATCTTTCTGTCTTCCTAGTGGTATTATTTTTGATAACCCTCATGCTTTATATGTAAATTTGCACCTAGAATAAAGAAATGTTTGCCAACATCCCAGTGAACCAGAGGCAAATGTAACAGGATCTCAGCTCTGCAGTCTTACCAACAGAGTCTACTTTATTTACTGCTGGGAAACCCAGAAACAATGTGGGAACTCTGGTTCCTTATCTAACATTTTCATAGGAGCCCAGAAAGGGAGCTTCTATTTTGCCCATTATGGACAACTACCAACATGTATTTTGCTTTGACATTTCAGTTAATTTTCCCTCTTTTGTTATTATTTTGTTTTTACATTCCTACCATAGTTACCTTTTCCCTTTTTCTCCACCACCTATCCTCTGTCCTTTCCCCCATCCCTTCCTCCTCAATTTCTCTTCATAAAAGATTAGGCTTCTGACTGGTGTGAGGTGGAATCTCAGGGTTGTTTTGATTTGCATTTCCCTGATGATTAAGGATGTTGAACATTTTTTCAGATGTTTCTCAGCCATTCGGAATTCCTCAGTTGAGAATTCTTTGTTTAGCTCTGTACCCCATTTTTTAATGGGGTTATTCATTTTTCTGGAGTCTAGCTTCTTTAGCTCTTTGTAGATGTTGGATATTAATCCCTTATCAGATTTAGGATTGGTAAAAATCCTTTCCCAATCTGTTGGTGGCCTTTTTGACTTGCTGACTGTGTCATTTGCCTTACAGAAGCTTTGCAATTTCATGAGGTTCCATTTGTCAATTCTTGATCTGACAACACAGACCATTGCTGGTCTGTTTAGGAATCTTTCCCCTGTGCCCATATCTTTGAGGGTTTTCCCAACTTTCTCCTCTATAAATTTCAGTGTCTCTGGTTTTATGTGGAGGTCTTTGATCCACTTAGACTTAAGCTTTGTACAAGGGGATAAGAATGGGTCAATTGCCATTCTTCTACATGATAACCGCCAGTTGTGCCAGCACCATTTGTTGAAAATGCTGTCGTTTTTCCACTGGATGGTTTTAGCTCCCTTGATCAACTGACCATAGGTGTGTGGGTTCATTTCTGGGTCTTAAATTCTATTCCATTGATCTATCTGTCCATTGATCTATCTGTCTGTTGCTGTACCAGTACCATGCAGTTTTTATCACAATTGCTCTGTAGTACAGCTTAATGTCAGGCATGGTGATTCCCCCAGAGGTTCTTTTATTGTTGAGAATAGTTTTTGCTATCCTAGGTTTTTTATTATTCGAGATGAATTTTCAAACTGCCCATTCTATCTCAGTGAAGAATTGAGTTGGGATTTTGATGGGGATTGGGTTGAATCTGTAGATTGCTTTCGGCAGGATAGCCATTTTGACCATATTAATATTGCCAATCCATGAGCATGGGAGATCTTTCCAAGAATGGCTAAGATCAAAAATTCAGGGAACAGCAGATGCTGGCGAGGATGTGGAGAAGAGGAACCCTCCTCCATTGCTGGTGGGATTGCAAGCTTGTACACCCACTCTGGAAGTAAGTCTGGTGTTATCTCAGAAAATTGGACATAGTTCTACCAGAGGATCCAGCAATACCTCTCCTGGGCATATACCCAGAAGGTGTTCCAACTGGTAAAAAGGACACATGTTCTACTATGTTCATAGCAGCCTTATTTATAATAGCCAGAAGCTGGAAAGAACCTAGATGTCCCTCAACAGAGTAATGGATACAGAAAATGTGGTACATTTACACAATGGAGTACTATTCTGCCATTAAAAAAATGAATTTATGAAATTCTTGGGCAAATGGATGTATCTGGAGGATATAATCCTTAGTGAGGTAACCCAATCACAAAAGAAGTCATTCGATATGCACTCACTGATAAATGGATATTAGCCCAGAATCTTAGAATACCCAAGATACAATTTGCAAAACACAAGAAAATCAAGAAGGAAGACCAGCGCGTGGATACTTCATTCCTCCTGTGAATAGGAAATAAAATACCCATGAAAGGAGTTACAGAGACAAAGTTTAGATCTTAGATGAAAAGATGGACCATACAGAGACTACCCCACCAGGGGGATCCATCCCATAATCAGTCATTAAACTCAGACACTATGGCATAGGACAGCTAGTGCCTACTTAAGGGACCCTGATATAGCTGTCTCGTACAGAAGTAGATGCTCATAATCATCTATAAAATGGAACACATGGCCCACAATGGAGAAGCTAGACATAGAACCCCAGGAGCTGAAGGGGTCTGCAACCCTAGAACTCGTTTCTCTAGCTCCATATGTAGCAGAAGATGGCCTAATCGGCCATCATTGGGAAGAGAGGCCCCTTGGTATTGCAATCTTTATATGCCCCAATACAGGGGAACACCAGGGCCAAGAATTGGGAGTGGGTGGGCAGGGGAGCAGGGAGGGGGGAGGGGCAAGGGGACTTTGGGAATAACATTTGAAATGTAAATTAAGAAAATATCTAATAAAAAAATTGAAAAAAAAAAAAAAAGATTAGGCTTCCCAGAGATATCAACCAAACATGCCATATCAAGTTACAGTAAGACTAGGCAATTCTTATAGCTAGGCTAGTCAACCCAGTATGAAGACAGGGTCCCAAAAGCAGGCAAAAGTATAAAAAACAGCCCCCACAAGATCGATAGGTAAAATTCAAGTCCCACAAGAAGTTTAAGCAACAAAACTGTAACACATATGCAGAGGTCCTAGGTCAGTCCCATATAGGCACCCTGTAGTCCATCAGTTCAGTATCTGTGAGCCCTAGTTAGCTGATTCTATAGGCGTTGTTCTTGTAGGGTACTTGACCAACCCATCTGGCTGAAACAGTTCTTTCTCCCCATTTTCCACAGGTCTAAAAATGTTCCACCCAACGTTTAACTGAGGGTATCTGCTTTTGTTTCTATCAGTTGTTGGATGAAGCCTATCGAATGTGAATTGTGCTAGGTCCAAAGCATTGCAGAATACCATTAGAAATCATTTCAATGAACTCTTTCTTTCTTTCTTTCTTTCTTTCTTTCTTTCTTTCTTTCTTTCTTTCTTTCCTTCTTTCTTTCCTTCTTTCTTTCCTTCTTTCTTTCTTTCTTTCTTTCTTTCTTTCTTCTTTCTTTCTCCTTTCATTTCTTTCCCTTTCCTTTCCTTTCTTTTCCTTTCCCTTTTTTCCTTTCCTTTCCTTTCTTTCTTTCTCTCTGTCTGTCTGTCTTTCTTCCTTTCTTCCTTCCTTCCTTCCTTCCTTTCTTTCTTTCTTTCTTTCTTTCTTTTTTTCTTTCTTTCTTTTCCTTCCTTCCTTCCTTCCTTTCTTTTTTCTTTCTTACCAAGGACCAGTCTCAGCTTGGGGAGGGGTCCTGAGAAAGGGGTGTTTAAGAGCAGCAAAAAGAACTATTCAAATTTGAATCATGGATCCAAGCTGATGACCTGTGTTCTGCTTGATAGAGCTTTTCCAGTCTGCTTCTCTCTATGCTCTGTGTTCTTTCTGGAGATCACTCTGTCTACATTATGCTTGCTTGCTATTCAAAGAGATCTCTCTATCTTTGTCCTGCATGCTTTCTGTGTGTGTGTTCTCCAAGCAGTTCTTTCCTTTTATCCTGCTCATCTCCTGCTGAACACAGATCCAGTATTTTATTTTACATATCAATCCAGTCATTTACTTCAGGTTTCTGTTTAATTATCTTAGGAATCAGATTCCTCCCAGCCCTTTATTCTTAGGGGATAGCAAGAATACATTTTTTTTTTTAAACATTGAAAAGGAATTCAGAGATCTGTGTGCCTTTCTTAAGCAAGGAGGAAAAACTAGTTGGATGGGATTGTGCTCTGAAATTACCATTTCTACCACACCTGGGTCTAATCTTGCTGTCTCAACTGACCTCAAACTCAGGAATCTGCCTGCCTTTGTATCTTTCTAAAAAGATGGCTCATTAATGAAACTGCTTTTGTTCCTTTAAATTCAAGAAGACCCTCATATAAATCATACTGCATCCTTATTTTTTGCATAGTTGAGAAATTATATATTTTCAAACTCCTGTATTTAGAGTTCTTTCCCATAGCCTTAAGAGTTGTCCTGAAAGTCTCAGGGTTTACCTTTTGCTGAGACATAGCCACAGCATCAACTCCTGGACTCATGCTGTTTCTTATTATCATGGAGTCATTAATGTTAAATGGGAGGACATTCCTCAGAGGAATGTGAAATGTGTACATTGTTATACAAACATGCCCACAGCAGCCAGTCATCCTCACTCCTGGAGGCTCACACCAGGCCCTGTCTAAAGACTTACTATCTTTCTTTCCTCCTTCCTTCCTCCTTCCCTACCTCCCTCTCTTCCTTCCTCCCTTCCTTCCTTCCTTCCTTCCTTCCTTTTTTCTTTCTTTTTTTCTTTTACTACTCACATTTGGTGCTATCCTAGGTCTCTAGGTTATACAGCTTCTGAGGCCTGGATCTCCAGGCAGTACAAAAAAAGGGTGGGATCCCTCCAGTAACAACGGTCTCAACCTCAACCTGCCATTGGTTTGCTATTCTCACAGTTTTTGCACCATCATTAACTAGCATATTGTGTATGCAGGAAAAAAAAATTTTAGGTCAAAGGTTTTGTGGCTAGGTTGGTGTCCCAATCTTTCCACTCAGTCTTCCTGGTTACAGGGGATGGTCAGTTAGATACCATATCCCCTATTGCAAGGAATATTAGCTAGGGTCTTCCTTGTAGATCCCTAAGAATAGATTCCAAAGATAAACCCTAATTCCAGGTGTCTCTCTTAGTACTGTTTCCCTCCATCCTCCATTAACCTGATCTCTCCTGTTCCCATGCTGCCCATCCCCACATCCCCACCCAATTGTGATATTTCTTGTGTTTCTACATTCAAAAAAATATTCATACATCACTCCCTGAGTCAACCTTGTTACTTAGCATTGCTGAGTTAGATGATAATAGCATGGTTATCCTTTATTTAACAGCTAATACCCACTTATAAATGAACTCATACCATGTTTATCTTTCTGGATTGGTGTTATCTCACTCAGAATATTTTTTTTTCTAGTCTTATCCATATGCCAGAAAATATAATGATTTTTTAGATAGCTGAATAATACTCCTGTTATTATCTTGGCTATCACACAGTTCCACATGAGTTTATTGGGAGAGAGAGGGGCAAGGTAGCAACAGAAAGAGAAAGGGGGAAAAGAAAGAGAGAGATCATTGGGGATGGCTTTCTTTATATTTGGATGGTGGTGTAATCACAAGTAAAGGTGGGAGGTGAGCCAAGTGGATTCTGTGAATATGGTGGCTGTTGCCTAGGCAACAGGTGTGTGGGTCCCACCTATATGATGTCACAGGGTTCCAAGGTCCTGATACCAACAACTCCATTATGTAAATGTACCACACTTTCTTTATCCATTCTTTGTTAAAGGGAGATCTAGATTGTTTCCATTTTTGGACTATTATAAATAAAGGGGCTATGAACATAATTGAGCAAGTGTCCTTGTGGCCTGAAAGAACATCTTTTAGGCATATGCTCAGGAGAGATGTATCGGAGTCTCGAGGTAGATCATTTTTCAACTTTTGAGACCAACAAAGAACTACAAATTCAAAACAGCATGAGCTGTCATTTGGGTTCTTGATCTTAGCCATTCTTACAGCTGTAAGATGAAATCGTAGTTTTGATTTGGATTTCCGTAATAGTTAAGGATGTTGAACTTTTATTTTAGTGCTTCCTTGATGCTTAAGATTCCTCCGTTGAGAATTCTCTGAGAATTCCATACCACATTTTTAAATTGGATTATTTGGTTTGTGGATGTCTGTACCCATTTGATCTTTCTATAAACTGCCAGCTGCCCAATAATGACACAGAGACCTTCTTAAAATTATTATTATAAAAGTTTGGACTTAGCTTGACAGACCCTCAGCTAGTTCATTTAAGCAAACATGACCATCAAGCTTGTCCCACCATGTGGCCTGTTAGTTACCTCCCCTTCAGTACTGGCGTCAGTTCCTGTCTCCTGTGTGGCGGGTGAAATCACTTAGGTCTGTGTCTTCCTAGCAAATATCCCACAACAGACTCCTTCCCAAAGTTCTTACCTTTCCTGAAAGTCATATTTCACATTAATGCTATTCGTGACAGACTGAATATTTTGCCTGGCTTACCTGGTGCATGTTTTATTTTTGGTTTGCCCATGTTACTGTGGAGGGTAGATACACATACTGAGTTCATTAACATTTAAATAATGACTCAATGATATAGACATGAACTTATTAATGCATTATTTATTGTAAAAAGTGTACACATATTGAAGTAAAATATGACATCCAGTGCTCACGCCAACACATAACTTCTACTAAAATATTTTTCTGCAAAATAAGACACCATGCTTAGCACATTATCTCACATAAACATCACAAAATTTCCAATGCTGAACATTTATATCCATGTTATAGATGGAGACACTGAATTTTAGAGATATGGAGTGTGAGAACCTTATAGATAAAAATTATGGTAATTCATATTCCTAGTTACCAAACTATGTTCTCAAATGGTAGCCCATTAAATATATGCTTTGAATTTTCTAAAGAGATACACCAATTAGATTTTATATCATTTCTATTTCCCTTAAATTGTTAATATATCACCTTCCTTTTCTTGTTTCCCTTTTGTTGTTATTGTTACTCTTTTTCAATCTAGATAGTTTCTGTGGTAGCACTTGGGAGGCAGCAACCCTTGAAGAACATGAATTTAAGGTTACTCTGGGATGAATAGTGTGTTGGAAGCAATCCTTGGTTACAGAAAAGCCTTCCTCAGATTTACTATAGCAGTACTTAGAGATTAGTACCTTGCTCAGTTGAAGATTCATCTTAAAGTAGATGGTATTAATCACAGGGGAGCTCAATTGGAAAATTTATAGAGTGATAGAAAAATTGAAACACTCAGATTAATGAGATGTCTCCTCAACCTCCTTGCTACATGGCTTGGGAATTTATATGGAAGAGGGGCAAAACAATTGTAAGAAGTAAAGAGATGAATAGCACCAAGGAAACAGTGATTTTTAAACACAACAGAGCTGATATATTATAAACTTACAGAGATTATGACAGCACACATGAGCCTGCAAAGTTTCAAGTTAGATAGGGCTCCAGCACTATGAATGGGAAGTGGGTAGGAGCAAACATGGCTAATCAAGAAACTGTCTTTAGGTCTGCTTGCAAAAATGAAAAACAAAAAACAAAAACAAAAACAAAAAACAAAAAACAAAAATTCTATGCTTTTCCCAATGGAGTCTCCTTGGGTACACTAACCAACTTAAGTGTGGACCCTATGTTCAGTAGTACATGGTGTATACAAAATTGAGTAATGATATTTTTGTAGACTTTTTGTCTCATATTGCTTTGCTCTGGTAATTTTTGCCTTGCTGGTTTTGGTGTCGTTGTAAACTACAGTTCCTAAAGATCCTAGTCACCAAAGTCACTTTCCTACTTAATCCTTAATTGTGACTATAAACTTTTGAAATTCTGCAGCAGACTGTATAATATTTGATAATAAACAAGATAATTCTTCAAAATCTAAGTAAATGAATTACTGAATATGAATCAGATATGAATTACTCAATTTCATAACTGAATATGTGAATCATAAAACAAAAAAATGAAAACAAACAGCCTTGTAGAGCTATACATTAAGTTAATGTCAAGTCCAAGAGTCTAATTCAGGCAATTGTTTGAAAGACAGTAACAAAACTCAAGTTAATTGGCAAATTATATAACTGCCTCTAAAATTAAGGCAAAGGAGAGATATTATATCTATTAGTAACATAATGGAAATAAATGTGAGAAGCCTATGAGTCTATTAGATATGAAAAATGAGATAAGAACACATATGATGTATACATTCTCTCAAAATCTATATTTTCTAAAATATTTGAGGCCATGAATAACATGAGAATAAAGATAACAGAGTCACCAAACTTTCAATTCCAGATGGCTAACCAAAGAATTAACAGCAAAAGTCCTAGAGAGTTGTAGATATGGAAAGTATGTGATGGAATAATACAAAACTGACAACATGAAATTTGGAGAAATAGACAATAAGTAGAAGAACAAGATGTATGCCTCATTTAGAATGTGCCACAAAGTTGTGAAATTTAAACAATGACAATTTGCCAAAATATAAAGAAACATATGAACTATTTTTTCAAAACACTTCAGATCTTATACCTCCTAGGAAACTTAATGTATGAAATGTCCATTTAACCACTTCTTCCTCTTACCAGCCTAATCTACTAGGAATTAAGTGAAAATACGATTTAGTCTTCCCACTATGAGTTGCTCTGTTTTGAATTGGGAATATTTTATTGTTCCAGTTAAAAATAAAATTATCCAAGTTAACGTATAAAAAAGGTTAATTTTTACAAGAATAATTTCTAATACCTAATATAACAAATTACTTTAAAATATTACTTCTTTGAAGATTCCTTGAATTCCTGTCAACTAAGTTTCAACTGTGAAGAATGGAACTGTCTCAGTTTGTGTTTTATTGCTGGGAAGAGACAATTTGTCTGCCCCTCAGTTAGACACCATTTTTTTTTGCAATTAAATGTGTATACTAAATCATTCCAGCCCAAGAGATTATGCTTTGGGTGTGTATAATGTTGCTGCATCCCAGTCAGATCACATGGACCTAGAAGGCCTTTGGATGTGATCTGAGTGTCTATATTGCTGGATTAAAATTCCTCTACATAAATATGTAGATATGAATGTAAAAACAACTAATAAAAAGAAAGACCATGGAATTGAAGGAAAGCATAAAGCTATGAGGGTTCACAGGTTACTATAATGGTAACAAAAATGTAATTGAATGTAGTTAATAAATATACTTTTAACTATAATAGACTTATGTCATAAATGATTATGAAAATAATTAGGCATATAATTACTTTGTTCAAAAACATTTCTTCATAGTATTTCTCTAAAAAACTGCATGCATACTTAAAAATAAATTAGTTAAAAATTTAGTGAAATGAAAATCATATTTAATGAAATAGAATTGTGATAAAGCATTGAAAGGAGATTTTAAATGCTCTTAGTACACACTGTCTGCATACAGTACTAATATGCAATTTCACTATATGTGTTTCTATCAAAAAATAATGGTCTTCAGCTTTGGTACATACAGTAAAATGAACTTTAAAATAAATACAAATTATGCAATCTAAAATAAGATTGTTTACCCAATTTTTAAGTGTAGTATTAGTTAAAATAAAATATCAAAAAAAATTCTTTGTTGGCATTTCCAGGTGGGGAAGTAAGTATGTTTAAATAAATAGGTGAACTGTAAAGCTACAAACAATATATTTTCCCACTTTTTCAATTAGACTTGTCCATATATGTACACACACTTATATAACAGCACATGTGTAGACATCACAAGACAACTAAATGTGTTGGTTACATTCCTCCAACTTTTGATCTCAAAAATTTACTCAGGTCATCAGATTTGGCAATAAGTGATCTTACCTGTTATGGCATCTCAAGATCTCATGTGCTTCATCTTTTAACATTTAAGTTGTCATAATGTATATAAAATACTTACTCATAAATTAAAAATATTTATATAATGAAAGGAATAATATTTTTATTGTTAACCTCTCTTATTTATCTTATCAAGAAATGCTATGGGCTAGGGGTCCCAAAGGAATTTGAAAGCAGAAGGCTTTCCAACTACTTGGTCCTATTTAATGTGCAGAATGGGAAACTTTCCAGGCGGACATGACTATTGTCAGTGTATATAAGCCACACTGAAGAAAAACACTCAGCACAATTGTTCAAAGCAGAAACCACAATGTAAGAGATTCGTATTTAAGGGAGAATTACAGGAAACATCACCCAAAAGGGAGGACTTGTTTTACAAGGTGAATCCTGTAGTGAATACATTACAAACTAATTGTGCTTTCATTTTTCATCACAATTACTCATTTAAGGTTTGTTTGTTTTAGTAGCATATTATTTTATTACTTCTTTGATGATTTTTACAGTGAGTCTTGCATTTGTATTTAATTGTTTTGTTTGACAAATATATGGTAGAAATTTTCCCTTTCAACTAATCCTTGAGATTTTGGACACGTAAAATAATTTATATGCTCACATCTAATGATCACTTCCTGTAAGCTTAAAAGTTCCAAGTTTTTCAACATGAATGAATATAATATTCATAGGTCACTAAACTTACTCTAATATTATCTGATTATATTATTAGATGTACTATTTTCTAAAGATACGGACAATATGGTAAAGTAGTTGAGAGGGATGGGAGGGAGATGAGAGTGGCTGTGCTTAGAATAATCATAGTTCTCTCAGAATTCAACAATGAGAAAAAAATAGGTGAAATGCCATTGATATTGAAAGGGTTGGGTTACATACATTTCCTTGATTTTGAAACATGATAATTTTTATTAATGAAATTTGTCATTTATATTTATGTGTATACATATTTAAATGGACAAGTACCTTGCTTTACAAATTTCATTAATTTCCTTGGACTACTGAAAATCATGATTCCTGTCATACTATTTATTTCATAGTCTAGAAGTGATATTGGGGACTTAAAATTAGAATTACCTCATTTTGCACTACAGTTTTACTACTTTATAAAGTATATTGACCTAGGAAATAAATATTATTTATATAATAAATTATTATTATAAATTAAATATAGTAGTTTTTAAATTCTTTAAATATAATAGTTCTTTTAATTCCTAATACAGAAAATGCAAAACATCTCCTAATTTCCTGACATTTTAGTCTTCTAATTTCAAACTTCAATATAATATTAAAAAGTACAGAAATAAAGAAGAGGGAAAAAATTCATAAGAAATAAACAGAGGGACAATGTTAAAGAAAGAAAAAAGAACAAAAGAAGAATTGAGACAGAAATGTAGAGAGGATTTTGTGACTGCTTTATTCAAATTAGTATATGACATCTTAGTATTTAGAATTAAATAGCAGCCCTCGTGTCTAGGAATATATGACTGTTCAGAGATACACTCAAATGGCTAAGTCCATAGTTCAAGGAAAGACAAAATGCTCACAATGAGTTTCAGAGTGTGTGTTCTTAAATTATTTGATGAACCATTTTTATCATGCATTTTAATATACTTAATTAAATTCTGTCCATTAGACTTGGTCAAAAATAGATTTGTTCCTGGGAATTTTGTGCTTATATCTGAAATATGTCAAAAGATTGTCATTCAGAGATTATGATTGTCAAATATAAAAGATTATTATTGTCAAATATAAAATATGATTGTAAAATATAAATATATTATATTAGTTAATATAATATTAACTAAGATATTGATTGAAGAAAAATATTTCAATTCCATATA
The DNA here is from genome assembly GCA_902729485.2 of Mus minutoides. NCBI lineage: Eukaryota > Metazoa > Chordata > Mammalia > Rodentia > Muridae > Mus > Mus minutoides. Next base: position 97,684 of record LR750292.1, on the reverse strand, counting down.
GAATAGGTAGTTTAAAGTGTTGCAAAATGTAAAGAAAATATTTGCTACTAATGTTTTTAAACAATATAATCATTTCTATACCTATATATACTACCTATCAGATATATATTTTCCTGTATTTAGGAACATTCCCTGAATAGAAAAAGTATAGCAACATAGGAAAATTATTTTAAACTTCAGTGGAAACAATGTTAAGACATAATTTGTATTTTTTTGTCTGCTTATATGACCAAACACTAAGTTATTGTTTCTATTTCAGGAATTGTTAGTTCAGCTTTGTCTCTTTCAACCCATTAGAACACCCTGTAGTAAATGGAAGAAGCAAACCAGACTGTGGTGTCCGAGTTTATTTTTCAGGGACTTTGTGCTTCAAAGGAACTACAGATCTTCCTCCTACTGCCATTTTCCATCCTCTACCTAATGGCTGTGGTAGGCAACCTCTTTGTAGTGATATTGATTATCATTGATCATCATCTCCATTCTCCTATGTACTTTCTGTTAGCTAATCTATCATTTATTGACTTCTGCCTTTCTTCAGTAACCACCCCCAAACTGATAACTGACCTCCTAAAAGATAACAAAACCATTTCCTTTGGGGGCTGCATGAGCCAGATCCTCTGTGTACACTTCTTTGGAGGAGGTGAGATGGTGCTTCTTGTAACAATGGCTTATGACAGGTATGTGGCCATCTGCAGGCCACTCCACTACAGCAGCATCATGGACAGACAGAAGTGTATTTGGCTCGTTCTGATATCATGGACCCTTGGCTTTATACATGCCATGAGCCAACTGATCCTGGTTTTGGAACTACCTTTCTGTGGACCTAGAGTGATAGACAGCTTTTTCTGTGATATCCCTTTGGTGATGAAATTAGCCTGCATGAATACTGATACTCTGGAAATCCTAATAAATGCTGACAGTGGCGTTTTAGCAACAACTTGTTTCATCCTCTTACTGATATCTTATACTTACATTCTATTAACTGTTCAAGTTCACTCTAAAGATGGCTCATCAAAGGCCCTATCTACATGTACATCCCATATCATAGTGGTTCTACTGTTCTTTGGGCCAGTCATTTTCATCTATCTGTGGCCAGTTAGCATCACCTGGGTTGATAAGTTTCTAGCTGTATTTTACTCAGTCATCACACCTCTCCTTAATCCAGCAATCTACACACTGAGAAATAAAGATATTAAAAATGCCATAAAGAAGCTGATAAATCACATGTGAATTCTGATTTAGACATCTTACATAATTAGAATTTATTTTTATACACCATTTTATTCACATTCTTAGTGGAAAATGAATTACATAATGACTTCTTTTGGTAACCTATGAATTATAATTAGTATATGGTTATGAAAATAACCATTAGAAAAATACATTCAAGCCAGGTGTGATGGCGCACGCCTTTAATCCCAGCACTTGGGAGGGAGAGGCAGACAGATTTCTGAGTTCGAGGCCAGCCTGGTGTACAAAGTGAGTTCCAGGACAGCCAGGGCTATACAGAGAAACCCTGTCTCAAAAAACCAAAAAAAAAAAAAGAAAAAGAAAGAAAAATACATTAAAAATTATAATACTTGTAGTTTTATCCATTAATATGAGTAATTATTCTGCATAGTATACCTGTATATATTGATGATTAGCAGATGATAATAATGTTCTAAAGAGAGTTATCATGTTACTACACATTATCTGTGTTCCCAACATTGTGAAATTCAATTTAAGCAGATCTTTAAAAATCTTTGAATTACTCTTCAATATTACCATCCTATAAAACATAGCATTAAATGCCAATATACCAATTCTAATTCTATTTTTACCATTGAAGATATATGTGGTCTACATCCTCTTATAAATAAATATGTGGAAGCAATCAAATCATAATGCAAGTTGCATCATATTGACTTCTTCTTTGTTAGTTTTCAAGTGTTACACATTCATATGAATTCAGAATAAAAATTTCATTCCTTAACAGAAAAGACAATTTGTGAATAATATTTTAATATGCTTTCTCAATTCAAAAATTATTTGTATGATTATAATCTTATATAATGAAATATCATAACTGCAAAGGCCAGTTAGGTTAATATTATATGCTCTTGATAATATGATATACATAATATTTCATATCATATACTTGATACAGTGTGTCATTTCCTGGATATAACTATATGTATACATGTTTACAATATTTTGAATTTAGTTTATTACTTATTAGACATGAAAACCATAATTTCTTACATAATGTCTTAATATTTCATGAGCTAATGGGTAAAATCAATCTGTATGCATATCTTAATAAGTTAAAGAGGTTGCTATAACAAAAATTATCTAAGAGTAAACACACACCTGTTTTTATAAAATCGTAGGATTAAAGGGAAGTATGACTCAAGTCTGTTCAAAGACCTTGCTGCATACATTTGGGTAGTGTTTGGTATCCTTTTTAAAAAATCTCCATTTATAGGTTTATAGACTTAACTATCAACACTTTTACATCAACATAATTTAATTAAATGTGTTCTTTAACAATACCTGCAATAGTTGATTGCATCTTATTTTTGCCTGGGGTTTTGTATTTCTCTTCCCCTACTGTCATCCCTTTCCCCAGACACATACACATACATGAGGATCTTTGCACATTTATGTATTTTGTTTCATGTGTCTGTTTGTTTTTGTTTTCATCAGTAGCTCACTGTTCAGCAAGAAGTTGTAGAAGTCCATAGCAACTCTCTGATCCGTAATTGACTGTTGACTTTGATTTTGTTGTTCAGGGGCCATGGCAGGCAGCCTTGAAATCATGACTGCATCACCTGTACCATGCCCACAAGACTGTACTTCACAGCTTTTGCATTCTTTTTGTTCCCTTCCACATTTCTTCTCAGAATTATTTTAAAAGTGATGTTAAATCTACAGAGAGTTTGTCGTCCTCTTCCACAAGCATAGTAAAGCAACATAACACTTTAAGGATGCCTTGCTAAACTACATAATTAAATTCTAAACTGATCCTTTATTGCCTGTTTAGTTTCTAAGTGTTAGTTGAAAATGGCTTATTCCTGGACAGATCACACCAAGCAAGCACAGTTTTCATGAGAGAGGTCCTTTATTTAATGAGGGGACAAAGCGAACAAGCAAAAAGAGAGAGAAGTGTTGGGGTCCCTGTCTTCTATCTCATCTGTAACATAGGTAACACAGGTGGTGACTAGCACAGGTGATGCAGGTGAGGCATGCATAGGGAGTATGGAGTGGTTGCCATGGGAACAGATAGAGGAGGGTCTTTGTTACCTAGGGATGACTTCATCACTGGATTCAGATCCTGGCTGTATTCTGATGCTAACAATAAAGAGCATAAATTTCACTTAAATTTTATCAATTCAGTAACACTACTTGTACGAATATGTGTTTCTAGAAGAAGCACTAGGGAGGTGTGTGAGATGGCTCAGCACATAAAGGAGCTTCCTGTCAAATGAGAGGGCATGAGTTCCAAACCAAAAATCCCATGGTAAAAAGAAGAATAGCAACTCCGTAAGTTTTGATCTAACATCCACAAATATTCCCACACATGAACACAAAGAATATTTAAATAAATAAGAAAATAAATAAATAATACATAAATGTTTAAAAAGAAAAAATCACAATGGAAGCTTTAAAATATGTTTAGTTTGTACCCTAATAAAAGCATAAAAATAAAACAACATGGAATACAGTGGCAATTTTACTTTGAGAGATATGTGTGTCTGTTTAAAATATAAAAATCATATCAATGAACTAAATACCACAAATTAAAAATAAAGAAAGGAAAGAAATTTAAATTATAGACATTTTTATTCTGACCTTTAAGGAGTCAAGAAAAATAAGGCTAATTATTCCAAATAACAAATTAATTCATAATATAGTAGTAATATCACTTAAAGATAAAAGGCACAAATAAATCTGAGAATAAATAGAGTACTTAAAAATACTATCATTCATATAAGTATTTATTGACATATATATATATATATATATATATATATATATATATATATATATATATATATATACTGTATTTGAGACTTATAAATGCCTACTAAAATAAAAATACTAAAGCAAAAGTCTTTAATTTCAACAAATAACTAATTTTATGTGAGTATATATATCAGTGTAACATGTGTGTGTAGGAACACAAGGATATCAAAAGAGATATTGGAAGCTTGGAGCTAGAACAGATAAAGCTAGACATGTCTTTTCAAAGATCAAGAAGTGCTTTTAGCTACTAAACCATCTTTCCACAACTATCTTAATGTATGTTCATTGAACTCTTATAGTATATAGTAATCCCACTCATTCCAGTTGCTGTCTACTTTTTCTCTTCTTCTGTACCCACAGGTGCTTTTCTTCTTCCCAGATACTCATTCTACTTTCATTTATAAAACTATTTTAAAATGTTTATTTTCCTGAGCCATTGTCATTTCACTTACCATGATTCATATTTTTATTCTCTTGATGATAGATATTTTGAATAGTCTAATAGGGCCAGGAAGCGGTTGGAGAGCAGTAGGAGGGGGTGGGATACATGATTTTTAGAGGGGAAACTAGGAAAGGGGATAATATTTGAAATGTAAATAAAGAAAATATCTAATAAAAAAGGAGAAAAATAGAAATTTTAATACATTTCTCTCATTTTTTGTTTTGTGATGTTACTGATTTTTACTGAGTTGCTTTTTTTGTTCTGTTTTTATTTTGTTTTGTTATGGTTTATTTCTTGGTACTAAAGGTTGAAACCAAAGTCTCATGCACACTAGGTAAGCTCTCCAACGCTCAGCTGTATATTCTCTGCCAATTATCTTTATACTTGAAATAGGCTCTTACTAAGTCACTCAAGTTGTCGTTGACTTTTCAATTCTCCCACTTTGGCATCCCAGGGATATGGAATTACAGACCTGTACTTTGAGGCTAAATTAGTTAGATATGTGTTTGCCAAATGCCTAATCATTCAACCTAACTGATATCAAAATATCAATGGCATTCATCACAGTATTGGAGGTGGTGAGAACATCTCTAGAACTTACCAGAGACCTGGCATGGGCTAGACTCTAGGAAATCTAGTAGATTAACTTTAGCTGAGACTCCTAGAAGGGTGGATATGGAGCCATCTCCTGTAGCTATGCATGACCTAGTTGAGGGATAAGAATACCAATCTGCCCACAAAACTTTCAAGATGGGTCCTACCTACCAGATGAATAGGGACAAAGTGCAGAGGTTGAGAGAATGGCCAACCAATAAATGGCCCAATTTGAAACACAGTCCATGGTCAAGCACCAATACCTGATACCATTAATGATCCACTGTTGTGCTTCCTTACCCGGGACCCTACAGGGAATAATCAGTGGGGAACCAGGGCAGGAGAGAGAGTGGGAGAGAGATAAAGAATGAGAGCAAGTCAATCATACTGACCAAGCTCTCATAACTTTATTCGGGAATGGCAATATAATTATAAGCAAGAGGAGGCTCCAAGGGAGGGGGGAAGAGCCCAGGGGCTCTCTGAAGGTCAGGTGGCTATCTTCAGCTCCTGGAACCAACAGTCACAGTGTCCTCTTTTCCTATAAACATTCTTGCTGTTATGACCACGAATGTTCTCTCAGGATTGTTTATGTAAGCTACAGAACATCCACAGGCCATAGCTAAGGCCATGGCTCCCAGCATCTCCTTCCTTTCAATTATTTTCAATAAGGCCTCATGCGGCGTGCCTCCCTTGACCAGCAAGAAAGTCATGCCACCACCAGGATCTTCTCAGTCAGCTAGCTCACTCCTAGCTCGGGCAGGTCCTAGCTCAGCAGCGGCGCCCTGCCAGTCCTAGCGCCGGCAGCTTCCTACATCCACCCCCTCTTTATTAATTAAATATGAAGTCCTGCAAATCTGGTCAGCGAACACCCTGGCCTGGGGGAGCAGCCTGCGACAAGTGACTGATAGGAAATCGGGCTATCATCAGTCACGACCACCAGTCTGTCTCTGCAGAGATCTGGAGTAGGAGGAGATGCCACTAGCACGTTGCTGGTGGACTTGGCTGTAACAGAGGTCAAATCTTTTTATGCAATCATTAGACATTGTAATGAATTTACTGCCTAGTTGTTGATAGGCGTACTTTAGCATACCCGTCTCCATTATCAGGGGGAGGATAACATCCCCTGCACTGTATTGTGACACTCTGTCAGCAAAATTAAGTTTCCTTACTCTGTCATCCTTTGAGGTGATATAGTGGGAGTCATCAGGTCTGCCCCTAAACCCGGGAAGTATCCGCAAACCAGTCTGCTAGGAAATCATTACAGACTCTTAAGAGAGGCCAACCAGAACTCGGGCGAAATGCCCTCGTCTATGGCCATCAGGGCTTGAATAACGACAGCTTTCTGCTGAGCCTGAGTGTGTCTCATTACAACCAGAGGCAAAGTACACAACCCGCAAACACCAGAACACCCCAAAGTAGCACCCCAGCCCATTCTTTAGAAAAGGAAAAGGCATTGGACAGCCAAGAGGTAAAATCTCCCAAGGTGACAGGGTTGACTCTGGTGCCATTCAGGATGGAAATCTGGATAAGGAGCTTCCGGAACAGTCGTTCTGCCTCCGCAGTCCAATTCCCTTGAAGATACTCCAACAACTCCCTGCTATAATTAAAGTTTTCAGACATATCAGCAGTTAGTGGGGTAATACACAAATTCTTAAAATGAGAAACATAGGAAAATTGAATCAACCGAAATAGATCTTCCTTTTTTTTTTTTTTTTTTTTTTTTTGTACTATGTACTGGCATAGGGACTGGCCAAGTGCAGGCGACAGCCCATAATTTTAACATATTACCCATTTATAAATTCATCAGGAGTATCAATAGATGTAGGTGTGTTTCTTCATTATCCTTTTTCTCTGCTGCATCTTCCAAGGGAGGGGGCACTCTTCGTATCAGTCTCTCAGGTATCCAAATTGGTTCTTTGTCCCTAGGAAAAACACAAACCGCTCCCCGGGACTGTGAAATAACCGGGTCTGGACCTAGCCATGACCTGGATAACACATCTTTCCATTTAACATATTGTGAATGTATAGGGATTATTTTAGAGTGCCTGTCAGACGCCGAAAGGCCATTGTTATCCAAAATTTAAAGTAAAAAGGGCTAAGGATAGTCTTTCTTCTTGCCATTGCTGCAAGAATGAAGATTGCAACCTCTCCTCTACCTTCTGCAATGCTGCTCTCCCCTCCGATGTTAGTTGCCGAGGGGAATCAAGAGCTGAATCACCTATTAGAATACTGTATACAGGTTTTAATTCATAATTTGGCATCTTCAGGTAACATCGAATCCAATTAATGTCACCTAATAATCTTTGGAAATCATTTAAAGTCCTCAAATTATCCTTCCTAAACTCTACCTTTTGTGGCACTATCTGTTTTGTTCCTACTTTGGCTCCTAAATAATCTCAAAAAGCTATAGATATTAATCTTATCATCCTGTCCAGGTAAACAGCCACTCTCTTTCAGCTCTACATCGAGCTGTCCACCTAGGTTGAGGAGGTGCTGCTTTACTTGTGGGATGCCCATATTTGGAATAAGCCACAGGACTCCATCCTGATACCAAAGAAACCATCTTATGAATCCCACATGGGCTCTTTTTATAGGAGAACAAAAGCTACCCTTCAAAGATACATTAAACAAAACATTCCTTTTCCATGATTGTGGATGGCAATTGCAAAGATTTATTGGTTCCAAAAATCCTAAGAAAAACCATAGCATCCACTCTAGTTTCACACCTGCTTTCAATGTGCCCTGATTCCAGGCAAAATCTAGGTCTCTGCCAAGTTTGTCCCAGCAGGGAACAGTAAGACTTCCCATTACCGTACACCAAGGGGCCATGGTATCACACTCCTTCAAAAACCTTTCAAGGGTGGATTGTTTGATTTTTAAAATTTTTGATACAAGCAGCTCCTGAAGAGCTAAAACAATTGGGTGTGAATGAGAAGCACCCATGATTACTTACTCCTTTTCTTTTCTTTTTTTTTTTTTTAAAGATTTATTTTATTTATTATATGTAAGTACACTGTAGCTGTCTTCAGACACTTCAGAAGAGGGCACCAGATCTTGTTACGGATGGTTGTGAGCCACCATGTGGATGCTGGGATTTGAACTTATCACCTTTGGAAGAGCAGTCAGGTGCTCTTACCCGCTGAGCCATCTCACCAGCCCCACCTACTCCTTTTCTAACTTCACTCTTTTTCTTTATTGTCTCTTACCCGAGAACTTTCTCTTGTCCCATTTACCTGGGAACTTTATACTTACTCTGCCTCGTCCCTTAACGGGAACCTTATTGTCTCTTCCTTGAGAACCTTATTTTCTCTTACCCGAGAACCTTATTGTCTCTTACCTGAGAACCTTATTGTCTCTTATCCGAGAACCTTATTGTCTCTTACCCGAGACCTTTATAAAGGGCTAAAGATCTAGGTGGTTAAAAAAAAAAAAAAAAATTAACGAATTTACAGGGACCCTTTTACTGAGGTCCATATTCTTCTGACCTTTTCTTGCTTTATTTTTGAGCTGATACCCTTTATCATCTAGGTGATATTGCTCCCTCTCATATTTAACAGCCTCCTCATCCACCTCTTCTTCCGAAGAGGAGTCGTGGTTGGAAAGCTGCAATTCCTTGAAAGAGGGGTAAATCCCCTTTTCTTGTTCCCCCTTAATATTTAAGAATAGGTTCTAGCCTCCCTTTTGCTGTCAACAATATAGGGAAGCATAACCTCTCTAAAATATTCCGGGAAGCTTACCAGTACCGCCACTCTGTAGCTGATGAGTTCTGATCCCATGAAGATAATCTTCAGTTCCTGAAGAGTTCAGATCCCACGAAGATAATCTTCAGTTCCTGAAGAGTTCAGATCCCATGAAGATCTTCTTCAGTTCCTGAAGAGTTCAGATCATCTTCGGTTCCCAGGTTCTTGGCACCACTTGCGGCGTGCCTCCCTCGACCAGCAAGAAAGTCACGCCACCACCAGGATCTTCTCAGTCAGCTTTATTCTGGAGCACCTTGATAGAAGATTCCCAGGACCCAGGACAGCAGCAGAGCTGCTGCTTTTATACTCTCCCAGGGAAGGGGGGAGGGTGTCATAGTGGATGCAGATTGGTGCACCAGGATACACCTCATTAGCATGTGGACTGTTCATTGGTGCCACAAGCCACACCCATTAGCATATTGCCTGTTCATTGGAGCCACAAGCCGTGCCTCATTAGCATATTTTCCCTTTGGGAGGGGCTATTGCTTGAGGAGGTCCTCAAGAGAGAGCTGCACATGTGCACTAGGCTCTCCTCCCTGGCATCCTGCCTGTCCCACGCCATCTTGTAATGGGCAGAGTGCTCCTAGTGCCCTGTTTTCAAACTTTCTTAATCACTCCTCAACTTGTCAAATTTTTTTCATTTATATACTTACCATTCCTACTTCTGGGAATTAAGAACAACATAAATGTACTCGAGCAAAGAGTTTTTCTAACACCTGTTATTTTGTTTTTGTAGTTTTGTTTTTTACTCTTTTTATTGATTTCATTTTATCTCATTATAAACCCCATTCCTCCAACCTGGAGCAGCTCTTGGCTGTGGACAAATTTTCTTAACCCATATACCTCCTGTCTTGAAGGATTTTTTGAGATCCCTTTAAAAACAATTCATGTTTATTTAAGGCTTGTCCCATTGTCTAGCCACTCTTCCTACCTTTCTCGGATCTGTCTCACAGTGTGGGTGACACTGTGGTGATCTCTGTATGAACCTTCACTCACCCCCTAATGGGGCGGCAGCGGTTCAATGCGAGCCTTCACTCACTTTTTGACAAAACGCTGGCTCAATGAGGACCTTCACTCACCCCCTATTAGGACAGCAGTTCAATGCAAGCCTTCACTCACTTTTTGACAAAGCAGCAGCTCAGTGAGAAGAGTGGTCTCTCTCAGACCCCAAACCCAATGCCCCTCATTGCACGCCAATTTAATCCAGACCCTAAAGGGAATAATCAGTGGGGACGCAGGGCAGGAGAGAGAGAGAATGGGAGAGAGATAAAGAATGAGAGCAAGTCAATCATACTGATCATAACTTTATTTGGGAATGGCAATATAAGCATAAGCAAGAGGAGGCTCCAAGGGAGGGGGGAAGAGCCCAGGGGCTCTCTGAAGGTCAGGTGGCTGTCTTCAGCTCCTGGAACCAAAGGTCACAGTGTCCTCTTTTCCTATAAACATTCTTACTGTTATGACCACGAATGTTCTCTCAGGATTGTGTATGTAAGCTAGAGAACATCCAAAAGGCCATAGCTAAGGCCATGGCTCCCGGCACTTGCTACTCTGTTGTACTTACAGACATATGTCTAGCATAACTGTCTTCTGAGAGGCATGACCCAGAAGCTACCTGAAACAGATGCAGAAGACTCACACCTAAACATCGGATTGAGCTCAGGGAATTTTATGAAAGAGTTGGGGGAAGGATTGAAGGGTGATAGTAATTCCACAGGAAGCCCAACAGAGTTAACTGACCTGGACTCTTGGGGGCTCAAAGACTGAACTACCAACCAAAGAACACACATGGGCTGGACTTAAGGCCCCAAAAGTATGTAGCAGACGTGCAGCTCATTCTCCATGTGGGTTAGCTGCCAACTGTAGCAGATGCTGTTCCTAAAGCTATTGCCTGTCTGTGGATCAAGTTCCTCTAACTGGGCCTCCTTGTCTTGCCTCAGTGGGAAAGACCTGAAGAGACTTGATGTGTTATGGTGGGATGGTATTCAGGAGGTCTTCTACCGTCTCAAAGAAGGGGATGAAAAATGTGGAAGGGACTGTGAGGGGGGCTGGAAGAGGTGGTGCAGCGATCATAATATAAAATGAGTAAATAAATAAATAAATAAATAAATAAATAAATAAATAAACCAAAACAAAGCAAACAGCATGTGACAGGAATGAAATAATAAGGTTGACTAATTCATTACTTAGAAATAAACTTTTTTTCATGCTTCTGATTTTTTAAATTTTTTTTTCTCCACAATGGTTTAACAGCACATATTTTCTAAGATTAAGTATAGTAGCATTTATAAAGTATTAGTGAAGTACTTGATTCCTTTCAGAAGTTCAATAGTTATAGTTTTATTGCTGCTATTCTACGTAACAAAAAACACAATGTTGTAACCCCAATCAAGTCTGGCAATGTATGTAAGCTTTTTCTAAAATACCCCCTTTGTGTTGTAAGTGAACTATTTATCTTACAAAGTTACAATTCCACAAATTCTAAGGAATATATCATTGTAGAATGACATGCACATGGACTGAGTTCATACAGCAGTGTAGTAATAAACTTATAAAGCAAAGCTATTTTACTTTTTCCAACATGCCAAATAGTTGAGTCAAGAAAAGAGTAATAGCTTTAACAAATGAAAAAATGAATCTCAGCATGTCCCTACAGTATGAAAATCAGCTTTGAAGAGATCTAAGGCCTTATTATAATACCCAAAACTCTGAAATATCTAAAGAAATAAAAAAGATCATGGGAACTTCAAATATTGGCATATGCAAGGACTTTCTGAGTAATCCTCTAAAGCCACAGGAAGTGGTTAAAAAATTGACAACTGAGATTTCATGAAGTTAAAAACTTCTAGAAGCCATAGACTGTAACTTATATTGTAAAAAAAAAAAAAAAAAAGCTACAGAATGAGAGAACAATCTCTACTGTTTCTTCCAACAGCAAGATCCAGGGCCCAGGGGCCGTAGAGCTGGAGCTGACCTGATTGCTTCCTTCCTCAGGATGAGCTTTTATGGTACTAGGAGGACCTAATACTTCATGGGACCTGAAATGAATTGTTTGTATATGCTCACACTTGTTTCCAAAAATACTAATAGTACTGCAAGAGATTTAGTCGCATCGAGTTGGCATTAGAAAATAAAATTTTAATGTAGAAAAAAAAAGACATGATCTAAAGAGAATTCATCTTAGGAAAAAGAAAGGGATAAAAGAGAACAAATTGTAGGAACAGGAGAGGTAACAGAGGGCAAATGGGAGCAAAGTACACCAGATGCAGAGAGTAAAATGTGACATAAAACACATTGTTTGTACAATTTATACTCTCTAATAGAAAACCTAATTCACCAAACAAGTGCTAAACACCAAAGGAAACTGCCTCAGATAATGTCGTCTCTTCAATAACTGTAAGAATATTATTTAGATTTTTATATCACTAATTATGGAAGAGTTATTATCTTATGGAGGGCAAAATTATAAAACCTGAGACAAAATTTCAATACCTTTGGAACTGTTTATATTAAGAAGTCTATGGATAAAATTATGCTTAGTGGTACTTGTTGAAAGCATGCAAAGAACTGAGATAATATATTTATAAAGAAGAAAATATATAAAGCTTATGAGAAAACTAGAAGAATAAAGTTTCTTTTTCTTTGAAAAATAAAGTTTTATTTAACTACAGTGTATTAATACAAATATTAACATTTTTAAATTATTGAT